>OX579641.1:11341317-11866609 GCA_951230915.1 Antitrichia curtipendula
TAATGTTTGACTTTGGATTTATTTTTGGTAAGAAATGTCGGCAACCACTTGATTAGAGTTGCAATATATTTATTTATTTGTGGAGCTTGTACTTGTTCTCAAAGTAAATGAACTTAGAAATCAACATCATTATTTTGATCATAATGTCATCGGTTCTCTGAAAATTGAATAATTAGTCTGAAAATTGAATAGTATATTGATTGTTTGTATAAAAGATTGTTGGATTTTGTTGAAAAAGACCAATGTGAACAAGTGAATGGCAATGCCAAATATCTTTTGTCAATGCCCTTAATATGGACATGTATTCCCTTTTGGTAGAATTACACGCCACTAAATACTACTTTCTTTTGGTCAATTGCTAAGGAAAATTATTAGTGAAAAATAATATCTAGATATATAGTGGTAATTATCAACATTGCCTTCCCAATCTATGTCAAAATATCCCCCTAATAAAAAAAATTGTGGAACTGTTTATGTAGAAGCCCTTCCGAAGTAGTTTTTGAGATATTGTAATATGCATTTTGTTGAGTGTCAATGTCATAGTCCATGATAGACTAAATATTGGGCAACTACATTTGTAGTAAATAATTTGTAGTAAGAGAAATATCATGTTGAGTATTTACAAATAAATGCAATTAACTTCTAACTAATGTGTTTTTCTAAAAATTTCAGTTGATTTACTTTTTCTTGAGTAATTGAGTAATCAAATAACTGAACTATCAACTTCTGTTAATTTTGTGTCGTGATCTACAAGAATATTTATAAGATTACATGATTTGAAAAAAAATGTGAAAAATAAAATAAAATAAACTTTGAATAATTTTTTTTTAAATAGCTTAGATATTGATGATATATTGTCTCTAATCTCCATATGGTAGTTTGTTGTAATTAATATATATGTATTCTAATCAACATATATTGCAAGTATACTAAAGTACTTGCCCTCAAGTCGTAGATAGACAATTGTATCAACTTCACTTAATATGTTAAAACCAATATATATGTAAGAAATTTGAAAAATCTTCAATACTATAGCATCTTGATTCACTACAAAAAAACAAGGGTATAAACAACTTGCCCACAATGAATGTAGTAGTCACTTCTTGTCCACAAATAATCATTTTGTAGTCATTGTTGTGCTATTGTGGGGGTTGTCTCTTGAGTGGATAGTGAGGATGAGATGTATTTTAATTAATGCACCCCAATCCCCATTCACTCAAAAAAAAATCCATTTAATTTGATTTTTATATTTATTAACCTACGCCCGCACCCCTCACCACACACCCTTTTTGTAATTAAAAAAAAAATTCAACCACCTCCCCACTTCCTATTTGTAATTCTTAGAGAGCTAGGTAGTTTTGTTAATAATATCAACGACTCTTGTTTTTTTGAAGGGGAAGGTCGGTTAATCAGCAGGTTCATGTAATCACAAGAAATAGTTTATACCTTTGTTTTTTCGTAGTGATTGTTTTAGGTCATAGAGAGCTTTATGTAACTTACAAACTAATGATTTTAGTGGGGGGCTATTCCAATATTTAATTAATTGGTCAATATAAACCCTTCTAATAGGTCCATGAATATTCTTCTTTTAATTCACCATTAAATTACATTGTAATGAAATTCATCTTAAATACAAAAGTACAAACTATAGTACAATGCAATTAAATGCCAATATTTTTTTATAGAAGATATATTCATGTCTGGGAAAATGTCTCTTTATAATTAAGACCTTCATGTTGAGAATAGCCCTTAGCAACAATTGAGCCTTTGGGTTGATATTTCATTAATAGCTCCACTTTTAGTTTTAAATATTCCCGCTTTGCAATATGTAGAAGATCTATTTGATGGTAGTTTAACTACACTTCATGTGGTTTTTTTAGATAGTAATTTAAATACTTCATCAACAACCATTTGTCATTCATTGACATCTTTTTTAATCCTTAAAGAACCAAGCTATGTTTTTTTGGCAACATAGCGATTTGGGGCAATTCACTATAAATGGAGTTTTTATTTTTTTCTTTGAATTTTCACAAAACATAAGGACAAGTTTTTTCTTTAATACCCAATAGATTTTATAACTTTTGACGACGTGGTTTAAAAGTTATTGCATGGTTTGTAATCTTGAATGCTTGATGAGTAGCTCATAAAAATCACTTTTTTAAGAAATAAAATTTTGAACTTGTTTTTATAGATTTATAAATAAGTGGAAAGATTTGAATCATTCTATTTTCATTAACATGATGAAAGTTATGAGGAGTTTAGTTTGCAGGTAGTCATGGATTATCTACTCTAAAATAAACCTTTCAAATCCTTTATTTAACTCAATTTTCAATATTTTTGGAAAAAAATAAAATCATAGGATGTAGATTGTTTATTACATTTCAACCATTGGAATTGGCATTTTTCAAGTCCATAACTAAATCTTGACAACTTAGTATCTTGAATCATTATCTACATCTTTCTACTTACTATATTTTTCTTAGATGTTGTATAATTCCAAATGATTTGAATTCTTTCAAGCACGTAGTTTACTTGTCTTAAAGAATGAAGCCGAAGAAGCACCATCAAAATGGGCATTTTTTCATACAAATATGACCTTGTATAGTACAATTGCCTTGTTTTTTTGTAGGGTAAGAAAAAGGTTTTTTGCTAATTCAAAAGCTAATATATTGCAATTCACATGGTGGATTTCTGAAAAAATTCTACATCTTTTCAAACTAGCGTACTACAAGATCCTACTATTAAATGAGTCAAAACATTTTTTTCTTCTAAAATTTGGTATTAGAAATGGCAATTTTGGAGCGTTTTTGGTAAAATCATAGTCTTAAAATTTTTAGTGGTTAATGTGGCTTTAGGATACTGTAAACATATCCTAACATTAAGGATCAAGAGGCAGTCCAAATTTCCAAAAATATGAAGATGTATTATAAAATGTAATTTAGAATAACATTTGAATGGTAGCTTTAAACAAAGAATTAGCACTTGTGATGTGTATTCACATGACATGTAGTATAAATAATAGACTATACAACTCATTTTCATTATCCACAAATCCACAATAAATAAATAAAAATCCTTGTGGCAAAATTTCACTAGTTTTGACCAAGTTTTGGTCTTCTTGCATGTCCCTCTAATAATCCACTATGTCATGATAAAAAGGGTTAATTTTTTGGACATATAAAGTTGATCCACATGGGTTTCAAAGGCTATTGTCCTTGTGTGTACACTAAATTGTCCTATTCGTAAATAAGGAAAACTAACATCACCTAAGATATTAGCGTCATTACAAAAAGGGGGAGGTGGTCATTTAAATTTTTTTAACAAGCAACATGCAACATAATAATATAAAAAATAAATAAATAATAAAAAATAATAAATATATATAGACTACAAATTAATATACGATCAATTATAAGTAAGATATATGTATAAATAATATATCATATTTATAATTTTTTTCTAAATTAGCCTCAAAGATATAGATCCTACAAAGTTATTGAGGGTAGGTTCAATTTGGAGGATTGTTGTCCTACTTGGTTGGATGAAAAATTGTATAAGGGTTTGATGAAATAGATATTTTCTATCCCTATGCAATTTTATAATCTAGTCTTCTCCTCTACATTGTTGCAAACCCTTTGTATACTTCACTTTGGATGCTTTGCTTGTATGCTTTGAATCTTGTTTTCCGTTGCAATATTGGCTTCGCTTTCTGCTTCATGAAGAATGATCTGAATGTGGTGTCTATGCCTGTCGTCACTTTGAAGGTTTAGGAATTATAGTGAGTTTCTCTTGTTGAATTTGTACGTTCCGATTTAATGTTTATTGTTATTGTTTATGGTCAATGTCTCTAATTGTGTTATGAACACATTATGATTTCAAATTTTCATGTGTTTTATGCTTTACAATAGGAAGAAGGCAACTATATATGTTAAGTGCTTCAAATTGTGTTTGTCATTCATGTTTTGTCTTTAATCTTTGTGGTGTTTTTTCTTACCTTATTTTTTATTTTTATAACAAGATAAGGGTGTTGAAAATTGCCCCTCTTTTAGAATTATAAGTAATTGTAGGGGGCATAATATATCATGAATTAAAAAAATAGATAATAATAGGGACCATTTAGTTGTTCATGGTCATCAAAATAAAATCCAAAATACCCCCTCTAACCATTTGTGATGTATAAACCCCCACACGGAGTGACCCTCCAAGCTACAAAATTATATATTTTTGGAAATTTGTACAATATAATAATATTTCAATTATATAATTCAAAGTTTTGTGACTTTGGTAAATTAGTGCACACACATATTACGATAAATTTTGGTACTATATTTGGTGACTAGGGTGGATATCAAATAATTAACCCTTAAAGTCCCATGCCCATTTTTCTGCCAAAAGACACTTAAAATTGTCATTTTCAATGCAAACAATTAAAATTTTAACATTTTTTTTTTCATATCCAACCACATATGAACTTGTACTAGACTAATATGGTTATGTTTAGAAGAAATTAAAAAATCTTTGACTATATTGATCATAAGATATAAGTGTTTAAAGTAAAGAGAACAAGTTTTTTTTGTTCCTAGTTTGACTAGATTATAAGGTTTTGAATCCTCTTAACTTAAAATTTTTGTACTACAAATTTTAAATTTAAATTTTATTTTGTTGAAGAATTGAGTCAAGAATTTGGAAAAAAAATTCACCCCCTCTATAATTCTTATTCTTTAAAAAGTTGTTTGATTGAAGTAGGTACAAGATAGAAGGAAAAATTAAATTGTTGATAACTCTAAGATGGAATTGAAACACATTAATTTCAATGGTGAGATTATTCTAAAAAGAAAAATAAACCATGTGCAATTTTATTTTTTTGAAAAATTGTTAAAATTGAGTTTAAAAATGGATCCAATGCATTATTTTTTTCAAGAATTTGCTAAGATTGCCCGCAAAACAAGAAGCTTCATAATTTGCACATCACTTATCCAAATGGAATGAATCAAATCTTTCCACATAGAAAAAAAAATCATATATAAGAAGTGATTTTTTTTAAAATTATGTAAAAATTTTGTGTCTTTTTTTATCGCCCGCCCTTGCTTGTTTTGAAGCTTATTGTGGCATAACTTTTTCTCCCAGGCACCAATTAAAATAAAAATTATGTTCCCCAAAAGCTAATCAATTTTCATATCTTAAAAAAGAGTATCAAAAATCTTGCCAAAAATTGAGATCATAGGACTTGCCCAAACCTTTTAAAATCCTCTCAACGGACTCTTCAAACTTTCGAGGTTAATTAAAGTTTGCAAATATGATTCGGTAGATACTTAAAAACAAAAAAAATTACTTTTTTTCATATAATTTAAAAAATAATAATAACATATCACAAATTCCGGTATTTGTTTAAATGGAAAGTGCCTTCTCCCATGAAATCCTTTCCCTTCGTTCCTTCCCGTTGCACTGTTTCATCGCACGACAGTTTTGGAACGCTTGGGGTGTGTCACTCCCTCTCAAGAATGTCCAGAGTGTCTGATGAGTTCTGCCTGTTGAACATCCGGGACAGATTCAAAACATAGTTGCCGATGTACTCCAAATCCTGATCAGAATCGCACATCTGGGTAGGATGAGTTCAGTGCAGTTTTCTCGGCGTAGCTAATGCTTGCCCATGCATGTGCGCCAATGTTTGTAAGAATCGCACATTTGTGTACAATGATCATGGATATGTAAGTATGTAGCTGCTAATTTCTTCCCTGCAGCCATTGACCTCCGCAATCGTATTTGAATGCGCCGCAATCAATTCTCACTGAGATTCATGTATTGGTACCATTTCTGTGCCTTGAAAATGTAACCCTTATCGAAATTGGCTGGTGAGACACAGGATTTGCTCATCTGTGATCGTTGATCTGTTGTTGACAAATTGAATCCTGTTGCAGCAATCGAAGTGGAGAAAGACCACGTGCCATGTACATTCAACCTTATTTGGAGGGTGATTTTGGCATGGCGACTACTCGCATCCATCGCAGGATTCCAATGTCTGACAAGAGGCTCCTGTTGCGAGACCAAGAAATTTGTCGAAAGAAGGATTGCAATGGTGGCGAGTGGATCTTCGGGAGACTGGAAAGTTGAATTAGGGTCCTATGGACGTTTGGGTTTCCGAGTTCGCGGGCTTTGGAGGTCAAGCTATCAAGTCCTGCGATGGATTCCAACCGGAAGATGTATCGCACTGTGTCTAAGATATATTGCAATGTCGGTGAATGAAGGCTTCGGAAGACTGGAAATTTGAATTAGGGTTGCCCCGGACGTAAGGGTTTTCGAGTTCACGGGCGTGGTCTATCAAATCCTGCGATGAATTCTTCTACGACATCAAAGCGAGGCTCCACAGCAGGCAAAGCGCCCTCTAGTGCACCGTCGGCGCCCTTCGTGTCTCCTTTCGAGAGCGACCCGCGAACACCAGAGCCTCCGAAGTGGGATGGAAGCAAAGACGCTCTGCCGGAGCCCCTGTCCTTGCCAGTCTTTAAGAACTACCAATTTCGATATGGCGCTTACCCGGGTTTCCGAGACTGCTCGAAGAACCCTCTCTGGCCGGATGGCGCGGTTGCAGAGCATGCTCGAAGGCAGGAGGCTCCTGTCAAGACCAAGGTCGGCCGAGCGAACCCAGGGCGGACTACTTTCAAACGCCATGAACGCGTCTGTGGCGACCTTCAATTTGGAAAGCCCGCTGTGAGACTAACTCCTGCTCACCATATGCCATTCCTATATGCTTATATCTTCTGATCGTTTGTGTGCAAAGCAGGGTAGCTTCCGGGTTTAGTTCCGAAATTGACCGCTTCGACTCAAATTGCATGCAACCTCTATTTTACTATCTTTTGGATTGTTTGTGCATTGAGTCTTTTTGCTCTAGTATCATACTGTCTATCAGAGGTTTAATTCTCCCACTGAGTCCTTAATTGAGCTGTGAGAACTCATTTCATTGTCTTGGTTTTGAGTGGCTAATGGGTTACTGAATTTGGTCCTTAGACTATATACTCTGTTAGCCTGCAATTCAGGCCTGTCGTAATTGTACTACCAGGGCTTTGTTATTCCATCGCGTCCCCTTAACTACTGAATTCCATCATTTCTACAATCTTTAGGTAGAGGGTTTGGTTTGCAGATCTACTGAGGCCTAATTCAGCTGCTAACATTTGATGACCACGTTCCTAACTCCCAGATTGATGAATGAGGGTTTGATTCCGGAATTGGCTTCTTCTTCTGAATTGCAAGCAATGTCAGAGTCCTGCAATCTTATGATTTCATTTTGGCGCTCTCTTCGCAGGCTAAGCCAGCGCATGAGTTTGTGTGGTACTACATCAGGGACCCGAACCAGTTCGACCTGAAGCCACCGAGAAGGTGGGATCCTGCCGGTCTTAAGAAGCACCCACCTCGACCTTTCTATAATCGAGAGGATGGCCATTTCTTGCTCAACAACACTTGCACTATCACCAATCTTTTCTTGCTGCCGGAGCTTCGAAGGCTGCAGTGCTATTTCTTACCGAAACTTCCCAAGATTCGTGTGTACAGGAATTTTTATTTGCCTATTAAGAAGGTATTCATGTTTTTTTCCTTCTCACTCTTGCATTTGCAAATTTCTCTAAGACTAGGATTAGACTTGCAAAGCATCAAGGCCAGACATTCAGATCAGAACACAAAGGAATTCCTCACAAGTTGGCCCATTTTCTAATTTAATGAAGAATCAAAATATCCAAGATGCTCCGATTATCTGACATCTTTCTTTGATACGAATCTTCTTCGCGGCCTGAGTTCAGGGCAAGAAGGAAGCTCCTGACATCAATCACTTCAGGAGCTCCTGGATTGACACTTGTGATCAAGTAGAAGTAGCATGCTGTTGCACATTATTCTCGTCCAAAACATGTCCTGCACTCATAGAACAACTTAAGAATGCTATCAAAGTATATTGATGTTTCATTAAACTCTAGGACGCACAAATCATAAATCATGAGAGTAAAACTTTGCAACAGTTAGCATGTTTGCAGTCAAATGAGCATTCTGATCAAGAGAAGGGGTCCAAGTTTTAGTGAAATGAAATGCAATGACTGCACTTATATTACCTTTGAACTTTGATACAAATAGGTCATTTCTTTTCAGACTCCGAAAGAGTCCAAACAATTCGCATGTGCTAAGACCCTTGCCAGACCCTCTTCCGCCTTTGAATATGGGAGCTAGGTCTCACATCCAGAAGGGGAGTGAAAGCCAAATAAAAATGGTGTAGATCGGACCCAACAATGTTCACGCGACGATCTTGGTTTCCAGAAACTGAATAATAGATGAGAGATTATATTACTGCAAGAGATTTGCTTATCAAATCAGTCCGTAATTCTACTTGGAACTTCTGTCCACGTGAAATCTCTTATTTCAGTTGGTCATTGACAGCTCACCGAATGGAATAAACGAATAAACCTCACTTTTTGTGTCTCTGATTATACTTCCGCTTGTATGATTGTCCGATGGTAATCGAATGGTTTCTCATCACGGTTTATGAATCCCACTACGTCCTATCACATAAGCAGAGAACTTTGTAGATTTGGTCCCTAAGCTCCATTCAGTTCTTAAGTAGTTGACCTAGCATTTGGCAAAAGGTTATTTAGAGTCTCTGCCAGCAAGATATTTTTTGATACCTAGTACATTCGTCACCATGCAAAATCAAAAGTTCTTCAAGATTGTGCAATAGTGAATACCTAGAACTGAGAGTCTTGGGGATCAAATGATTTTGGATTTTCTTCTAATGATAGCATACTAATACATTTGCTGCAATTCGTCAGACTTGATTGTGCATTTCACTAGAGCTTCGGACACCACTCAGGATCACTTCCATGAGATCAAGGAGCCGATGCTGATTGATTGGAATGTCATGTGCTAGGCAGATCCGCAGACAATACACAAGGTGGCGGTGGACAGAAACATGGAAACGACAGTTAATTCCTTGGTATACCACTTACAGTCCTGAGGAGCCTGAAATTGCTAAGTTTAAAGCAGCAGAACGGTACGACTGATCACCTAGATGTCAAAGTGCAATTGATTGTTGAATATGACCCATTGCAGAATTGTGCTTGTGGAACTCACTAGCTTGGGAGTCCACCCAGCTTTACTTGGAACTGGTCACTAGGAACCATATCTACAGAACTTGGGTGGACTCCCTGGCTAGAATAGGACTTGATTTCTACTACACCAAAATCCATATTAGATGTGGATGAACAAGTATGCTGAGTCGCAAATTGCTCTCTACTACTTCTTTGTACATGTGTCCTCGCATGATTGAATCTTTTGAAATTCAGTATCCCTCGCAGATGCGAACTCAAACAAGCGGTGAAAAATGAAATGGGCCAGAACTTGTGAGGACTTTGGTGTTGTGAGTGAACTCTATCTGCTCTGTATTGAAGTCCGGTAGGAATTTTTTTCAACTGATTTTCAAATTGTCGGTTTTGTTTGGTGCAGCCATGAGCTAGATTTCAAACACACAAGGAATCACTATAGAAAAAACAAGGAAAGCATAGAGAGATTACGGGCCTGGCATAGGAGGGTGAAGGTGAAGACTCCACCTCCCAAACCAAAGCGGATCGATTATGGCTTACCGTATGTTTCACAAACCCTAAAGTATTTCCAACTTTTTTGTGGTCCTATCATGAGAATCTAAATTTTGAATGAGTGCGATTATACAAAAGTAACAAAAATATCTCACTTTTTTATGCCTTGCGTTTAAAACTCAGAGTTGGGAGAGAAACTTCGAAGGGTATTCGGAAGGTGAAGGAGCTCTTTGAAGATCCTATTTTGGCGTTTTGGAGGGATCCACTTGTGGATATTGAGGAGATTTTATGTGCGGACGCAGCGGAAAGGAAAAGATTAGAGGAAGAGGAGAAAAGGAAGAATGCAACACCCCCTCCTCCACCATCTATTTGCAATGCTTGTGATTATTTTGGAGATGGATATGACCTTCACATGGCGTGCGGGTCTGACCAGGAGCCAGGCACCCCACCTGAGATACCACCTGAGCCTTGGGATGGTGTGGGATGTCCTGAGGGATGTCATCCTCTGGGAAAGGCGGAGTCGCCTCCACGAGCCAGGATAGTACCAGTATCACTAAAGAAGGCTGAAAGCTTGGACTGTGTTTTGGGCTGTCATCCTTTGGCAACTGCAAAGGTCATCCTGAAGAAGAAAAAAGGAGTGACGAACAATTCCAGTGACGTTACAGAGGTTATTGCTTTGGAGAGGGACTGTGGCATTAATGACAGTTGAAGATTTTTTTTTTTTTTGAAACAAATGAAACGGGATTTCATTGCAAGGGGTGAAATACAAGCCTGCCAGCCACACGTGGCCTGGCAGGGACGGACAGGGCAGTTGAAGATTTTTGGAAGTCACATTCACCAAAGCAACATCTGGATTCCAAATCCAATGAAAGTTACTTTTTTTTTACTTATTTTGTACATCTTCAATGCATCCCAGTTGAAATGGGAGGAATAATATCACTTTAGAGAGGTTATTGGCTTCTAGAAGTTCACTTCATAGAAGTTTTATTGTGTTTAGTATGGATCACAATATTTGATACTACTACCTTGTTTTGGTGGTTGTGTTGTGTTGGTAGGTTAACAATTGTAATCCTCCAATAGTGGACTTATTGTTTCCCCAAAAAAATTGTGACTGACATGGATTCTATCAATTCATAGGCAATATTATGTATAAGGGAACATGAAATAGGCTAAAGAGTGTAGTCCTTACAGATTTAGATTGGAAGTATTGCATGTGGTGCCTTATTGGGTTAGGCTCTTTCACCACAAGTATAGTGAAGAAAGGTTTATAACATGAAAGAGAGAAACTCCAACCCCTAAATTAGAGTTTGTTCTCTCAAGATTCTACTATTGAATCAAAAAAGTCTTGAAACTTTCTATATCTTTTAAGTTTGCATGCTTGTTTGCAATGGCATGGTTTGAAAGATTATTCTTCTAGAAGTTTTTTCAATAAGCGTATTTGTGCAACAAACTTTTGATAGAATGAAAGTTTGTTTTATTGAAGTCATGAAGGTTTTTTTCAGTGAGCAACCTTTGGTATGTGTCTTCATGCTTAGTTTATAAATTCAAATTTAGGACTTTTGTGATTGTTATTGTACTTTGCATAATTGACTAGGAAACATTATTCAAAGTTGTGTAAAGATCACACTAGAAATGATTTTTGGTGTGTTTTGGAATTATTCAATCTTTTTTTTTTTCCAAAACAAAATTGTTCTTAAAAGTGTAGCAAAAAATATTTTGGGGTAATAACCAAATGAATTAATCATGAAGAAGACTTTTAGATCTTTTCAAGAAGTTTATTGTATATGCCATGTCATTTCATGTCATTTAACAATTTAATTTCAAATGATCAAATATATATCTCCTATGCTTGGGTCAAATTCATTAAAAAATAATTTAAAAATAATTAAGTATTTCATGTAATGAAATTTTCAGAAATTATAACATGGCATAATTGAGTAGTACAAAAAATATTAATAAAAATAATTTGTATCCTAAGAAAATCTAATGCAAAATGAAAAATAAGAAAAAAATAGACATACCAAAGTGATTGTTTAATAAATGTACAAAATCCATGGAATATATAAGCTTACTAAGCTTAGTCCCTTTTCCTTCTTGAAAAGAGATATTAGAAGATTTTTGAGGTCTTCAAAAGACCGTGAGTTCCCGGATCCTAAAAAATGTCAAAACAATGCTAAGTTAGTGCCAAATTAGTAGTTTGACATGTCAAGAGATTTCCATGTCATATAATCATATAAAATTAAATTTTAAATAATTTTAATTATAAAAATCTATTTCTATAAAAATAAAAAAAATTATAAATTTATAAAAATAAATAAATTTATAAGATATTTTTTTAATTTTAATTTAATTTTTAATTTTTAATTAAAACTTCATTTAATTTTCTAAGAATTTTTTTTTTTTTTTTTAATACTCTACAATGGTTTGAAGACGTGGAAATAACCCCTCCAAAGTCTTGAAACAATCTTTTAGAGGCCTCAAATCTCCCGTGTCCATTGAAAAGGATTGAAATTTAACCCATCCTTCTACAAACTTACTAAGCTAGTAGGCCCCTATTGCTAAAGGTCTCAAAAGATTCAGTTAAGCCCTGAGTACCACAGTAAAGATGTGAGGACCTTACTAGAGGTCACAAAATATTCTAAATCTTGTGAAATGAAATCCCAAAAATTATAAATTGAGCTAATGGAAGGATATTCAACTCCAAAAAAAATGATTTCATATGGTGTCTAATGAATCTGACTCCAGCGTATGATACATGAATATTTGAACGTCTTGTTCAAATTTTTATAAAATATTCTATTTTGAAAATTAATTTGTTAGTGTATATTTTGCAAATGGATAATGGTATCAAAATTTAGAACAATTGTATTGCGAATATTTTTAACCTTTAATTATTATTTATAAATGTCTAGTTTTTTAGAACTTAGAACATTAGAAATTATTTTTGCAAACAATTGTATTGCAAATAATGTTTTAATTTTCATATTTATGATTGCACATTTTAAAAGAGATATATAACTCCAACAATTTTTAAGTTGATGTGAATTAAGGACTTGTTCATACTAGGTCTCACTTAGAATTACAAATAACTACAAAAATTACATCAACATTAAGTACCTAGATTAAATAGGAGACTCTATAGTGACTTTTGTTGTGTTATTATGCGGTGTAGTATTGGTGTAAAGTTTCAATAGGAAGTAATGAAGAGTGGTGTGTAGAAGAAATGTAATGGGAATTTGGGTGGTTAAGTAATGATTTGGAGGTAGGTGTGTTAGAGGCATGTTTGGTATAGGTTGTAGTATAAGGTAAAACATCCCATTGTAGTTAAAATTAGGAATTTAGCCTCATGTTGTTGTTGAAATTTTTCAATTTTTTTCCCACAAAGAAAAGTGTGAGAAACAGTGAGAACAATAGAAATTATTATTTTTTGACAAAGTATGATTTTGCTATGAATTTTTTATGTGTCTGGTGCATCATGGTCCCAAAGAATCTGTAGACTATCCCAAACCAAGAAAATCTGAATCCATCATGCTCATCTCATTCACCTAAAGCAGTCATAATATTTTCTAACATAGAAGGCCTAAAAAGTCAATTCTTACTATGAATTCACATTGAAAAGTTGGAAGGTCCTAATGAGGTTACTAATCATTCCATTACTGTCATGTAAGACATGCATCGTGGCCCAAATCTCACATATTAAAAAATTCATAGTGGAATCATTCCCTAAAAGTCCACTATGGGGTCATCTGACTACAATGGGGAATTTTACCTTATGAAGTTTGCAATGTAGTCAGTAGGGTCAATATGGTTGGTACAAGTTGATTGTTTTTTAGTTTGCCTTTATTTAGTAGGATGTAAGCAATGTATTTAATCGCTATGTTATTGATGTTTGTGAACGTTGTTTTAATAGATTGGAGTGGGGAATTTATAGTGTATCAAGTGCAATAGTATGTGGTTCCTCTAGCTCTAACATTGAAAACTATAAGCGATTTTGTATTCCAACCATGCTTGTATTTAGTGTGAGAATTGTATTTATTTTGCTTTAATTGGACAACATTGCAGATATTGATTTACTAGTAGTGAAAACATTGCAGCATTTGCAACAATACCTAGTTATATAATAAAATGTAGTATTTTCTTAAGTTTGCTGGATCTGGAATTTAAAGTTTATAAAACTTCCAAAACTTGAATGAAAATTTGTAAAGATGAAAACATAACTATCCATCTTGAATCTTGATACAAACATGATGTTTAGACTTGATATTATATATTTAAAATAACAGATTTGTATGGCTTAATCCTTAAAGCATAGTCCAATTGCATTCAAGAAGAAATTCCACTTGTTTAATATGTGTTCTCAAATTAGATCAATTTCAAAAGTCTAGCTTCAAATTCAAAGATTGGAGAATCTTTTTGCATCAAATGTGCTAAAAGTCATTTGGCAAGATAGTTTCTTTGTGAAAGGGTGGAAATGCTCTTATGCTTTGTCTTTTTCATCATCATGGACATTCTTCCACTAATTGATACATTCAAAACAATAGTCACACATTTCAAAAACTGTTACAAAAACATAGTAAAAAAGGTAAAATCCAAGCTCAAAGAAGAAATGGAAAGGCTAGTCATGATAGAGGATTGAGGGCTCATTTACAAAGGCTAGTTTTTTAATTTTTTTCTTTGGCATATTTACTATGGAGGAAATCTGGGAGGTTGGCTTGCCAAAGATCAAGCCAAGCCACTCTCCTCAGAGAAAAAGATGCTCTCAATTCAGAGTTGCAATTTGTGAAATGTAAATTTGAAAATCATTGAAAACATCCCACCTCATGAATAACATGACAACAAGCTTTCACAAAAATATTTAAAAAAATGTTGACTTTGAAGGGCTAAAAATCTAACATTAACTTTTGAGTTTTCACTATTTTTTAAAAATAATTGTAAAATCTAAATTAGGATATAATTTATAAAGTAAGAGCTTGGAGAACCACAAAGCCTCCAAAAATCAATTCTGAAATTTTCTAACAATGTCTTCTATTTCTTGTATATATGTTGCATTGTAATAAAAGCACTCTATTTGGTGTAAAATAGTATACGTATACACAGAGTACACGGTAATATTTTTTAATATTTTTTATTTGTAATTAAGTAATCTGTGTAGTCTTGGTCATAAAAAAATTGCACTCATTTTGGAATTGCCAAGTTAATTTTTTGAAGTTTATTGAAAGTAATTCCATATAGTGTACTATGACAAAAAAAAATCCTTGTGTACCATAGCTTGTACCATAGCTTGCAAATGCCTAAAACTAAATAACTATCACCCATAATGTTGAAAACTAATTGTTTTCTTCTTCCAAGTCAAATGTTATTGAAGATATGAATAGCCATGATTATTAAAACAAATTACTAGTATATGTTACTATTTCAATCTTTTAATAGCTTGAAGTTCTACTTTGAGTCCTTGTGCAATATCGGTTTCATTGAAATGCCGCATTGTTCCATCTGCACAGTTGTAAACACAAAGTCTATGGCAAAAATACATCCATGGAAAATAGTGCAAATAATTCCATCCAATGATGTGACCATGTGTTGTTTCCATGGCCGTCCACTCTTTAACCTAGGAACTCAGGGACGGCACTTAGTTCTACTACAACAAACCACGTGCAAACAAGTGGTTTCTAATAAACTATAATTTCAACCTAAAACTTTGAGCATTGTTTAATAATGACTATAGGTTTCTATTGCCAAATTTTTCAATTCAAATAAACTATGAAATGATTTCTAGAAGAGGTTGAAAATGAACTTAAATGACATGTTTTTCAACTCAAGTAATTATACAGAATACCATTAGATGACCATTGAATCAATATTCAACTCAAAATGAGCTTTCAATAGAGAGTTATTTATAGGATCTTTTTGTTCATTTTTTATACAATTTAAAAAAATATAATATAGGGGTGTGAAAGTTATTTTTCAATTCTATAGTGTATCTTTTTACTTCAAAAGTTTGTAACTAATTATTATTAACAAATAAAAATATCAATAATTCAAAACATAAACTTTCAAAGTAGAAAAATCTAATTATATATATATATATATATATATATATATATATATATATATATATATATATATATATATATATTTCTTCTTGTTTTTCTTTTTTCTTTTTTTTTCTTTTTTTCTAGCTTTCATACCTAAGTATAAGTTTTGGGATGGCTATTTAGTATGATTTCAGAAATGTTCTTATCTTTGGAACATATTGACTTGATGAGTTAATGAAGCATATGGAAAAATTTCTATACTATTTTTTCTTTATTCTTAAATAAAGAAGATATCTACTCTATTTTTTTTTGCTTTATTTTTGCATACAAAAATAAAGATTTAAGCCTAGTTGTGGTTATGCTAAGCCAACTTATAATGGCAATTTATCACATGACTATAAACTTGACAAAATCTGCAGTTATATTAATGCCATGATAGTTATCAAACTAATGGCAATTTTCCGTCGATGAATAATCTGTTTATCAGTTAAGGAAAAATTATGACATGTACCTACCTTGATCTAACATGTGGAGATTGTAATCCCAGCTATCAAGTATGACAGGTTCCTAACCGCCTCAATTCTATAGAATGACAGGTACATTTATGCACAAGGATTGTCCAACTACTCAAATTAACTAATTGATTAATTTGGGGCACAAATGACCGATTAGACCATGAAGAGGATGGTTTTAATGTGCCTCCATTTGGCTTCCTAAAGCCAGCTTGACGGTAGCAAAGCTTGACAGTAACAGAGCACGATGGTAACAGAACTTGACAGTCACAGCGACAGAACTTAATTGCTTAATGGGTTCTTATACCCAACAAAGCATGGCTGTACATGACGAGCTGCACTATCTGGGGAGGTCAGTCTCTTGCTTGTTCTGATTTTAGCTATTGAGTTTGTTCTATAAGCAAGCGTTGGGCTAAACGAAGTGATACTCTGCGGATTTTTGCTAAGTTGGTCTTACTGCATTGGTTGGACCTCAAGTGGAAATATGGCTTCATCTCAGTCAATGAACGGCAGCCAGGTTCAGATTCTATGTTGCTGATTTTATGTGGTGTGATTTTGGTTGTTGGATGTTTGATGTTTTTGATTCTTTTTTTCCTTGTGAAAACAATAACACGTTGAAGTAAGCTGAAGACACCTCGCATGCAACTTCTAACCTCATGTTTTGACGTTGGTTGTTATGTGTGCAGGTGAGGCTTACTACCTCAAGGAACGATTGAATTTCGTTTCACATTTCTCTCCAATACCATACACCATTTTAGCACTTTTTTGATATATTTAGAAAGATTTTCACCAACTGTATATGTTTCTACTTGAGTTATTTATATTACAAAAGAGCAGTCTTAACTTCATAGTAGGCTAAGTAAAAGCTCTAGACAAATTTGGGCAATTTTTGCAATTGTCCCAAAAGTGATGCTGATTGTACATGGATATCTCTATTTCTCAAAAAAACTCAAGAGACAGACTTTTTACTATAGATGATCTAAAAAACTGGTATGATCGTGATGTAAGCAAGGTTGTAGAATGGAAATACTCAGATAAGTGCCTGTATACAGGATGTATCAGACAAACGCTTTTTTCCAGAGTTCTTATTCAAGCAATTATCTGTGAAAAATGCTAAGAATAGACTCTAATTTCTCTAGTATATATATACTTGGAAATATACATATTGATTTAAATATACACATGTACATATTCTTATATATGGAGGGACACATATAGATGCATAGACATAGATATATACATAGTCATATCTATATCTATATACTTAACATTCCAATTTATATTTGTGCTTGGTGGTTCATCTACCTATTTATTTTTCCACTTATCTATTTGGAATTAGACATTAAAGTGGTAATCCCATTTTTTCAATAATTGTCCTTACACTTGTAGTAAATAGTAAAAGCTTTTTACTCACTATTTCTATACATTTGCCCTTGCTCTTGTATAGTAGTAGCCACAAAAAACAATACAAAGACTTTTTATTCCCCATTTTTTTCAATACTTGACCTTATTGACAAATAAAGGAGGAATTTAAGCTATTCTCAAGTCTTTCTCAAGACATGAGTTAGCAAAAGCAGTGATTATACAAAGGAAAAAGACTTCTCCCTATTTTTTTCATTACTTGACCTTGCTCTTATGCTGAAAAATATGGAAAATCCAATGGATTTAGCCTATCTATGAGAATTACTTAAGTGAAATATCTAATTTATTCCTTCCTAGCCCTTTAACTTTTGTAGAGATTGATTTGACATTGAACAACTATGGCTCCACATTCACATGACCATCTCTAAATTAGATGGTATGGAGCCATACTTGAAGATAAACTATTTGTTAGTAAGGACCTTTGTCCTACTACCTAATATAGCAATTTAAATTTGCTTTTATTGGTTACAAATGGAGCGCCATCTGTAACATTTAAGATTCTATGTTGCAAAGATTGATAATGAGTCATGTCACCAGTTGGGAAGTTAATTAGCCTCCACAACTAACCAAAAAGATCCATTGTCTGCATTCAAAAGCACATACATCAAGATTTTATGCGATGATGTGAGATTTGGTGGCTATGCACCTTGATTATACTAGGTTCAATGTACCTTAGTTTAATTAATTATACAACTCACCACTTGGGAGATTAGCAAGTTTTATTAGACCTGCTGTACAAACGGCCTTCTTTGCATCAGAGGCCAACTGGGTCGAAATTAAGTAGGAACTGCCCTGCCATACAACCGGCCTTCTTTGCATTACAGACCAACTGGTCGAAATTAACTAGGAGCTGCCTAGTAACTAATTTCTTCTGCAACTGGTACTACAGAGTCCTACTGGACTTGAAGTAAATTAAAAGACGGCCTTTGTTGCCTCTTATGCTTAGCCTTTTATCTCTACATCCCTGGCTTTGATTCTTAATCATTCTAAGCTGCGGTTTTTGAAGTTTTGCTCATTGTCCACTCAATCATTCTTGCTGTGATTTCTTGGAGTATTGCAATACTGTCTGAGGGCTCTTCAAGCTGAGGGCATATATTTTCAAAGATATGGCTGCATCACATTCTTCCACCAGCACACAGGTTTTGGGAATGTTTATGTTTGTGTTTTTGGCTTTACTTTAACAATGGACTTTGGAATGTATATGATTTTCTTTGTTGATTCTAGTGTAAAACGATAGCAAGTGATGGCTAGGCTGTAGACACCTCGTGCATCCTCACTAACACACTTTCGTGGTTTGTTTTTGGGACGGGCACAGGTGAGGCCTACATCCACCGGAAAACACTTGGAACGTCATTTTTAGGAAACTCTTTTCCTACTTTCCTTCTAGTCCACTAAAAGAGAAAAAAAGTGTGTATAGGAGTACACTAAAGATGATATTTAGTGTTGAGTGACATTTAGTGTTTTTACCCCCCTACTAGCTACAACACTAAATCTGAACTTGTCCACAATTAGTGTTAGACTTGAATGTGCCGGCTGCAAACTTCAGAGCCTTGTAACTTTTGCAAAAATTCTTCAAATAAAGAAAATGAGATGTTTTTCGGCATCTACGAAAACTGTAGATGCCGAAAAACATCTCATTTTCTTTATTTGAAGAATTTTTGCAAAAGTTACAAGGCTCTGAAGTTTGCAGCCGCCTAGCCCTAATCGGTCCGATTCTGTCCGTGAACAGTGATATTCCGTCTTATATGACAACTCTGGTTCACATTTAGTGTTTGAATTGACATTTAATGTTACTTACTTTCATAGGATAATTGGCTTTTAGTGTATGCCTTCGTATTTAGTGTACAAGACACTAAATATCATCTTTAGTGTAGTTCTCTAATTAAAGCTTCTTAAATTTGAAGCTTTTCCTTATAAACTATCATTTTTTGATTTGTGACATGTATTCTCACATGATGCAATAAGTTATGACTTTGGCTTGATGATCTGGCTTCATTGTATTTGACTCATAAAAAATACTTTGATTAGATGTTTTATGTTCTGAACTATATGATTTGACAATAGAATTGATTTCCATATATGCATACACCATTGTTCGGAATGAGCTAAAGATAAGACTTGATTGGATCAGATGCTCTTAGATAAAAGATGTACCAAGAATAGTTTTTTTTTTTTCTTTTTTTTTTTCTTTTTTTTAAAATTTTTCTAGATTTACAATTCAAGACCTAAAAAACAACATATAGCCTTGAGAAAAAATGTCTAGATTAATTACATGATACCATGTACATGTAATATTTTAGAATCCTTACTACATTGACCTGAATTTTTAGACTTAAGGACATGCTTTAGTAGGAATGTTTGCTAAAAATATAACCTTCCTAGATTATTTGGCAGGCTCGTATCTGTAGAATTTATGCTACAGATGTAATGGATATAACAATCAGATTCCAATACCTTGGGGTTTTAATTAGCAACTAGATGCTTTTTTAAATTTTCAATTGTTGCTATACTTAATCTGCCACCATATTTACCACAAAATGGTGTGACAAATTATGATGTTATCAATAACATTAATAACATTTGACATAAGAGAGTTAAATTGCCTTGGTTTGAAGTTTCTGTAACCTCCAAGGCAATTACATTTACTTAGTGGATCTGGGTCATATCCCATTCCCATAGCTTACAATTAATATGGATGTAATTTCCAACTGATTTGGAGGGTGGGATGCTTAACCTCATAATCACACTGCTGATTTTGAACACCATAAGGACACCTGTATGACAAAGGGCAGTAATTTCGGCCAAAAGACCACTACTACAGTAACAGTAACTGACACCAACCAGTGAGTGTAAAGATTTTGAAAGCTTGACTTTCCCAAATAAGCTCATTTTCTAAACTACTAGTACTTGGTGTTTTACTCAGTTCATCATCTGAGCTCTCTCTGTTTGTCGACATTCTTCCCTGTGCTGAGACTAATAGCTTGGGAGACCTGATTGCGCGCTGTTCTGTGATTACTGAGGATTGGTGTAACTATGACGTCTACACAGTCTACTTCCAATAGCCAGGTTTCACAAGATGGATTCTAAATAATTTGTTTGGTGTTTTTTGTATGGACTTCACTAGGAAATATTGTGTTTGCTATCTTTGTTATTTTGTGTGAAAACGATAACAAGTGACGTAGGGCTTAAGACACCTCGCATACACACTAAAACATACTAACTGTTTGTTTTGGTGTATGGGTGCAGGTGAGGCCCTTGTCCTCATGGAATCACTTGGATATGCAAATTGGGATCTCTCTATCCTAAACTCCTATAGGTCCTTAATTGGAAAAAAGATATATAGGAGGATGTTGATGATTCTTTTACCTTGATGTTGTAATAAGCACATTTATATGCTCTCTTTTTATATAGGCTGTGCCTTAGTATTTTGAGACATAACAACGTGTTTAAATGATACTTTGCGTGAAAATATTGGCTACTATCTCATAGTCCAATACTACTTGATAAAAATCAGCTTTCTCTCAAAAGAGTTGTGGTGCAAATGAGTGGAAAGAATTAGATTATTGCTCTTGACAAGAGATGTTCCAGAACAAGATTTTTTTTTTTAAATTCAAAATTCAAAAAGTATACAAGGGGTCCAAAATTTTGTTTGCACATGGTTTCTAAAGGATACTCTAAGTGAATTCCCCAATCTTGGGAATCATAGACTTGGGCAAAGAAACCTCAGCGTCCAAGTTCTATGGAACCTACAACAAAAACTTTATACTCTTTTGTTTTTCTATCCATCGTGAGTTTCACCATCCTTACCACTCTTACTAGAGTGTTTTGTTTTTTCAGCCCCCATATTCAGCAAAGGAGGAAATTGCGTCTTCAATTTCAATAAAGGATTCATCCTAATGATAATCCCAAGCTTATTATTGCACCACTTTAGTTTTGACACACAACACAATAGTCCTCCATCAACTCCATCAATATATAAGGTTTTAACCTTTCCAACTGTTGTATCAATTTCAAGAACATGTCATGTATCTGCTTGCAAATTGTAGATAGATTTAGATCCTATTTGGGAATTTCTAAATCAATAGTAAAGTTTGTTTCAAGGGAGGTCTTTTAAATAGGCTTACTTCTACAACGACATTAGACAACTAATTAGGGAATAAAACACCTAATAAAGGCATACTTCCAACTAGAATTAATTTAATTCCTCACGATTTACACAACCTAATTACTAAATTAGTTTCACTTCATTCTTAATAATTATCAAGTTAAGGAAAATTTCCCAAATTGTTTGTTAATCTTCACTTCACTTCACAGCCAATGAGGTCCTTTGCTCTTTGTTCCAAATCGGAACACACTAGTACAGCCTTTAAGCCAAATTTTTATCTCCGACTGGGATTGCTTCACGAACCAAGTTCAGCCAAGGCTCTTCGACTTCCAAATCGTATTGATTGCTGGGCAGCACCATCTTGTCTCCTATTGGGATTTCCAACATAATTCCACCAAATTGATACTCATACTCTTTTCCTCTCAATTGGTATAATAGAATCCAAATTGTTCCCTCACATACAACATCATTTTGACTTGACAACAGGCATGCATTCATAAATAAATCCAATTGGAAATTCCATTAGACAACATTCAGACTTTATTCAAATTCCAAATTGGACTGTTATAAATCAAAGACCCCATACATACCCGACTTGGAAAGAAATTGCAATTCACTACAATGACATACAAAACTTCCAAATCGTATGCAAAATTATATCAACCTAAGATGTGTTTCATCAAAATATCTCCCATTCGGACATACTCACATCTCCGTAAATCATTGTTAAATCAACTAGGACTTCAGCCATACAACCATAGCCAAAAATCAGTCATAAACAACAAATAACTCCCACTTGGTTAACTCATACACATGCAACCAATTGATAATACACTTTTATTTCATTAATCCAAATTGGTGACAAATCACCGTTTAGAGATTTAACGTTTGATATAAAAATTTATTAACTCTAATTGGAATCCAAAATCTTTCATTTTCAAATATTGCTTTCTTCCACTTAACTCCACATCAAATTACTCTTCGAATATGGAAATCCTATTTGCTATCACTAGCAATTCTAACTCTTTGATTGCTCCTTCTAAATTGAACTTCACTCTGAAACTCCAAGTTAAACTCTCCAGCTTCCCGAATTGAATCCAGTTTCCATTACTAATCGATTAGACAACTATCACTGTACTTCTCCGAATTGAAAAATTAGCTCTTTACAGTGACTTCACCATTCTTCTTAAACTTTCGACCAGAAAATCAACTTCTTCTGATTTGATCATCTCCACGAACTTCCCAATTTAATATCAAACATCCATGCTGATACATTTAGCTCTCCAATCAGGACTCACACACACAACCAAACAATCACCAAATAGAAAACATACACAATCCAACTAGGACCACTCGTCTTCTTGAATCACACATACACACAGAAACCAAATAGAAACATAAAATACGCATCCAACTTGGACTGGGACTCGCACTGGACTTTCTCAAACAGTGGGTCCAAACCAAATCCGAAAACACCTACTTAAAATCCTAAAATAGACAATTTCCTAACCGACTTGGACTGAGATTCAAAACACAGCTCAATTGCCAAATAGGAATCCCTTGTATAACTGTCGCAGCCCACTTGATAACCAGCCCAACTTGGATTGATAATCCTATCACCTGACTGCCCAAAACAAAACCAAATTGGACTTGAGATTTGACATTCATGATTAATCCTTAGACAACCAACTTCAGCTCAAATGGTGTTATGAACTATCCTAATTCCAAAACAAGGATTCCAAAACCGAACATTCAAATTGACAATTACTTTACAAAATCACCAAATTGGACCACAAACATCAAAATCACTCAACAAAAGAAGTAAAATACACCCAATTACTCATCAAAAAACAAAAACTTTATTGCCGAATAGAACATCTATACAAATCATAGACATTACCTGTCAATGATATCCTACAAAAATATGTCCAAGATAGAAGAGCAAACATGTTGAGATGAGCTGTTGCATCGAAGAACTGATTGAATTCTGAGTCTTTGCAATCAATATTCCTCTTCCATTCTTTAGAAAGAACTCGAAGCTGATCGATTCTAGCTACATGAAGACAAGCAAATACAAGGTGCAAGAGGTCCTTGGGCAAAGTTTCCCAAAGACTAGACTCCAAAGACTAGACTCCAAAGACTAGACTCCAAAGCCATGACTAGGATCTTCAATCTAGATATGCTTGAAACCTCAAAGATCCTAGTATTAGTTGACTTGAACATCAATTGAAAGGACGTTGATTCTAATTTACTTAATACATTGTGAACAAGCAAAAATAGCAGAAAGTGTCAAAAGCCAATCAAACACTTCCCTTTGTTGTGGAACTTGAATTATGAATTTGCAATGCAACCTAGAAGTCATATTGAATAACAACTCAAAAAAATATAAAGACGCTACACTAAAATTGGTAAATAGTGTTGGATGATAATTAGTGTTGTTCCCTGTTTTATACCCCCAACACTATTTTTCAACTTATGTGTAAATAGTGTAGGGACATTTAACTCCCACCGTCAAACTCTAGCCTTCCCTGGGGACACTCTAATTTTCGCCTCCCGCCGTCAAAATTTTTACTATAAAGCTAAAATAGTGTTAGAATGGATAAATAATGTTCTAACACTAACCTTGCAAATCACAATTAGTGTAGCCAACACTATTTACCAATTTTAGTGTAGTGATGAAGGTAAACTTCACGTATCACTTTTGCAAGATGGCAAATCTTACGAGAGCACTTATAAACACTTACCTCAAACTAGAAGGGTAATTTTCTTCAAGGGAAACCAATTGTAGAAAGGGAGATCCTAATTTATTTTTAGAACTAGTAGTATGACTTAGACTTCACTTGAGTTGATGGTTTTAGTCAAAAATAAAAGTAAAAAAAAAGTCTAAATTTATCTCAAGTGACAATCTTCAATTACATTTCACTTATGTAAGACATTTTGCAAACACCAAGTAGTCTAATGAACCAATGTCCAATTCATGGTGTTAAATATTTTGAAATGCTCTCATAAGATTTTCCATCTTCCAAAAGTGATACACCAAGTTTACCTCAATAAGAGCATGGCCACTGTTGCCCGGCCAAACAGGCACGGGCAATTGAGTTTGGCAAGCATTTTATTCACACAGTGCTGGGTGAGGACAGCTTCCCGCACCGTTGGATAGAACTAGACCCACTTGAAAATGGTCACTACTACTTGTTTTGTCAGAGCTTCAATCCGGTAATTAATACACATTAACTTGGATTTGATATATAGTGTTGTAGTAGTGGATTATCAAATATAATAATAAATATATTAAAGGATTATAAGCAATAATGCAATCGGCATTTAAGCATGTAAATTATTCTTTATATTTATTATTATGTATAATAATAAGGACTAGGCAAGCAATAATACAATTGGCATTTAAGCATGTCTGTGTCCTCCAACAACATTCTGACTACACCCAACCATTATGAAAATGTTTAGCTCACCAAACCTACAATTAAAACTCTCTCAAAATTGGTCAATATAGGGCTCACTCAAAACTTCCCCGTCCTCGCCAAGCTAGGGTACTTGTTCGAAAATTGGGCGTGGCCGGTCTTCCAAATTTTGTTGCCAGTGCCATAGTGGGGAGGTTTTTGGCTCTCGGCCCTTGCCAATTATGCCTGGCCCAGTATAGCGAGTAGGAGTGGACATGCTCTAAGCTGAAGTCAAAGAGCGTCTTTAGATACTTTTGTGCAAAATTTCATAATTGCAAGTAGGCTTTCCAACATTTAGTGTCCTTCACATTGAAAGACAAAAAAACTGAATGAAGCTGAAAAACTGCTTCAATGACTTCTACACCATCGACCTTCAATTACTTTCCTGGAAACCAGCTCTCTAATAAAGTCAATGATCTTCCACTACATTAAATAGTGAAATTAGGTTGCCTTAACAATAATTATGTTGCCTTACTTCAAGAAAATTACTTTCTAAGCCATCAAAGTCAATAAATATTTCTACAAATATTTTTGTTTGTACACATGGAGGTTCATAAGTCCCAATTACAAAATTCAAAATTAGTAAAACAATAAATACTTATATAGTGTAGAACGTCAAGAAATTAGCATGGAGCAACCTAATTTCATTATTAAGTGTAGTTCTCGTCCATGACACTGCAAGCAAGGTCAAACATTTATAAAAAAATATAATAAAGTTGCATAATTCAATTGAATTATTGATTTGAGCTTTACAGTGATTGATTGCTTGAATTTCCATGAAAATGAAAGACATAAATTCAAATCAATTATGTACTTAAGTATGTGGAAGAAATTGTTTTAGAACCAAACGTTGTTCCTTCCTAATTTTTGCACAAGGTATCGGGATGTTGTGTTCTTTGGTGCATTGGAACTTCCTTTCACTTGCCAACAAGAAAATATGAAAATTTGGTGTGGAATAAAGATAGAGTACAATCTACCCAAATACATGCTCCCATATATATTTTATGCAATCCCTCAAGGCTACACCTTAATGCAAGGTCCACTCAATAGTGCTCACATGCCAACATCAATGTAAATTAAAAATCCTTGAATACATTTCATTTTTTTTCATTTTTTTTAAACCATTATTTGTGTATAATAACAAGTATATCCATATATAGAGTCATTTCTCCAATTTCAATTTAGACCTTTGTATAAAATTATGCGTATTTTTAATACAAAATAAATGGAAATAATACCTTCATGTGTAACAAGCGTGTTTGTTACAAGACTTACGATGCTTTCCATTGGCTCTCCGTGGTAAAATATTCTTCTTCTACAAAATAGTCACCACATCCATTATTCTCCTCCAGAAATGAATAATGGATATAAAGAATATTTCTTCATTGAAGTATATTCTCTTGCGCTCTTTGTGCTCATAAGTTTCACCCCTATGCTACCAATTTCAAGAAGTTCTCTATTCGCATCTTCCACACGATACAAAGGGGGGGGGGGGACACCTTCTTCACCTAGAACTGCTCCCCATTAGTTGGCTCTTGTTTTCTCTCACCAACTTTTCATCCTCCATAGAAGTTTGCTTGGTGAAGAAGGTGTGACTACCCCCTTATGGAAGTTCAAGACAACCTTGTGTAAGTATGGAAGTAAAAAAAGCTTCTAAAAAGAAAAATCATTGTGGAGCAAACAATAAAGTTAATCCTGTTTGGATTACTTTGATTGTCCCGACCTTGAGGTTGAAGTGGCAGCTATAACTTTGGTTCTAGCATTGTTTTCTTTTGGTCCATAAAGAAAATAAAAGCTTAAGAATTGGAAGGGAGTGGCCATGCCCTTGGCTTGCTTTACACACCTCACTCTGTCACTTTGATTTTGATGTCAACGCCGAGATTTTACTAAGTAGGGAGTAAATTTCTTAATGTATAAGGTAAAGCCCCCCATTGTGGTAAAAAAAAATGACCCATAGTAGACACCTAGGGAATAACCCCATCATGGTTTTTTCAGTTTGTGAGCTTTTGGCTTCAATGCATGTCTTACATGACACTATTACACTAATGGAGTGATGAATAACTTCATTAGGAACTTCGAATTTTTCAGTGAGAATTCATTGTAAGAATTGACTTTCTAGGCTTTCCTTGTTAGAAAATACTATGACTGTTTTAGGTGAACAAAATGAGCATGATGGATTCAGATTTTGTTGGTTCTAACATAGTCTACAGACTCTTTTGGGCCATGATGCATTGAACACTTCAAAAATTCATAGCAAATTTATACTTTGTCACAAAAAACATCATTTCAATTGCTCTCAGTGTTTCTCACACTTGCACTACTGTGGGAAAAAAATTGAAAACTTTCAGCAACCATAGGGGGATAAACTCCTAATTCTGACCACAATGGGCTATTTTACCTGACTGGGTCCATAGTACGTACATCGACAAACAAAACTGTAGTTGCGTCTTGGAAGCGTGATGGCAAAGTTTGGCTCAAATCCCTCTCACTGAACTTCTCCATTGACTAGCTAGCATTCCATTTCATTGTCAACGCACCTTTTATTATCATGATTAAACTGGTATCAAAAGCTAGCTGAAATCCATACCTTAAGTTAGGCAGGTTGTTTCACACCGGACTCTTTTGTAATTCCCTGCGACTGTTTTGGAGATTTTGTAGTTTTTTACTGCAAGTTTTTTCTAGTTTCTATGTTTTCCTTTGTTCTAATGTCATCATGGAGGGATCTTTCAAATAATTTCTATGCAAAAGGAAATTGTGGATTTTCTTGCAAGGATTTTTATAAATTTTTCCCAAATCCCTGGTGTACAACCTAAATTAGTAGATTTTGCAACACATTGACGCATCTTACATTTTAATGTTGTTTCCACCTAATATTGGGTAGATTTTAGGAGATGCAAATTGTCCCATATCAATTGTCAAGTGTACTATGAGGTTGGTCACATAAGACTTGTAAGTTATCAACCTTCAAGACAATGTATTCATTTCACAGAAATCTAACATACCTATAGTTCGTACGTTTTAGAATCTTAGAAATATTACAATACATAAAATTATAAATTGTTCAAACAAATGAAATCTACATTTTACTAATATTTTGAAATCTAGAAATTGGTCTACACTAACAATTTTGAAATGTACAAATTAATAAGATTAGTAATTCAAAATCTACATAACCATCATATTTTAGTTTCCAAAATCTACAAACTTTATTGATTATGCAAACTAAATCTACATTAAAATTATATTTTAGAGGCCTAAATCTACATTCTAGAATATTGAATTTTAAAAATTGAGTTGATTTTGAGGTGGGGATATCTTCACATAACACTCAGAAATACACAGGTTTCCTCCTTAAAATTCCCTTAAAGTTCCTTGTCTCACATTTCCCTGTGAGAGTCATATTCTCTGTGAACAACAATTTGTAACATTTCTATGTTTCTTTAGAGGGGATTTGTAGTAGAATGCTTGCAAGGAATTTAGAAAACGCTTCCTGTGTTTGATTTGTTTTGTTGTTTGTTACATTGAGATCTTGTGGACTATGCATCTTTGTTTACGTTGACTTCTTGGTACAATCAGAAATTAAAGTTCTATGCAAGTAGGGTTGCATGAACTTTGTTCTGTGATGTTTGGATCTTTGATTTATTTATTGGTATAAAAATTTTCAAAAATTACCAATAAATTAATGCCTTTTATTTTGGCAATGGGCAATGACATAAGGCATTGTAGTTTCAATTAAAATTGGCAGTTTTCAATTAGAATAAAGCAAGGTTTTGCACATTTGTAATGCACTTTAATTTGTGTCTTCCTAATCATAAAAGGGAAACATTGTCATTGTATGTCATGCTTTTTTTTTTTGAAACAAATGAAATAGAATTTCATTGCCAAGGGCAAAATACAACCCTGCTAGCTTTGTGCTTCTCATTTTTAGCAATAAGAAACCAGGGTTGTCATAGTGAACGGGTCGAGGTGATCGGACGGGACGGACGGACGGGCGAACCGGACCGGACAATCGGACGTCTCGGACAGTCCAGACGCCTTTCATTTTTCCAATTTTCCAATTAACAACTTGCTTCCACGGTGGCGGTCCATGCTGGAATCAGGGCGCGGACATGAAAGCTGGGGCGGGGACGTCATTGTCAGGGCGGGGACTTTATAGGGCGCGGACATATTTGTCAAGGCGTGGACGTCTTGTCTTGGCGCGGACGCTTGGACAGGGCGTGGACGACTCGACGCGGACGCCTGGTAAGGGCGCCGATGTCTCGGCGCGGACTTCTGGTCAGGACACGGACGTCTCGGCACGGACGCCTGGACAGGGCGCAAACATCCACTCCTCAGCCACAGTATGAGGGGAAGTTGAAATAGAAGTTGAACTTGGTCATGGGATTCTTCTTTTCCATGGAGAGGGGGAATTCATTAATGCAGCCAACCTTTAATTTGATTTCAGGGGAATATCTTCAAGTCAATGGCTGCATTAAGGGGTCCAACTACTTTTTGAGTTCAAAGATCATGTGTGGAAGCATGTTGCTCCTTTCTTGGGCCCGGACTTCTCCTTCATGCCTTCACCATGCACTTGCGAACTAGGACTCACCCAAAGAATAATAATTTTGAAAATGAAAATGAACTTCCAAACAAGAAGGATGAAATTTGTGTGAGTAGAATCCCAAAGGAGTTGGAGTCCTAATGAAAGACAAGGTACAAATTTGTTTATATTCAAATTTAAGGATTCTGTTTTTATTCTTCTAATTAGAACCTATTTGGGATTTAGGGTTTGGAATTAACAAATCAAATCATAACCAACTTATACTTTTTTGGCTTTTTGTTGAAGGCTTTGTTTTGGAAATAAATAGCTACAAGGTTTTGGATTGAAATCAAATTAAAATTATAATACATTGAAATATATTAGAAGGATTTGTTTTTGCAAAAAGAGGCTACAAGGATATGGGTCTTCAAAACTTCAATGGTGTATCCTTAGAATGGTGATCCTAAAAGGGTTTGGGATAGAAATCAAATACCACTTAAGTTATTTTGGAATTCAAGTTCAATGGTATATTTTTGTAATGGGGATACCAAACCGGTTTGGGTCTTGGGGATTGAAATTAAATACTAGTCATGTTATTTTGGAATTCAATCATTCAACTTGAAAATTTAATTTATGCAACGTGATAAGGCCTTATTCATTATAATTGGACAATCGACAGATTTTGAGACTTTTGCCCTAAAACAATTGTATGGATTTATCCTCGAATCGAGGATAAGTTGAGACTGCAACCTTTTGGCAATGAAAGGTTTTTATACATAGTAATATTTAAAAGTCTCAAATTTTCAAATAGTCTCAAAATTGAATAGTTATAACTGTTTATCTTCGACCCGAGGATAAAATTGAGACTACCATTTGTCCAAATATAACAAATAAGGCCTTGGATGATCCTAGAAGGGTTTGGGATAGAAATCAAATATCACTTAAGTTATTTTGGAATTCAAGTTCAACGATACTTTTTGGTAATGGGATCGGAGAAGGCTTTGGAATTGAGATGAAATACTTGTTAAGATTTTTGTCAAATTCACCTTCAACATTTTTTTTTGGTAAGGGGCTACTAGAGCGTTTAGAATTGCAATGAAGTACTACTTAAGATATTTTTGTATTCAAGTTTGTGAGTTCGTGTATTCAAGTTTGTCATAGAGAGAGTTCAAATTTGGCTTGGAGGGAGTTCAAACTTTTCTTGAAGTTAGTTCAATCTTGGTTTGGAGGGAGTTGAAACTTGGCTTGGAGGGATTTTAGGTCTGTCATTTGGATACGTTTCCTCACATACACTCAGGTTAGGGCGCGGACGTCTCAGCGCGGATGCTTGGTCAAGGCGCGGACGTCAGGTCAGAACGCGGACGCCTGGACAGGGCGCAAACATCCAACTCCTCAGCCACAATATGGGGGGAAGTTGAAATAGAAGTTGAACTTGGTCATGGGATTCTTCTTTTCCATGGAGAGGGGGAACCCATTAATGCAGCCAGCCTTTAATTTGATTTCAGGGGAATATCTTCAAGTCAATGGCTGCATTAAAGGGTCCAACTACTTTTTTAGTTCAAAGATCATGTGTGAAAGCATGTTGTTCCTTTCTTGGGCCCGGACCTCTCCTTCATGCCTTCACCATGCACTTGCAAACTAGGACCCATTCCGCAAAATAGGAAATTTCAGAAAATGGGAATTGACTTGCTCGCTGTAATTAAAAAAAATTTGAAAGTAGACGCTAGAAGTTTTTGGATTTATAAAAAAATATAAGGTACATATTTTTCTTAATTCAAGTTGAAGGATGCATTTATGAATTCTCTAAATAGGAATTACATTCTTCTTTTCGTTAATTTTCTTTAAGTTTTTTTAAAGGTTTACCCTTTATATTGAGGATTTAGACATTGAATATTCATAAAACTTGTTTGAAACGTTCAATTTCTTTTTTGTCTACATACTAGGTTTTGCTATTGTAATGGACAAATGGAACATTGGAGTTGCATAGGGTTCCCAACAATCATATTGCAATACTATTAAAATTATCCTTAAAATACTTATGTGCCTAAATGTAAAGGTTTTCTAAATACATAACTAACTTGAACATTTGGCTTGTAATTTCATATAAGCCATGTAATCCCAATGTTAAATTACCATCAAAATCCTACTATGTAGTTATTAAAATAAATCAAATTCATTTAAAAAAATTGAAGAAGAATGAAATTATATCACCACACATAAATAATCTAAAAGAAATAAAAATAGAATAAAAAAAATGTGGCTAATATAAATCATTGCAAATTCAAATGCTCAATTCACCAATAAAAATGCCAAATTCCTATAAATATCCATTAAAGCAATCCAATTTATTTTTAAAAATAGATTGAAGATGATTGATGTAAATTTTAATAAAATCTAATGTTCAATTTATTAATTTAAAGGGCACACTCTTCTACATAGTACATACCCACAAAACTAATCCAAAAGAATTTTTTTTTTATCAAAATCTAAAATATGAGGTTGATGTAAATCTTGATGCAATTCCAATATTGAATTTAATAATTGGAAGGGCAAGTCTTTGTTCCTATGTACAAAAATAGTCTAAATTTGAGATTTAAAAAAAATATTGAATTCACAACATTCAAACTTAGTACACAAAATTATTTTCTAACAAAGACTCTTATCACGTTGTATTATAAACTATGACAATCAAAAATTCTTAACAAAATTCTTATACAATAGGTACCAAGTCAAATTTAAATGATAACTCTTGTTTGAATTGAAGATCTATAAAAATATGTTAATTTTAGCAACTAAGAAGAGAATTCATCATTCTTTTATTTTGGAAGAAGAATCCTATGTCACATTGAATGAATGAGGCTCCCCCCTAAATCAAATTCTTCTATTGGTTTAATTTTTCAAATATCGTTCCCACTGATGCATTAGCAACTGTCCTTGTAGAATTAATTTTGACAGCAACCTTCTTTTGGGATTTGTGACTTCAATTTTAACAATCTTGGAGCGTGTAATATATTATTGGAAAGGTATTTTCAAGACCTTTCCAATGGTATATTACAAGCCCCAAGATTGTTAAAATCGAAGTTGCAAAACTAAAATGAATATACCGTTAATTCCAATGGTGAGATTGTTCTAGCAAAAAACGTCCGCGCCCTGTCTCATGTCCACGCCCCGACATAGTCTCGTCTTCGCCCTGGCTTCCGTCTGTGCCCTGAATCCTACTTGGCAGCCAGGTGGCGTCAAAGTGATAGCCACATCACCTATTTTTTCAATGGCAAAAAGTCAACTTAGTGTTGACCACATCGGACGGGCGAGACCTCTATCGGACAGGCGAACCAGACGTCCATCCACTATGACAACCTTGTAAGAAACTTGCCTATTTCCAGTGACGAACAAAATTGAATATGGATTTGAAACTTTTTCATTCAAACAACTTTCCCATGAGCATCAATGGGCAAAGTCCAAAAGTAGATATACAAAAGTTATAATATGCCACCTATATATCACATTATTATGGAAGTTTGAAGAAAAAACTAGTTGTGATTAGAAAGAAAATTAATTTCAAAGTTAACCATGTCTCAACTTGGTTTCGTGCACCATAGTTTGGAATCACTTTATATTTTGTCAATTTTTTCTTACAACTCCAAAAAACATTTTTCCCTGTTGCGATGAAATTATGTTTCATACTTTCATTTGTTTCAAAAAAAATTGAGAAGCATGCACAAGCAATGTTCCCCTTTTATGACTAGGATAGGCGTAAAACACTTGACTTTCAAAACTGTCCCAGTGAAGAAGATGAACCAAAAAAATCAGCCTAAACACATGAGAAAATAGACAAAAGTGGTAAACCTTGTTGTGTAGTTGAAAGCTTACTGAAAATAGATCGTAGTAAAGCTTACTTATTGTCAGTCCAAAATATCACCACAGCTTGGTGACTCACCAAACATTGAAGTTCAATACAAATGTTTAAAACTGAAAATTGCCAATTTAATTGAAATTTCAGCTAGTTTTTGATACCAGTCCAATACTCAGCTAATAACAGAGTGTGTTGACAATCTGGAAATGGAATGCTAGCTTTTCAGCAGAGAAGTTCAGTGAGAGGGACTTGAGTCAAACCTTGCATCACTAACTTATTATGCTTCTGAGACACAACTGCAGATACTTAAGGTTGAAGTTTTGTATATCTACTTTTGGACTTTGCCCATTGATGCTTATGTCACAGGGAGAATGGTAGGGTGTCACCACCGGGGTATTTATATTTCACAATGTAACTATACTCCCAAAATATTTTGTTTTAAGAAATTTGGGGGGGTATAGTTACATTTTGAAATATAAATACCCCGGGTGACACCCTGTCGGTATCCTTGTGTCGTATGATTGTTTTAATGAAAAACTTTCAAATCCATACTCAGTTTTGTTCATCACTTACCAATTTCATCATTGCTCTTCCCTTGTAAGTCTCCAAACTTTTAAAAATGAGCTCCATGGCAAATGACGATCTAGAACTTCCAAATGTACAGTACTTCCCCACCACTACTTCAACTATAAAAGACAATCAAGGGAGCTGTCCCACAAGAGGCCATGAAAGCTTATATGAAGCCGGAAACAACCATCATCTATATATTGCACCACTGGCTCACAAACCACCTCGATCAAGTCGATCAATTTGAGAGACTCAGCTAGAGACTCACATTCCAGCTTCATTTTTGCATTACAGTGTACGTGACTGTGTTGCAGTGGCGCTGCAATTCAAGCTACTGTAGTATTAGTATTAACACAGTGCTGTGCATATGTGTTGGGCATGGGCACTGCCAACCCTCCCACTGAGGTCCTGCAGGAAGGCTACCCGGACTACTTCTTCAACATCACGAACTGCAGCGAGAGAGACAAGCTCAAAGCGAAGTTCCAGCGGATCTGTAAGTGCTGTCAACTCGACGATCGATCGTTGAGTTCGATCTCAGAAACGTAAAGCGCTCCATGCAATTCTTTAATTTTAATTCCTAATCATATTGAGCTCTAGCTGCTGCATCAATGTCGATGGCCCGACTAAACTGTCTTGAACTGTGAAGCTCGATCGAATTCATCGTAGCTGGGATGCGCATACGTACGTACATGACTGTGAAATGCATGCTTGACATGACTGTAGAATTTCGAATAATTTTCATATGCTCATCATGAACAACCAAGAATATCGATCATCTAGAACAGTATATTACGGTCATGGAGTGCGTGCTAGGTTGTGTATTTTGCAGTTGATTCTGCAATTTGGCTTTGGGATCGATTGATCAATCGACTTGATCACCATGGAAAGCAGCTCGAAACGCTGATCTCTCATGTTCATGAACTCGAAGTTTGTAGTGAAAAGTCACTGATTTGGATCGAGCAGCTGCACGAGCATGCAATTGGTCTTCTTAAAACATTTGTTGATTTCTTGACGTGTCAGCCAGCGATGCTGACGAATTTGAATCGCTGCGCGTTCGCAGGTGACAATTCAAGTCCGGCATCCGAAAACGCCACCTCTACCTCACCGAGCAGATCCTCCAAGAAACTCCCTCCATCAGCTCCTGCAACACCCCCTCCCGGCCCTTACCACCCGCCATGAGATCACAAGCATCCAAGTCCCCAAACTCGCCGCCGAAGCCGCCACCTCCGCCATCAAATCGTGGGGCGGATGCCCCTCCGACATCACTCACGTTGTCTTCGCCACCACCAGCGGCGTCAACTTGCCCGGTGCGGACCTCACCATCGCCAACCTCCTCCAACTCCCCCCAACAGTCAACCGCGTCATGATGCTCTACCAAACCGGCTGCTTCGGCGGCGCCACCGTCCTTCGCGTTGCCAAAGATCTCACTGAGAATAACAAGAGCGCGCGTGTCCTCGCGTACTGCGCGGAGGTTACTGCAGTTACTTACCACGCCCCAAATGAATCCTACTTAGACGGACTCATCGGATCCGGGCTTTTCGGCGATGGGGCCGCAGTCTTCGTCGTGGGATCCGATCCCAACCCCGTGGAAACACCTCTCTATGAGATTCTCTACGCCGGGGAGACTTCTTTGCCTGGAACCGAGGGTATCATCACGGGGAAGCTCACGGAAGCGGGACTGTTTCTGAAGGTGAGCAAGGAAGTGCCGACGTTAATTTCGTCTAATATTGATGGTTTCTTACAGGAGGTGAGGGAAGTGATGGGCTTGCCGGAGTATAACGAGATGTTCTGGGCGGTGCATCCCGGGGGACCTGCGATTTTGAGCCAGATCGAGGAGAAGCTGAAACTGAAGAAGGAGAAGATGCAGGGGAGTTGGGAGGTTTTGAAGGAGTTTGGAAACATGTTTGCGTCGGATCAAATTCGGAAGAGGAGTGTGGAGATGGGGAAGGCTACGCTGGGGGAAGGGAGTGAGTTCGGTTTCTTTCTGGGGTTTGGACCGGGACTCACGCCGGAGGTCCTCGTCCTTCGCGCCGCGGCTAATGCTTGAGCTGAGGACTTGAAACTGAATTCTTACACGAACGACCATGACGTATCCCCTGCTTGCTGGAATTAATATCCATGTGCAACGGATGCCGGTTTTGGTCGATCGTGTGAAAAGCATAAGATACTCGATAAAATAAAATGAAGTAGTGTAGGATGAATTCCAATGGTTTTAATCAGTAGATTAGTATAGTGGGACGCCCCACCACGAGGGCGTCCCGCTGTGTGAGGGCCCTGCCACGAGGCCCGAGGGCGTAGCCCGAGGGTGAGTGGCGGGGACCTCACACAGCGGGATGCCCGAGTGGTGGGGTCCCGCTGCGTTAAGCACGAGGTACCAGGTACTGATTACAGCTCCTGGCACCGGTTATAGTGCCAGGCACTGTAACCAGTGCCAGGAGCTGTAATCAGTGCCTGGCACTGTAATGGAAGCATTACGGAGCAAAATCAAGTTGCTTTTCCTAAAGCGCAGGACGCCTGAGTGCTTAACGATGGTATTGAATACTGTCGTGAAGGTGCAGAAGTATGTGTAGTAGGTTGTAGTCGAGATTATGGAGCTTCAGGAGGTGATGCGAATGCTTTGCCAGCGGTAATAATCACGACGACATTGGTTTAGATCACATGTGGTCGATGCTTGTGAGTTGGATGCTTAACGTGCTACATAAATGCAGATCATGGCGTCTGCACTAGCTTCATGTGAATTGCATTCAAAATAATATTATGTGTTAATTGCACCTTTGTCCTCGCAATTGTCGATCTTTACGTGCATCGATCTCGAGTTGTAGCTCGCAGTGAGCTTAGTTGATACTGATTATGGGTACTAATTTACATGACTGTACCATAAAACTAGAATGTCAATTCAAGTGATAGTTTAAGGTATGCTTCTAGAGAAGACACCAAAGGTTGAATTCGCCTCTGCAAGCTCGATTATTGCAGTTCTCTCATAGGCATCTAAATAATTGATAAGCAGGGTCTATGCATGAAGCCTAGATTGTTGAGCTACGGTATCCAGCATGCGTTTGATTCACATTGATAGGTAGCAAGTTTTGACACACAGAATCACGCCAATTTACTAAATCGACAATCCTGATGTTTTGATGTTGGATAATCCTTGCAGTTTCAATTGACTCAGAAAGGATTTCACTTTCAGCTTCTTTCTGTTTTCTTTTTTGACACAAATGTGTAATTTCATACAAAAAAGAAGACACAGACAGGCAAACCTCTTGTGGGCAAGGGCGGGACTCCAAATTGACACAAGAGATTGTAAACTCCTGGTTGATGAGAACATTCTGAACTGCCTTTAAACTTTTGTCACCGAAATCTGTCCTGCAATAACAACAACAAAACTTGCTCCTGATCCGCCTTGCATTGAAAGCCTGTATTGAGAGCATCCTCACCCACCTGAGGATTATTCAAATTGATTATAACAAGAAGAGTCTTTTGTCACGCGATTCTTCCTCAGTTTCCACTTCAGGCCCTTGCCTGAGCAACTCTAGCTGCACTACGCACACTGGTTGTCTCTCCAGTGTTTGCAGGCTAATGACAATGTTAATAATTGTCAGTGTCGCATTTCATTGAGACCTAATGGCCATAGCCAGACAAAGACTTCCTAAAGTAAGTTTGTACGTGCATTGGGAGCCAACCTTTGAATCCCAATCCACCAAGACTTCATAAACCAGCTCACAAGACAATTGCCAACAATAGGACCAAACCTGCAATGCAATTGGTTTTAATTTCTAGTAAGAGGCAATGTTGCCATCATGAATGACATACGTCTTTAGAATACAAGGGTTTGCAGTGTTGGAGGTCGCAGTACTACATGACCCACCACTCTAGACACCCTTCCAAGAATTCTACTACAGAGGATTGCGTTCATTGGACCTCGAAGTCCACTTCTAGCAGTTGAAATCTGACCTAATTTCCAGCTTGACTGGCAACTCCAATGCAAACTACTCTCAGAAGCAGACCCTAATATCCTGACAGAGCTCCCACCTTCTGTCCGAAGCCGTCCCACAGAACGCTGGATACCATGCCGAGATGATGACGAACTGGGAGAAATAAAACTCCCAAATCCTAAACTTATGCCCCACTCCTTGAGCAACTTAAAAGATAATTCACGCTTGCAAGACTGCATGGAGTTGACAGAGGAGCCGCAAGCTTGAGGTTTAGTGATATTCTTTCCACCAGCAGGAAAACTGGATTTCCCCGTTTCATTAGCGGTGTCATCCACATCCTTTGGCTTAATACCTGCCAAAACGCGCTCTGCCTCCTCATGGACACCAATGGACCGCCAACAATCGGCAACGAGCTCAATACATTCCATATCAGGAGTGTACCCTGCCTTCTTGATGTACTGTAATATTTCCTCCGCACGGCGAGGCCAGCGTGCTTCCTTGAAACCCCATATGAGAGTACGAAATGTCTGCATGTTGGGGACAACACACCGGGACCGCATTTCCTTGAAAACTCGCATCGCATCGTCCATTTGGGCCAAGCTGCAGTAGCCACTGATCACCGTCGTATACGTGATCACATTGGGAGTCAGTTTGTCATCAAGCATGACCTTCAGAAGAGCTTCACCCTCTTCAGGTCTTCCCTGGCGTGAGTAGCCTTTGGCAAGAATGGAGTAAGCCATGACGTCAGGTTGAAGATCATAATCCTTCATTCTCAGTAGGGCAGCTTTGGCTTCATCAATGAAGCCCGTGTTGCACCAGGCGTTCATGATGAGGCCAAATGTCTGGACGTCCGGATGAACTCCAAAAGTTTTCATCAATTCAAAAACCTGTAGGATATCACAGAGCAATGAGAACAGAGGTAGGACCAACATGAACAGAATTGCTAGTGATTCAAGCCGTTAGATGCAGCATGCACTGGTTATTGGAATGCATGCATAATATTTTCTGACTGTAGAATGATAACCAAACTGAAAATAACGAAAATATTGAAGCTTGAATGCATCTGGAATGCGACTGCTAACCTTTTCAATTCCCTCGGGTTGCATGGCTTCAGCGTATCCTTTGACCAGATGATTAAATACCGCTACAGTTAGAGTTATGCCTTCCATTTTCATGCGCTCCAGTAAAGGTAAAGACTCTTCAATAAGACCCGCAGCTATGAACCCATTGATGATAATGCCATAAGTTCGCTCATTCGGTCGAAGGTATGCGTTTTGCATCTCCGCGATCACCTTTTCCGCGTCCCGAGGCTTGCGAAGTCTTGCAAAAAGCTGAGAAAATAACCCATGGAGAAAAATCCCGGATTACATCTATTTTGGCGTGGGCATTTAGAAATTCCAAGACCATATTTCAATCTCAGGCTCAATTTAGATTGCATTCGCCAAAGAAACAAGTCAAGAAATCCTACACCCTGATTGGTGCAAATATCATGCACTAGCCCAACTAACAAGAATAAGCATGAAGGCAATGACGCTTACATGGCGCCTGCGTGGCATGCTAAAAAAATTTGACACAGCAAGGTTTCAATCTACCTATTTGAAGCGGATTGGACACTTGTTACCTCAAGTGCATCAGAAGGTATCATAAGTGCAATAATTTACTTTAAGCTTCTTATCTCACCCCTAGTTGCACATGATTTTGGTTCAAAAAAAACGTGTGATCTCAAGACTGTTACCTCAACCAGTTAAGTCTGAAGTGACCCTCAGTGATAGAAAATCAACAAAATAGACCAATTGATGTTCTGAAAATTCTCTAGTTTTTGAAAAGCAAAGCAAAGTAGACACACATGCTAGCACTAAAACCAGACAAGGAAAAGACCTGTGCCAGAGTGTTGAAGGAGACAACGTCAGGACCAGCACCAGCAGCCCGCATCAGCGACATCACATGCCGTGCCTTCTCAGGGTCCCCTTGCTGTGCCCACACTTTGATAAGCGAATTGAAAGTCCGGTCATTGGGCTTCGAACTATCGTTTTTCCCCATTTCCAGTAGAAGTTTCATGGCCTCGTCTGGCTGTCCAGCCAGCCCATACCCTTTGATCAATGTGTTATAAGTACTGGTCGTTAAAGAACATTCTCTTTGCTTCATCTCAAGTATGAGCGCCTCGGCTTCTTTCACCTTTCCAGCCTCGCAGTAGCCATTGAGTAAAGTATTGAAGAAGATCGCATCTGGAACCACATTGTCCTCCTCCATTTGCTGAAGCAAGAATGGCCCTTCCCCCATTCTCCCACTCACAATGAGACTGCTTAACAGCAAAGTGTAAGATTCTTTTGCAGGACGGTGCCCATCTCTCCTTAAACCCTGAAGAGTCGACTGAACTTGCCGATGGTCGCCTCTGCACATTCACCAGAAAAATAAAATACTAAATAACCCAACATGGGACAGGAGTAGTATAGAGGACCCACCGTGCAGACCTGGCATACTGAAGAAGACTAAGTCCTATCCAAAGTGTAGAGGATACTAGTGCTATTATAAAACCAAAAGTCATTGTGATCAATCCGTAGGGGACCCTCTTCCTGTATAAAAAGTTTTAGACACTAAGCAGGACTGCCTACACAAAACATTCCGGCCTATCACATATCGCTCAATAAATTTTGTTATATGAGGATCTTCAAAGAGCCAGGATCAGGGGTGTTCTAAGCATCGGGCCTGGAGGAAGACACACGATAGTATGATGGGTTTCCTCCTTCGGGTTCCCTTTGTAGTACAAAATAATCCACAAATGCCAATGTTACAATCAATTATTGTAACCTAAACAAACGCTAGCTCTCCTCCAGAACTCAGCTATATGTGTGGACGTACAAATGTTGAAGTGGGGTTTTGGAAGGGTTTTGCTTCATTCTCTAGATTGATTCGTGCCTAAAATGATGAAGATTCCTATTATGTAGATACCTCATGGGAAACAACAGAGATTACGGAAGTTCATAATATACTATTCTCCTAGAATTTTAGGTAGAGGCGAACCTATTTGCAGCACAGAAAACTGATCAAATTTATGATGAACCTTACCTAGTGCGAAAAGTCTTCATCAGGCGTGTCCGCATGACAACAATTTGACATTGTTGCGTGTTTTTGACATCAGAACAGCGAGCACACTTGCGCACATTCTCGACACACTTGGAGGTAGGATGAGCCTTGCTCCCACACTTGGTACATCGAGTCTGGTCGAGTACATAAGCAAAAACCATCGTCAGTGTGCAGGTAAGTATGCTGACAATGCAAGATTTTGAAGCATAGTTGAAGGAGGACAAAAATCCATAATGCTAGATCTTCTAAATCACGCTTACGACCCACTATAAATTCTGAATTAGATTATGCAAGTAATGAGATTCAAAGCAAAATTCACACTCAACGTGTAGTAATTTTGGATTCTTAAAAGTTAGAGTGTTATGAGTTTTAGCATACTTAGAATCACAGCGGATAATTTGAGAATATGACGAATAGACCATACTCTTCAAGATCCCGTGGTTGAATTTTGCAAACTAGGTATCAAAGAGAAATTTTAAATGGATCAAAACCAAACTCTAGAAGATCAAAGTTTGGTTGTAAGTTTTAAATGTCATTTCGATTCGCATCATTGCCAACAATGACAATCAAGGTCACGATTAGCAGTAGCTATTACAAAATTAATACCTGCCTAGCCACCTGACCGCTTGGTAGACCTTGAGCTCTTTAAACTGACTGCCCAAGATTCAAAAAAAGATTATGACATAATTTAAATGTGTGAAAAATGTGCGCCTAGTGAACTACAGTCAATGCTAGTGAGTCAAGTGTGCACAATATTTCAGAATTTTGTTTTAGAGGTCATACGAAAGAGGTATGAGTGTAGTAGCTTGCGAATTATATTTGATGACCATATCCTTGCTTGCCATCATCTACTCCACTTGCAGCAAAATTCTGTGGCCTACAACTATTGAAATACCCTAAACCCAAAACATTTCGCCAAGGCATTTCAATTCAAAAGCCCCTGGCCACATAAGTGTGTCACGTGTGCATAATGTTTCAGAATGTTGTTTTACTGAAGGTCAAATTAAAGAGGTTTTAGTCACATTTGATTACCATGTCCTTGCTTGCCATTACCTAGTCCACTTGTAGCAAAATTCTGTGACCTACAATTATTGAAATCCACAGAACCCAAACCATTTCGTCACAGCATTTCAATTCCCAAGTCCCTCGGCCATGTAATAAAGCAGCAAGAAATGCTGCGAGGAAGAGCAAACCTTCTGATCGGGTTTCTTCGGAGGCTGCAGGCGAACCTTGTTCACAGGAGGCCGAGGCCCAGCGAACACGATCGGAGGTTTCTTCGCCCCACTCAATGCCACCCTAGGTTTCCTCGCCCCCGCCTCATTCCGGCCACTGTCACCATCGCCAGCGCGAGAGGATGCAGAAGAAGAATTGTCCGGCACAACCGGCAACGACGGTTGTGCACACATCTCCCTAAACCCCCTTCACCGCATCCCCAAGTCCACCACCAGTCCGTTTCCCATCAAACGCCACAAGCGTCAATTTCTGCAAAAGTATAAATGCTCCGGAAATGCGCAACCAGATTCACCTCTCGAATCTCCGATGCGTACATGTGAAGCCCTCGAATCGTGCTTCCCACACACAACCCACAATATCCAACCCATTGAAATCTGGCCTCGCATAAGAATCTGGAATCCTAATTTCCACCTACCATGTCGAATGGTTCACCACAGGAGCAATCTTCGCAGTTGTGAACCACTCGCAGCAACAGAACAAAAAAAAAAAGGAGGTACGAGATTGACGGATGGACCGTGGCTGCCACCATCATCCAGCGAGAGTGTACTGTACAGCAAAATTCAAGGTCAGGATTGGCTTCTGGATAGGGAGTTTCCGCCGATGGTGGGGACCGGGTCGTGGACGGATAGTTTCTGTCCGTCTCGGAAGGGACGGAAATTCATCCATCCATGCCACGTAACCACCGGAGAGTTGTGGCGTCCATTGGATGTTTTCAATAGCTTAACCCTGGAACGACGCAGGGTGACCGCGAAAATCATGCATTGTGTAACCATGAGAGTCATTGGAATTTTAAAAAATTCCAAAAGTACTCATTGGAAGTCAAGCTACTATAGATGTTCTCCACTTTCCACAAAAAATTTCAAGGATGAATATTTTTGGCTCTGTCCTACAGTGGAGAATTCCTTGTCATTCATCAGACACTTATTGTTTGTGACATCCTTCCTGGGTTAACCCGTAAAGGACCAAACATCGTTTTTTGATAACATAGCGATTTTGGGCAGCTCACTACGACCGGAATTTTTTTTTTTCCCTTGAAATTTTCACACAAGATGTGCCCAAGGAGTAGCTTTAAGGCCCAACAACTTTCATAACATCTGACTACATGGTTAAAAGTTATAGCATGGTATGTCATTTTCATTGGTTAGCGGGCAACCCAAGCAACTGAAAAAACTTCTTTAGAAATCACTTTTTTTTAAATAAAAATTTGAAATTGGTTCTTTAGATTTATGTATACGTGGGAAGCTTTGAATCATTCTATTTTGATTAATGAGATGAAAGTTATGAGGAGTTTTAGTTTGAGGGTAGTTATGGAATGTCTACTTTAAAATAAACTTTGAACTCTGTTATTTAATTAAATTTTCAATATTTTTGAAATAAAATAAAAATATTGGATGTAGATTGTTTATTACAACATCACAACTATTGGGATTGGCATTTTTCAATTCCATATTTAAATTCATAACAATTTAGTGCTTTGAACATTCTATACGTCTTTCTACTTACTATTTTTTTCCTACATGTTTACAATTCCAAATGATCTGAAAATTTTCAAGCATGTAGCTAACTTGCCTTGAAGAATGAATCCAAAGAATAACCACCATTTTGGGCATTTTCCAAACAAATGTGACCTTAAGAAGTGTAGTTGCCCGGAATTTCGCAGGGACCAAAAAAGGATTTTTTTCACTTCAAATGCTATTATCTTGCAATTCACATGGTGGAAATTTTTGAAATTTTTTGCACAACTTGTCAAACTAGTTTAATACAAGATCCTATGGTTATATTTTTCCAAAAATGTTTTTTTTTCTAAAATTTGGTAATTGTATTAGAAATAGCAGTTTGGGAGCGTTTTTGGTGAAAACATAGTCTTTGACCTTTAGGGTTTAAGGTACTGGTAGTATGCTCTAAAAACAACCTCTTAAGAGTCAATTTGTGTTGTTCATAGGTTTCTGTGGACATAAATATTTTTAGATCATTTTTCAAAGAAAGAAAAATAGATGTGGAACTTAACACAAGTAGTTTTGTATTTTTTCAAGCATTTTTGAATTACTTATAAATTTTTAAAGATTAAGGATATAGGCACCTATTTGTAATTATAGGTGTCCCAAAATTCATCTAATTGCAACTTATAAAGAAATGTGAAGAAATCAAAGACAATGATTGGCTCTTGTAATAAATAAAAATTAATTTTTCTTCAATGCATTCAATAGCTAAAGTGATCCATTTCAAGATCATCTCTTCTCCATCCTCTAACTAATAAGAGGGATAATTTGAAGGTGAGGGGTTGTTTTAGAGCAAACTACCTTATTGTAGGAGCTACATAAAAAGGATGAAGTACATCTTATAAGTATGTTGAAAAAATAGTTTTTGTCTTTTTTTTCAATAATGTGATTAGCATGGTCTCTCTATACTCATGATTTTGTATGCAAGGTTTTGAATTAGCTCATAGGTAGATGGAAAGAAAAGAAAAACTTGCAAAGATGAAAATCTTATATTAGTCCCTAAAGAAATTTGATGTTTTTAGGCCCAAAGTTGCTTCAAAAGACTCAAATTGTCAAGATTTGGCAAATACATAATCAATGCTCCGTCCAAACCATTGTGAAAGCTACAAAACTAACTCCGTAAATAGACCATGCTACCGCACCAAATGAACACCAAAACCATGACCAAGATTATCACTATAAGATCACACAAATTATATCAAAAACATTACGTCTATATTGAACAAAATGTTGAGTGAGGGACAAACCCTTCACATGGTCCTTAAAGAAAGGAGATGAATAACTAACCACAACCGTTGTAATAACACGTAAGTCCATGTGTTACTAACTAGTTCGTAACATTACTCCCCCCCCCCCCCCCTCGCTTTATCGTCTAGGTTGTGTTCTCCGAGCCTCTGGTCGCGGTACTGCAAGGTGGAGCATATAGAACTTTGCTACAACATCAGGTGCATTCTCTAGATTTGCAGTTGGCTTTCATAGATGCTCCTCTAGTCCGTAGCCCTCCTAGAAAACAAGGTACTGGAATTTCTTCCAGCGACCAAAAAATTGTGAATAAAAAACTTTGTGATTTTCGCCTTAACGGCGTTCACTAGTAAGAACTTTGTATACCTCCTATTTAACGTCTCCATCAGGGGTGACAACTGGCGGAGGCGATATACTGTGTTGTCCTGGGATGGTGTCTTGTCGGTTATCTTTCTAGAAGAGAGACGTGGAATACGTCATGGATACGTAGGGTTTTGGGTAGCTTTAGGCGGTAAACCATGTTTGAGAGTTTTGTTGTCACTATGAAAGGTTCCAAAAATTTAGAATCCAATTTTTGGGATGGCACAATTGTGGCAATATTCTCATTCCAGAGAAGAACCTTGTCATCAATTCTAAATGTTGGTTGCAGCTTTACTCCATGATCATAACTCCGCTTTGCTTGTTCCCTTGTCATCTTAATCAATGTTTTTAATTCCTCATGCATTTGTTGTAGGTGCCAAATGCGGTCTTCTGTTGTTGGGACCATGGATGTAGGTGGTGTCAAAACCGATAATGCCGAATGATAACCATAAATAGCATAAAACGGAGAAGATCCTATTGCAGAATGACTTGCATTATTATACGCAAATTTGGCTAGAAAAGGAGTCAGTCCAATCATCTTGACATTTAGTAGTGAACATTCGTAAGAATTGTTCTACTACTTGATTTATCCTCTCAATTTGACCATCTCCATGAGGATGAAAGGTTGTTGTTGAGAACGGCTAAATCCGAAGAGGTTCACATAGTCTTCTCATAAATTTTGATACAAAAATCAAACCTCGAACTAATATTACTTCATCTGGTGTCCCATGATGCTTCTAGACATGATGCAAATATACATAGGCAGCTTCATTAGAATTGATTGTTTCCTTTGTGGAAATGAAGTGAGCCAACTTTGTATTTTTATCCACTACCACCATGATAGAGTCATATCCTTTGCTATTTGGTAACTTAACTATAAAATCATTAGAAATTCTTTTCCATGGTACATGGGCAATTGGGATTGGTTGCATCAATCCATATCTAGCATGATGTCTAGCTTTTGATCTTTGATAGAGATTGCATTCATCCACATAGCGGTGGACATATTGGCAAAGAGTAGGCCAGTAAAAAGTCCTTGTAACCAAGTCTAGGGTCTTTGCTTGTCCCTAATGTCTCGCAATATGGATATCATGCCAAGATCGCAAAATTTGACACTGAAGCTCTTCATCAGCTGGTACATATATCATTTCTTGAAAATGAAGAATTCCATTAGTGAAAGTATATCCTTGAAGCCGACGGTGGATGTCTGCTAGGGTCTAATTCAAATTTCCCTTGAAGAATGCTAGTATTGGTTTAGAGTTGGAATCTTCCTCCGTTGCCATCTTTTGTCGTTCAAAAATATGTGCATCGGTCTAGATTGGCTCTCAAGATTTGAGTGTTGCTAGTTATAAAAGGGGTCAATGTTCTTCATTTTGCCCTTCCATGACATCTATTCCCCTTGAAAGCGCGTCCGCCCTCCCATCCAATGAATTTGGCCGATGTTGGCATAAAGCCCATGTTTTCAGAGTTGTTGTAGGACTTTCCAAACCACTTGTTGATTTTGCAGTTGCTCAGCAATAGTTGGAGAGGAGAATGTGGTCTCGGAAAAAGAGGTAGCCCGAGACTCTTTCAGTATTTAGTGATGCCTTTTGGATTGACCAATGTCCCAGCTCAATTTCAATCTCACATGCAAAATCTTTTCGGTGACCTCCTAGACATCTTTGTGTTGATATATCTAGATGACATCCTTATCTTCTCCAAAAATTTAGAAGATAACGTTGATATTGCAGTCGCTCCACCGTTGTCTTTGCCAAGGCTGGGGCAACTTGAGTTGCACCGAGCTCCATAGGTACTAGGCCCGATGAACTTAGATTGACCTGGAACTTTCCGCTTGGATCACAAGGAAAGATGGGTAGAGGCTTGAAACTTGAAAGATCTAGTTGAGAATGTCGATTTTGACATCAACCCCACAGCTTTTCATCAATCCGCAATGCCACCGCCATCCAATCATGAAGCCTACGTGGCTAAGTTTTGGCGGTGGCCACGGAATCTAAAATTTCATCCTTGAGTTCCTCCCTCCGGAACCTTGCTATTAGGCCAGGGTTGACACGGCATCCTAGCGTTCCGCTAGATGTCCAACATACATGGGCTAAACCTTGGGATGTCATTTCACATACTGGATTTTTTTGGTTCTCCCGTGCAGTCGGGCGGTCAGATTGTTGGGTGGATGGGGGGCTAAAGGCCAAATTGAATTTTTTTTTTGAAGAAACATAGTAGTTTAAACAAAAAAAATATGAACCCCCCCAAAAAGCTAAGGTGTTCCAAAAAAACATTTTTCATATAATAATATTAGTATTAAGAACACATTCTTCAACTTAGATGTACTAAATGACAACAATGTCAATCATACACCCAAAAATTTATAATATTAAATATACATGACTTGCCATAAAAGAATAGCTTGTCGATCCGTCCGCTCGTTGACCCGTCCGTTAGTTGTCGTCCGACAAATGATGACCACTGCGTCCATTGCATCGCTTGCAGACGCTGCATCTAGATGTCCGATTTTTGGACATGATTTGCCCCAAGATGTTCAAATTTGTCAACCATGTATTAAGCTAGACTTGTTCCAATCGATTTGCGATGCATATTTATTGAACGTCAAAATGTATGCCAATACGGAGCTTGTTTATTGGAGCTTTCCAACCTCGGGGAGGTCACTTAGAGTGTCCATTAGAAACCACGTGCGATCAAAACTTTGGACCCCCTATTTACTTTTTGAATTTTAAATAAAATTTAAAAATATATATATAAATAGATTTTCCTACTTTGAAAGTTTATGTTTTGAATTGTTGTTATTTTTATTTGTTAATAATAATTAGTTACAAGTTTTTGAAGTAAAAAGATACACTGTAGAACTGAAAAATAACTTTCACACCTCTATATTATATAAGAAAAAATTGTCTAAAAAATGAACAAAAAATTCCTAAAAATAACTCTCTATTGAAAGCTCATTTTGAGTTGAATATTGATTCAATGGTCATCTAAATGTGTTCTCTATAATTGTTTGAGTTGAAAAACATGCCATTTTAGTTCATTTTCAACCTCTTCTAGAAATCATTTTATATTTTATTTGAGTTTGAAATTTTGGCAATAGAAACCTATAGTCATTATTAAACAATGCTCAAAATTTTAGGTTGAAATTATGGTTTATTAGAAACCACCTATTCACACGTGGTTTGTTGTAGTAGAACTAAGTGACCTCCCCGAGTTTCCAACGCAATCTTCAGCATTGCCTCTCCTGTCAAGGTTGCCACAAAACCCGATAATCAAGTCCCGAAAAGCATTATAATCCACCAATAGTTCATACTTGCGTTCTTCATCAAGGGCCTGCAAGAGGAGCATCGTCCAATTTTGTGCAGCCCCAATCATATACGACAAGGCATACGCTACCTTATCGGCATCAAAATTGTACGTTGTCGTGAGGTTTTTGTTGCCTATCCGGAAAAGCACGGGGCTCTTAGCTGTAGTAAAGGTTTGTAAAAGGGAGAAAAAGTAACAAAACCCTAAAGTAAACACAACCAAACAACTAATCCAAACTAGGGAATCCAAAAGTATCTAAATCCCTCAAATGTATTGTAAATCTTCTATTATAGTAGTAAATAATCCTTCATCTATAGTCCAACTTAAGAATACAACTCACAAGACCTGCAAGACACGTACAATAGCACCTAAATCCTCTCAAGTTTGACTACTGAATATCTTCTCAAGCTCATAAAGTGTAAACCTACAAAAGTAAAAACAACGCTCAACTACAACTCTCACTTAAACACAACTCACAAAAGAATGTGATCTCCAAATAGAAATGAAGTATAAATTAACCTCAACTCCTTTTAATTTAGACTAAATCCAAGGGAAATCCAAAAGCAAAATATAAGAGAATTCCAAAGAAGGAAGGCCAACCTTTAAATACCTGACAAAGGGACTCAAGGCGACAAAAGATATGGGACAAATGCACAATCCAACTCAACCTTTTACTTTCTCCCAACGAGCCTAACCACCCTTCTATTTGGAACCAATAAAGATGGTGTAACATGCCTATCTTTTAACTAGTAAACGGCCCACATCACGACAACGTTCAAGGCTTACCTCAAAACACCATGCGAAGTTGCACGAACCATCAATACACCTCGTTGCCCTTCTTGCCAGAAAACTTTTTGGGGTCCGCCACTTTAGATTTTTAATCCCAACTCCCAAATCATTGTGCCTCCCCATCCCTCGCCATGCTCGATCATCTTCCTAATTTGAGGTTGGAGGAGACATTTGTCGTGGTCTCACAACAACTCGGTCCGAAATTTCCTACACTAGATGAAAATTGCAGCTTGGAACACCGTTTGAATCCGTGGTTGGATAAAAGTCGCCCACTCGGACCCAACCTCCTTTGGTATCGAGAGTCCCCTGGGCTCCATTCCTTGTTCTTCTCAATCCATAGCAAGATTAGTGCGAAACTTGATAAAACTCCTCCTCATCTCTACTTCGATGTTGTTTCTTCTACTTTGCTCTTGATACTACTATTGTTAATAACCGGTCCTTGAATAAAACCATTTTGCAAACCCCACACAAATAATTTGCACATCAATTTTTTCATTAAATTTTTTATACTCACCATTTTCTTTCTTCACTATGGCTTCTTCTCCTAATCACACACTCAGCATTGAGGAATGATTGTTGGACATATCCAAAAAATTTGGTCTACATTCAACTAGTTCCTTTATACAAGGAAAAGAAAACAAGAGTCGATGCTATTGCATTATTTGCATTATTTGAGATACAAAAAGTTGCCCATTTCTTTTCCTGGACCAGATTGTGAGCTCTCCAATCGTTGCAATCACCACGTATCCCGGGATTAGACATCCAACCCAACTAAGGTAGTATGCTCTAAAAGCGCTCATGTTCTAAAAGTGATCATGACACAGAGGTACATTTTGCTTTCTTCAATGTACAAAATGTGTACATTTCAGAAGGTGGTCACTTTTAGAAACCATTGTGTTTGAACTTCAAAAATTCATAACTAATGCTACAAAGGTCTGAAAAATATGAAACGACTTGGGTTAGATGCCAATTCCGTTTTTCTTCCTATATAAATTTATTGAAAATTGTTTCAATAAGTTTAACTTCCCTGAAAAGGCGATCTGCTCTTAAATGGTCGCTTTAAGAGCATACTACCTTACTCTTATACTCTTGAGCTCCCGGCCATTGGCTGCGACATGGCTCCTAGCGATCAATGCAACGCACAATCAAAACCTCCCACTTGCTTCATCCCTCCGCTCCACGTCCGTTGGTCGTGGCGCACTTCCGTGATTAGAGAAAAAAAAACATTGACGGTATCAATAATCACAAACAGAGCGTGGAATATTCATCACTTGACATTATGTCAAGATTCAGCAAATACAAAATCAACGCTCCATCCAATATGCTAAAGAAATAAGTTGGAAATACATATAAAAAATTTCAACAAAAAAAATTTCATATTGATCTAATGCTTTTAAAAAAACGATATGGAGTAAGTAGAAGTTAATAGAGTATGGTTTAAAATACTAAATTGTTAAGAATTTAATTATGGAATTAAAAAATTCCAATCTTGATGGTTGTAATGTTATAATAAACAATTTGCATCTAATGATTTTTTTTTTCCAAAAATATTGAAAATTGAATGAAATAAATGACTTCAAATTTAATTTTTTGAGTAGAGATTCCATAATTGCTTGCAAACTAAAATTCCTCTTGTTAATCAAAATAGAATGATTCAAATCTTTCCATGGAAACCAAGTTCAAATTGGTATTTCTTAAAAAGTGATTATATAGAGTTACCTAGACAACATTTGAAACTATGTATCATACAATAACTATTAATCATGTAGTCCAAAAACTATGAAAATTGTTGCGCTTTAAAGCCACTCTTCCACATGATGATGTATAAAAGTTTCAAAGAATTTTCTTTTTTAATTCCATTTGTAAATGGATGGTTGAAAATGCCATATTGCCAAAAATGCTACTTGGTCCTTTAGTGGGTAAGATTGTTCTCAAGTCATATTTTATTTTGCCTACAAAATTTTTGATTTACATATGCCTTTATACCATGGACTCTTTAGGACTAATCTTTAAAGGGAATTAAATACATTTGGCACCCCAAAATACACCAAGTGGTATTTTGGATACAAAATTGTACTTAAATGGAGACGGAAGTTCAAAATGGTTTGAAAATTATTGTATATCATGTACAAAATGTGGGCTCTAGACAAAATTTTGGAATAGTGGAATAGTAGAAAGTATCATCTATAACACTTAGAACAAGGAGAAATAGTACAATTTTCATATACAATGATTTAAAAAAGATGTCAACAATGAAGGAAAGTTCCAAATTCCATGTCAATTTTTGAAGGCATTAACATGTAGCTCAAGAATAATGTTGTGGTAATAATTTTATTGACACCATCCATTCTTTAGAATTTTTTAAAATTGTTTATACAAGAAGGGGTTAAAAAACATAGTATATTTTTAAATTTTTTTGATAGAAGGTTTGTACATACACACAAGTTTTATGTATGAAATACTATATAGGCTTGATGTATGTCATTCATTTCTTTGAAGTAGCATTCATTCTTCCAAAAAGTATAGAGTTTGAATTTTGGAAATATGTAGAATGACTACGGTCATTTTACATTTGTTTTTGATGATTTCAAACTTTTCTTAGAATATTTTGGAAATATTTTGGAAAAATTCTCTTTTAGGAACATTATTTGTAGGGTGACAAAAAACATTCCTTAGACACATTTGTATATGAGATTTACATGTATGCTTATCCCCTGCCATATTTGAGTAATATTTGAATAATTTGCAGGTCCCAAAAATAATTTTAAAACCATTTTGATTGGATGATCTTATTGTATTCATATTTGCACAAAGATTACATATGGTACATTGGCGCAACACAATTCAAAATTTTTTATTTGTGCAAGGGAGATTAATCGATCCAAAGGTTGAATCCTATGATGCCTAGAGACATTGCCCCTATAGAGAGTAGCATTGACCAATACATGAGCAAAAATTCCCCTTGTTTCCTTACCTAACGAGCCTAACCGGTCTCATTTATTTAGTTGCTGACCTACTCAAGTACTCATGCCCTTGTCCGAAAATTGCACGCAAGATTCTCCAGGCTGCCCTCCCAGGAACGAAATTGTCCTTCAAAGGGTTAATGTCGACGGATCCGTCCGTTCAGTTCACTTCGTTGCCGGGGTGGACGATGTGATACTAGAGAAGCCGAGGTGATATTAAAGAGGATTTATCGTCGATTTCTCATCCATCACTTCGTCTCTCTTCATTTGAACAACTGGCGCTCCCGCCAAAGCTCGCTCTCAATTGGGGCTCCCGCCATAGCGTGCCGTTCAATTTGCTCCCCCTCTGTCTGCGCTTGGTGCATTGTCGAATTCGGCTTGCGTTCGAAGAGAGAACATGTTGACGTACTTCCTGAACTTGAGTGGTTTTGCGTAGTGGAGAGCAATTGATTCGGACTTGAGTGGAGATGGAGGGAGCAACCAAGGCAGGGGAGGATGAGACGGCGCCCTCGTATGAAGCGCTGCGGCAGCAGCGGATGGAAGAGAATAAGAAGATGATGGGCGAGCTCGGATTATTCGAGCTGTCGAAGGACATCAAGGGCCGAACGTCTCCGAAGAAGACCGTGAAGCGCAAGATGCCGTCACTGGAAGAGCTCGGATTGGAAGCGCGACGATCTTCTCGCGTTGCATCGAAGCCAGCCGTGAGTTACAACGACGCTCCCGTATTCAAAGGAGAGAGGGTGGAGAAGGTCGAAACGAGGTATGGACTTCAGCGGCATCTTTTATCCGAGAAGCGACGAATGGCGGCTATTGATGCTGCGGAGGTGGTTTTCAAGGGTTTGCGGAATCCCGCCATGATCAAGTCGTTGGTGTCTTCGCACACCTCGGGAGGATTTTGGATGGGTCTCTCGAGTGCTTTCTGCAAGGAGCACTTGCCGATCGAGGATGCGCGGTTGATGCTGGAAGCGAACAACATGGAGTGGGAATGCGTGTATCTGGCCTACAAGGGGGGATTGAGTGGTGGATGGCGCAGCTTTTCTATAGATAATAATCTCAGAGATCAAGATTGTTGCATATTTGAGCTCGTGAATCCTCGCAGATTAGTGGTTCATATCTTCTATGCTGAAAGAGACGAAGATGAGCAACCGCCGAAGGCACGGCAAGGGAAACCCCAAAAGAAAGCGGGGAAGCGTTGAACCATTTGGACGGAGGATGGAGACCATGCGAACATGCTCCGCTCTCCACTGCCCCGCATTTTGTGATTTATGCCGCAGGATTGTCTTCTTGTAACTTGTTGTCGTGGATTCTATCGCGACTGATACGCTTGACCAGAATGACTTGGACACTCCTGACCTAATTTCGAACTATGGAATCGTCTCTCTTTCACAACTCTTCTGCGCCATTCAAGAGTCTCATTTCAAGGTATGGAAATTAGCGGGAGCCTAGCAGGGAGATGTCAGTCAAGGATCGGCTGGACAGATATTAGTCTTACCCCAGCCACTGAAACTTCTCAGGTTGCTCGTTACGCTGATGAAACTCATACTGCTCATGAATTCAAAAAAGAATTCATCTAAATTATATTCTCTCTGTTCCGCTACTATAGTTGATGATTTAGGTCCAATCTTACAACTCCACCCATTTTTGACTATCTATCTTCATACGAGATGTACAGGCGTTTGTTCATACAAAGTTTGTATCCCTGCCTGTACAGTGACCCAAATTCAACCACTTGTACTTACACGAGCGTTTTAGGGGCTGCCTATGGGGTAGTAACCTTCTGAAGCTTTCACTATGGAAGAATTATTGTGGATTCCAGTAGCAACACTGAATTGTCAGGATCTGTTGTAGTAAACGGACTTGATAGTTTGGAGAGTATCAGCGTATTGCATTGTCGGATGGATCAAAGATTTTACTGACAAAGTACCTTGCAATGAGAGTACCTTTCGATGTCTGATCTAAGGAAAGCGTACAGCTGTGTGGTCTTGTGTAATGAAGCTTCGTTTTTATAAAAGCTGACCCGTGACTGAGCTTGTCATTAGTCGGGATGCCTTGAGGGGTGCAAATTTCATCACTAGCAATAATATGTTTAAAGTTTTGGGTATTGCAATATTGAAGCTGCTAGTGTATATTTTCTGTATTGCTTTTTATTCATCTCTCTGAGCTATGATGTGATTTCTATGCGTATTTGTTCTCGAAAGGTTGAATGTGTGACCAGTTGAAGTGAACAGCTCAAGGCATTGAGGCGAAGACGGCAGTGGGAGAACCTTATTTTGCTTTCTTACTTTTCTTTTTGTAACATCAGTCTCTCTGTATTGTTCAGAACTCGTTTATGGTCATATTTGTTAAAATGGTGTTCGTTAGAGCACGAAAATTGGGATGTTTAGGTATCCAGAATTATTGAAACTACCATTTGTATGAATTTGAAGTTTCAGTGAGGCAACTGACACTACATCAATTTCACTGGATTCCCATTTTATGAATATCACGTTGATAGGGTCTGATTCTCAGACCTAGTTTTGCTATATCATAGACAGACCGTGCATGTCGCAATACTGCACAAGAAATGTCATAAGGGAGGCAAACCAATCCTGATCAGCCCCCCATTTGGGCAATGTAGACTGCTCTCTTTTTGTGCCTCATTTATGGCATAATTCTTGGTGTAGTTGAGGTGCATTATGATTAGCTACAAGTCTCTCAATGTTGCAATCAACCCTTGTTGGATTTTGCAACCAGTTTTTGGTTGGAAATAGGAAAGTTTATATGACCATTACGGGTTGAGTAGAACCTTTAGCTAAAAAATTCATAGTAACTATGTTTTGTGAAATAAAAATCTAGAAAATTATAGAAACCTTCTGAACTAAATTTCTACACAAGAAAATTTCTCCACTAAAGAAACTTGCTTTGCAAATATGTGGAAATGCTTAAGTGGTTGAAAATGGGTTGCCTCCCTTAAAGTTGTATTTGATTGAAAATTCTCACAATTGTGCTTTGAAAGAAGAGGGCAACATTTGTAACTCCTATAGTGAAATCTAGCAAGCACAGTTACCAAATGGTACATTGATCACACATTGTTGCATACAAGTTGTGAACTTGATTGTAGGAAGGTCACAACTTTTCAAATACAATTGTCATTTCATTTTACCACAAGACTCTCATCTCATTTATTAATTACAATTTTTTTTTAAATAGTAAAAAAGTAGTACCTACTTTGTGGAAAATTGTATTGAAACCCAAATGTGCCTAGTGTGTGACATGTGTACAATAGTGCAAGTCAAGGCCATCTAATTATGGACTTTTTCTAAAATTGTTCTCAAAGAAGTTCACAACCTTCATGAAGTTGATGAAGTCATCACTTAGAATTTCAATCTTTTATGCACCCATATTAAATTTAATGCCATTGCCACTTCATTAGCAATGCTAATCCATGAGGGCTTCCTTTTTACGCGGTATATATGGAAGTGTATAGTCTTTGATGTCATTTGCAATTAAACCATGTCCCTTTAACCGTAATGATTCAAAGGGGTTGTACTTTCAAAATGGGCCAAAACTACTAAGAACTTGAGCAGTTTTTTTGCTCATTGTTTCTTGAGATTGGATAGAATGTAACCATAGGATCTTGAATTTCACATTGAGAGTGAGAACCTCAAAAAAATTCAGATTATTTGATTGCATTGTTTAGGAGATATTTAAGTTTGAAGTTTTATTTGGGTCAATGGAATAACAAGGTAGTGCACTTTGAAGGAGCATATCTTTGTGAGAATATTTTAGAATGATGTCTTTTTTGTGCTTAGCTAAATATAAGAAATTTGCGAACGTACATGTAAAATTTCACAACATTCCAAGGATTTTTCAATTCATGGTAGAGTTGGCAATGCATGGTGGTCACTAAAATGAGAGTAGTGTTACTTTGTAAGAAAAAAATGGGATACTTGTCATCTCTTTGAACTCCTTGGGTTTTCCCTATTTGAAGTGGATATAACCTTTTTGAGGTGGGCAAGAATCACATTGGTTGGCTAAATTTTTAGTCCATATTCAAACCGAACCTCTAGAAATGAGTTGTAAACCACACTATACCACTTACCTTTGAAAAATTCTACAAGGTAACTTAAATCATAATTTGATGAAACTATTGCCATTGGATTTATAACATAGTCTATTTCAATAAATATTTTTATTTTTTCAAAACTAAAAATTTGAGAATGGTCAGCTCAAAAAAGAGGGTTAGCGACCAAAAAAAGGTTGCTTGGGTCAATAGGGGTTAAGAGATTTGTCTTTTATTATCAAGAGTCATAATTGACTAACATTACAAAAAATATGAGGCCTCAACAAGGCCGTGAGTGCTGATTTTCGGGACCCGCGGGTGATATTACGGAAAAAAAAAAAAAAAAAAATCTTTTTTTTTTGAAAAAAAAAAATAATTTTTTTTTTTTTCCCGAAAAAAAAAATTAAAAAGTGACGTCACGCTGATGTGGCGCTGACGTCAGCGCTGGTGTGGAACTTCGACCACGTCAGAATTTCAGTTTCTGAATTTTTTTTTTTGGAAAAAAACTCCATAGTATCACTACGGGGGTCCAGGCTTAACGGCCTTCCGGAGGCCTCATATTTTTTGTAATGTCTATGTTGATTAGACTTTTAGAATAAATTGAAGTGACAAAAATTTATCTTAAAATTTATCTTTTTGAATTGTCAATGAATATTTAAAGTAAAAAGATAATAGGATTCTATTATTCTTCCTACACTTGTGTTGAATTGCTCTTCAAAAAGTCAAGGAATCCAAGGGTGAATGAACTTCATTTGAATTGGATTATGAAAAAGGTTTGTTCTACCTTACTTTTTAGGATTAAAGTTGTGAAGGTGCAAATGACTAGAATTTGATTACGAAAATCTTTGAAATGAAGATGGCTTCAAGGTTTGCAAACTTTGCCTTCATCAGAGTCCTTTACAAAGAATATCAACCATTTTGTACTTGCAACACTTAAAGGCCATTGTTAGTGTGCATGCTAGTGTTTGATAAATACATTAGGATGCACTAAACTGTATTTTCTTCACACTTCATCCTTGTAGATTTTTACATAGACCGTGTCGTGATCAACGATATTGAGCATTAGATGGGATATAGGTGCTCAACAAGGCCACAAATTTATGGACTGTGGAAACTCGGCCATAATAGTAGTCTGATGTGGCAAAGTGACTGCCACATCAGATAATAATAATAAATTAATTTTTAGATATTCTTTTAGAACTTAAAAAATAAATAAAAATTATTATTATTCTTTATTTGGGTGGGCAATGGCTAGTTCACAAAATGAGGAATGGGCTTGAAACAACCCTCCAAGACACAAACACACCAAAAAATCTAATGTAAGAAAATACAAAGATCTTGATTACAGTGAGTAATTAGAAAATAATCGTGACCACACTGATTTGGAGTTGTTCTTAACATTTTGTATCCTATACCAAACTTTTTTTACTTAAGTAATTCTCCATTTTCATTCTCTTCCATTCATAAGCATTTTCTTCAGTGCATGTAAGGTCTAAAAATCTCACAGGAAAGGTATTTTCCTAATCTTTTGTGATAATTTAAAAAAAAATTGGATCATATAAATAATTGATAATTACATTTGTACACCATCTTTACACGGAATAATATGGAACCAAATTAACAACCTCTAAATTTGAGACTTCTTAAAAAAGAAGATAGAAATAATTTAACTACAAGAAACAACATGAAGAGCAAAGTAGAGGTGGAGGAAAAAAGTACAAGAAAATTAATTTCATCATGTGGGCAAAAGACAAGTTCCCATTAATCTTTGGTAAAACCTCTAATCTATTGCAAAATTTTAGATTTGATTTAAATAAGGTAGTGTTTGATGCAAATTTATTTAGTAATTGTTTAACCCCAAAGTGACATTCAATTTCTGGGGTTCGAAAACATCATTGCTTTTGAAGCTTTATGGATCTAAATGTCTTCAAGTTATACAAATCTCAACCATACAATCTTGTAGTGTACATGTTGTAGATGACATGTACAAAATTTGAAGTCAATTGGCCACATAGATTACAAGATCATAATGTTTTAGTGCTGAAAATGGATGCTGAAATTTTCCCCAAAACACATTTGGAGGTGAAATTTGATTTCTAAACCTACTCAAATGAAAAAACTTTACACTACAAAATGATTCAAAACTAGTATACAAACACATTGGTGGGAAAAAAATTCATTCAATTGACTCATTGTGTCTACAAAACAGCTTTGAAATGTCAAAAATCAGCAAGAAAATTGCAAAAAACAGATCTAAAGCTGAACCTCCTTCTACTAGAATGCTTCTCTGTCACTCATTAATTCTTGAATTAACATGAAATTTTAGCCACACAAACTAGACTAGTATGCGCAATTTTTCCAAAAAGAACTATTGAAAATGGACTCTGTATGAAGAAGAAACAAGCCGCCAAAGTTCACTATACTCCAAAAATGGCAGGATTTGGAACTTCGAATTGCTCCCAAACATTCAAAACAACTGGGATTGACTTGAAAACTTTACCACAGTAACTATACTTCAAGGGGAACAAAACCCAATTTTTTTTTATTGAAAATGAGCAATGGATGAAGGAGATACAAGGCCCCGAAGTTGCAGCCCTAAAATACAATTTGGTGAACTCAAATTGAAGTTGTGAACTTCGTTTGGCTTCCAAAAAATCAATAAACCTTGGATTAATCTGAAATTTTTACTACACAAAATAGAGGGGAGAAAGCAACTTTTCCAATAAGTTTTATTGAATTTGGACCTTGGATGCAAAAGTTACAGCACTTTGAGCTGGACTTGAAATTGTGTGAGGACACTTTCTGTCCTCTTTGTCACTTTGGGGTTAAGGAATTAAAGCCCTATGAGATTTAGAATATTTAATGATGCACAAGTACCATAGAGGTCTAATATTTTTTTTTTTATAATAGCTGTAGTAGTTGTTGAAAACGTACGTGGCAATTCAATCCTATTTGAGTTCTTATCATAATTGCCTCTAATCTAGAACATTGTGAAGCAAATCAATACATGAAAATGAAGTTGTCAATATGTTCTTTAGAATTGCCCAAAGTGCTCACCAAAATCAGTAGACAAAGATTAATTTTTTGAAATTAAGAGCATGGTCATATTTGACCAAAGTTCATTTTTTTAGTGATATTTCATCACCATCAAATCCTTACAAATTGCCAATAGTTTTTTTGTAATAACAATTCCTATTTTTTCCACATTGAAATGTCAAAATACATATTTTCTTGAGAATTTTTACTTTTCTAGTTCTCCTACTTAGAGACCATTTCTATGATTTTCCTTCATTGGTTAACCCCTTTAGGCCTACCAACTTTTTGACAATAGAGTTCTTTAAAGAATTGTCCTACTCTGATATTTTTTTGCTCATAGATGTGTTTGAATTTTTAAATTTTAACCATACAAAAGTAAAGATTGCTTTGTCTAGAATGCATAGAATTAATTGTGGAAAATATTGAACGTTTGATTTTTAGACTATAATAATTTTGAATGATAAACTTTATAAACAAAAAATACAGCTTTAGGAGAAAAAAAATTACATGTAGATGAATAATTAAGATTTTTTATCCCTCCAAACTATATATAAACCTAAAGAAAATGCAATATTTTTTAATTTAAATAAAATAAAATTTCAAGGATAAAAAACTCTCTCAAATTTGTACACATTTTTCAAACAAATGGAGTAGGAGCTAAAATTGACTAAATTGGATCCTACAAAATTTAAAATTTTTTATGTATGTGTCAATTTTGAAATTTAACAATTGATACTATTAGCATATTATTTGGAACATCTTCAAAAAATTTGGGATCATTCTAATTATTTGGTATTTTTAATCACACTAGATTGAACCTTGTATTTTTAAAATTGCTAAAAATACAAGTTTGAAATTTTTTCTCTAAATTCAATTTATTTGTGCAAAACAAAGACTATAAATGTCTAAGAAAATGTTTTTATTTCCATCCCTACTATTCCTTTGACTCAAAAAATTAATGTTTGCTCCCTTTTTCTATTTATACTTTTAAATATTTTTCACACTAGAATTTTGAAAATCAAAAAATATAACAAATATGTCCACTTGTTACTCTACAAGATCCTAGTTCACAAAATATTGAGATTTGTTTCACCCTACCGAGAATTTGCCATTGAAAATTTGAAGAGGACTCATTGTGTCTATAGTCATTGAGGGGATTAACCCCTAAATGCCCAAGGCACCAAATTCTGGTGTCAACAATACTTTGAAGTTAAATAAGACCCAACTGAGTTTCTATTTTTTGTAATTTCTATTCTTGACAAATTCTTTTGAAGTCTATTTTATCATCAAAAATCTGATTTTGAAAATGAATGATTACGATTTTTCTATTCAAGATTTTATGCAAAAGTGTCCATTGCAATCTTGACTTTCTGTAGTATTGAAGGCTCTTGGAAATGAGCCTCAAATACACTAGATCTTAGAGAAAAAATTGCATTAGAAATTCATTTAAGAAAATTATAGAGTAGATTTTGAGAAGCCTTAAATTGATTGGGGTTATGCATGTTAGGCCCTTCAATCTCATATTTTTTTTATGATCAATTTTTAGATTTAGCATGCAAAAATAGAGCTAAAAGAGTTTCATAGTTTTAACACACTCACAATCAAACATTATAATCTTTCAATCCTTAAATGATATTATTGTGTTTTCTTTTCCAATGTGATTTTTAACATGTCTAGTTTGAATTTTTATGGTTACAATTCAAAAGATATAACTTATCAAAATGTTGTCTTTTTGTTCAATTTAGAGCAAATTCCAAGAAGCTCAAAACAGGCCTTGGGCATTTAGGGATTGAAGGTGTATGTTGACCATTTTTTTTTTTTTTTAAATTAAATTTTTTTTTATAGTACACCTAAAAAAACATGAAAATGCCAAAACACTACAAAATCAACAAGTATTTCTTGCAACTACTCTTGGATACTACTTCTCCATCAACAATCACATTGGAGAAGGAGGACCAACTCAAATTTTTGTGTCCAAAGAGTGGGACTCCTTCCTTGTACTACCAAGCATTCATCATGAACCATTTTCACACAAACACCATGAAAATAGGAAAAATGTATGCAATGGAGGAAAAAGTGAAGAAAAACATATACCGCATAATTGACCTTACTGCATGAAAATGATGAATATTTCAACAAAGATGCCCATGTTCCCCACTTGCACGTAGATTTAGGTGGAGAGTTCAAAATATAATTCCTATGTATGAAAGTGGGAGTATTAATTTGGAGTCAAAGTGGAAAAGTTGTGAGAACAAAGAAGATGGTGATTATAAGGGTCTGGGTGGTTTGGCAACCCCAATAGCATAAGAAATTTATATCAAGACAATACCTGGAGCCACCATTACTTATCATATGATTTTTGGTCTGCATAGTTTACTTTGCATAGTTTACTTGGGCATGTAGTTCAAATTTTTTTAGAAATAGATTGTCAATTGTGATGCAATTATTCAAAGCATTTTGGTCTTTCTATGTTTCATATTCAATTAGATTAAAGACTGATTGGTATGCTAGTGAAGTTGATAGAGACGGAAAAAACATAGGTGTAGAGAATTGAGAGAATGTTACCGTATCAGGATTGAAGGCTTTTTTCATAGTTCTTCTATGCATTGGCATGAAGCATCAATCAAACAGAAAGAGTTATTGGCATAGAAAGGGATTTGTATTCCATTGTCCTACAATTTGGTACAAGGACTCATATTGTCCATCACATCAATATATGATCCAATAGCCATAGAAGTGGGTATGAACACTATATAAAAATCATGTTTTATGTGATGTTTTTATGATTCCAGGAGATGGATTTTAATGAACGTCGAATGAAACAATTTGTGTTTTTATGTCAATAATAATGTACCATGTAAATCTAGATGTTACATGGTGCGTTGTTATTGACATAAAAACACAAGTTGTTTTATTTGACGTCCACTAAAAATTTGTCTTCTAAAATCATCAAAACATCATATAAAACACGGGGTTCTTATAGTAGAAGGTTTGGTGCCTCATAGACTTAGAATCAAAGTTTGTTTCAAAATTTTGAAATATATCGTGGAAACGCAATAGTTAAGGAAGGAGTACCAATAAATGCAAGGATAGATTCCACATTAGCTCATGATGTGGTTCTAAACTTATTGGTGGAGTATGAAGGAAAAATGTGTATTATTATAATGGACAACTATTTCAATTCTATTGTATTTTTCAAGTCTTTATTAAAGAAAAAAATTTATGCTATAGGAATTGTACATGCAAACTGGGTGGGCATTCCTTCAATTTTGAAGAACACTAAATCTTTTAGTAGAAGTATTAAAGGGAATTTAGAATGGCAAATGCATGAATTTAGAATGGCAGATGCAAGGGCAAATGCACGAATTTAGGTGCATGAACTATGTACTTTGGAAGGACAAGCAACCAATGCTTCTATAGTTCTATCTTCTACACATGCATGATCAATTGGCAGTATATAATGGAGTTCTTGATGGTGATGTGCCAAGGAAGAACAAGGATACAATATAAAGAAAGAGATCTAAACATCTCCAATATACTTAAAATGTATGATGCATGTACGTGGGGTGGATGTGGTAGATCAATTATGTACTTTCACTAGAAGAAAAACATGTCCACCACAACCAGTATCCGACGACTACTTTGCGACTAAATGTCCTATGCAACTGCATTGCAACTAAAATCCCTCTCTATTTCCATTGACTTTTATGTGTACGTTGTTGTAGTTGCAAAATAGTCATAGAATGAAGTGCAGGATAACGGGTGGGTAGTAGAGTTGTCATTTAGAATTATTGTGAAGAATTCTACATCCAATATTCATCACAGTTGTCCATCGTGTCAAAATGCAATCGCATATATTTATCTAAATTTGACTACAATTTGATTTGAAAACAACTAGACTACGACTAGAAAATGACTTGAAAATAACTAGGAAACAATTGCAACTATAAAATGACAAAAGTCATTTCTTAATTGTTTTGTAATCATTTTCTAGTTGTTTCCAAATCATTTTCCAATTGTCTAATAACAATTGTTCCATATCACTTGTCAAGGGTACCATTAGGTTAGATATATAAGACTTGTAAGTAGTTGTATCCTTTTGTAATGAATCTTAATAGAATTCTAAGATTTCTACAATTTGTAGATTTTTACATTTCATAGATTTTAAAATCTACAAGTAAAAAAGAAGTCGCAAATGTGTCACAAATAAGTTGCAAATAAATTGCAAACAAATTACAAATGAGTCACAGACGAGTTGCAATGAAGTCACAAATGAGTTGCAAACGAGTCATAGATGAGTTGTAATGAAGTGACAAATGAGTCGCAAACAAGTCAGAGATGAGTCACAATGAAGTGAAAAATGAGTCGCAAACTAGATGCAATTGAGTCATAATTTGTACGTGGCAAAAGATACCACGTAAGCAACCGCATCATAAAGTGCATCGATAAAGTTCCAAGTAAGCTACAAAATAAGAAATCAAAACATTTTGCCTTGCAACTACAATGCAACTAGAAAACTTGTCTACAACAGCTAGGGGCCTCTATAGAGCTCAAGATTATCACTAGTCACAAATGTTCGATGCAACTTAGAACCAATTGCTCTTTGTAGTTGCAAAATCCCTCATTTTCTTCTAGTGTTTGTATTGCTCTTAGAATAGGTCTTATAAATGGTGGTATTGTGTATTTCTTTTTCAAATGGACATGTTCGTTATGAACATGTATATCATGTATGTTTATGAATGCAACAAAGGTGAGATTTCAAAGAAGCCAATGACACATCATTCTACAATTTTGTATGGAATTATGTGAACATTTTTTATGTGGTTGGAAAAGAAGAAATGTCCAAGAATCAAGTAGAAAGTACCGTTCTCCTTCATCTTCAAATTTGTGGAGGCTTTTGTGTGGTTTGCTTAGACTTTGCTAGAAGGTTGTTGCCGCAATTGCAATGGAAAGTACATGTGTGCACGTAGGATTTTTTTTGAAAAATACCACTATGTGCTTGCACATAGAAATCAATAACATCTAACTCTCCAAAATAATTTTTCACTTGTTTCATGATAGTTAAAAAATGGGGCAATTTTATTTATTTTTATAATATTACAAGTTATATTGTGCATACCTCAGTTTCTTTTTCGGACCAAAAACTTGTATTTTCCATTAAAAATTTTAAGGTTCACACTCACAAAATAGAATTGTGTTGTTCACCTCACATTCATGTATGTTGGAAGTGGAAATAACTTTTTAGTAGTAGCATGTATTCACTTTGAAAAAATCATGGAGACCACAAATATTAGTTGGAAGGAGAAATAATCCTAATTTTATATTAAATATTTTTGACTATGAAAATATTAAGGCCCATAAAAGGTGATAGAATCCATTTTTTTATTGTTTTGGTTTTCCAAAAAATATTCTCCAAACACAAGAAATTATCAAAAATTGGACAAAATATATCATGTTTTCTAGACTTCCTTGTCTTGCATGTCAATTTAGAGTAAGTTAGATTCCATCTTTGCTTCTTAAATTTGTACCTAACAAGATTTTGAATTCATTAGTGGAGAGGCTCAAATTCGTGTCGGAATTTTATTCCAAGAGGGCCCTAACTCTGATGTCCCTATAGAGTAGGAATGAGCCTCGGTTACATCATCTCCAACTACCAGACCGCGTTCACACAGCAGCAGCAACGCCCTCGGTTTCATCGTCTGAGGTTTTCGGCGCCTGCGTCTCCCAGTGCAAGCTTCGTTGTTTCCAAAGCTCCCCGAGCATTCTCTTCATTGCTCACATTGCCGTGTTCTCTGCTTCGCGTTCCAGTGTTCACAATTGTTGAGAATGGCCACCATGTCGATGCGCGCAGTGGCCGTGGCAACTGCTGTTTCCTCGCCGGCCTCTTGTTCCAATGTGCACCGACTGGGAAGCCGCGCCATGGTTGCGGAGCTGGGAGGAGTGAGAGGACTGGGCATGGCTGCGGCCATTGCACCTGCCAGCACGCAGCTGCTGCGCTCCGTGCAGGAGACCAGGAAGCTGTCGAGGTCCGCGACGGGCGTGCGCGCTATGGCGTCTTCCAATGGCGCCTCGGTGCCTGGAGGGCTCCCCATCGATCTCCGAGGTTTGTGAGAATGTGATCGTCATTGAGTCTGTCGTTCAATTGTTATGCTTTTTGCATCGTATCTTTGGTATTGGTGCGATTCTGGCGTCCATTTTGATGATGGTTGGTGGATTTGTAGGGAAGAGAGCATTCATTGCCGGCGTGGCCGATGACCAAGGATTTGGGTGGGCCATTGCGAAAGCTCTGGCAGCAGCGGGAGCTGAAATTCTCGTTGGGACGTGGGTGCCAGTATGTGGCAGCAACCTGCTTGAATTGGATTGTTCCTATTTTTTTGCGTCATTTCCGTGTTTTTTGTTGTGTTGGGGGTTTAGGGCTACTTCCTGCTTGTATGTAATTTGATTGATGTTTGTGTGGACTAATGTCCGCAGGCCCTGAACATCTTCGAGAGCAGTTTGAGGAGGGGCAAATTCGATGAGTCCCGGAAGTGAGTGCACGCCTTAGGATCGCTTGACTGGTTTCGCATTGGCGTCGCCTGAATGGTTTTGTGAATGGGGGTTCAGAGATGTGAGCCTAGAGAAAGTGGTTTGTCTATGTGGACGAGCCTTCAGTCTCATCTGTGAAGACGATCGTACGAGTGATTTGGAAATTTAGTTATACGAAGAATGTGCGTATTTGTTTAGGGTGGAGAAATCAGTCCTGGAGGTTTTGTGTGTATGTTGGGTAGATTTGATTGCATTTAGGGGTATAGGGGATGAATGTCTGATCGATGCATTCAACCCTGCAGAGCATTGGTTTGATGGTGTGATCGTGCTGGCTTTGGTGGATTGTGCAGGTTGCCGAATGGAGGACTCCTGGAGATTACGAAAGTGTATCCGTTGGATGCTGTTTTCGACACTCCGGAAGATGTGCCCGAGGATGTAAGTGGACCTCAGAGCTTGTATCGAAAGAGTTTTGGTATTTTTGGTTTCGTGATGATGTAGATGGTGATATTTCTGTATCCACTGTGACAGTAGGTTTGTCTTTTGACTGAGGTTCTCTCATGAGCTTGGGGGACTGATTTGTGCAGATCAAGAACAACAAGAGATACGCTGGATCATCCGCATGGACCGTGCAGGTAATATTTTTTCTCTCTCTTTGCCGTTGATCCTTGTAATTTCCTCTGGTATGCACGACTGAAAGCCATTCCTCTTATGTGTTTGTATTTGTTTGAGAGGTCACTGCTTTTCCACTGGTGAGATGCACGTGACTGATACTATATTTTGCTCGTTAATGCACAGGAATGTGCCGAAGCTGTGAAGGCCGACTTTGGCAGCATCGACATCCTGGTGCACTCACTGGCCAATGGACCTGAAGTAAGGACTCCAATCACGGAATATATTTTTGAATGCTGATCGTGTTAACGTTCCTCTTCAAAATTTTCGACTAAAATTTTGTCGTAGAGCTTTTGACTTCGTGTTGAATAGAACTTTATGGGGAAATAGGCTGTTGGACTAAATTTGTAGTTTATCACTGTCTCCAGGTAACTAAGCCGCTTATGGAGACCACTCGGAAGGGTTACTTGGCAGCAGTCTCCGCTTCCACATACTCCTACGTCTCGCTTTTGAAGTACTTTGTTCCTCTGATGAACCCAGGTACGAATAGAATGCGGAAGTCAATCGTGCGATGCTGTGAAGTGAGACCGTTGGCACATATATCACCTTAGTTCTTGGCTACTTGGGAGTTTTTATTTTTATGTATGACTTAGGCTATTTGCTGCTGTCATGCGAGAGTGTTGCCCGGCTAAACGTAATGTCCTGTTAATCTCTTATATGTGAAGAAGTAACAGTGGCTCATGAAACGAAGGTGCTGTTCGGATATGAAGTAACGCATAGAGAAGATTAGCCTTGGATTTCTATTAGGTTACTTAGCACGTGACCTGCCGTGGCGATTGACTTGGCTCGGATGATATTGGATGGCTGCAGGTGGTTCTTCTCTTTCTCTCACATACTTGGCATCTGAGAAGATCATCCCTGGGTAAGACTCGGAGAGACTGTGAGATGCATGCACTTATGTCGTGCGCCTGTCATGATGATGCTTTTGACGTGTATGTTGAAATTTTTGAAGATTTGGATTTCTTATGCAAATAGAATGCTTAACACTAAGTCTTCTGCCTGAGCAGTCACTGCCCAGTGATATCAATCGATTGTATTGTTTCTCGCCTGTTGGCATTTCCTTTCGTAATATTTCTGTCGTATTGTTCAAACTATTCCTATCAGGGCACAGGAATGTGTTGGTAGCGATCTAGAGATTTCTTTGTTCTCTATGTACATCCTCCCCAGTACTTCATGCAAATACGATGACTGAAGGGTAAGATGGTTTGTACTTATGACAGATATGGGGGCGGGATGAGCTCTGCCAAAGCTGCGCTTGAGAGTGATACACGTGTAAGTTACTATGGAAGGATGGCTTCCAGGATCATATGTGGAGAATTTCACCAAAGATTACTTTGAGGATATTATATAGAAGTCATTCTTGCTGTGTCCTTCCAAGCATCCAGCTTAGTTAGTATCTTATTCCACTGGCCGTGTACTAATGTCAATTTCCTGTAACATGATATTGGTGCTGAGTTGGGGTTCCATACTTAAGATGAAATTGGTCTTTGGCTTCCTTTCAGGTTCTCGCGTTTGAGGTGGGCCGGAAGTATGGCATTCGGGTGAACACGATTTCAGCAGGTGTGGTAACGTAGAGAAGCTTATTATTGGTATCCTGAGACTGACTGTTCATAATCTGTTCGTCACGATGTGGTGGTCATTTATTACTTTCTGGTGACATACTGTATGAAAAGACTTTTGGATGCTTAGCAACTGCGTTGTGCCAGGTTGTTGGAGTCAGCTGTATGTATTAGAAGCTAATAAATGGGTTTAAAGTTGTGACAACCAAAATCAGGTGAAGGGTATGTTTTTAGCAATTTCTGGATCATATTGACAGTTGCATCTTTGTAATGCAGGTCCTTTGAGAAGCAGAGCAGCCAAGGCTATCGGCTTTATCGACGACATGATTAACTACTCTACTGCCAATGCGCCTTTGCAAAAGGAGCTAGAAGCTGGTAAGTTGTACACGCCTTCCATGCTACCATTTTCTTTTAAACGTCATTAGAGTGATGGAAGCTTGTGCATGACATTGTTTCGTCTATTTCTTCAGGTGTGCACTGTTTGGGAATCTTTTCCTTCAGTCTAATTCTGATTTCCGATCATGTTGTGTGTGTATAGATGATGTTGGAAATACAGCTGCATTCTTGTCATCACCACTGGCTAGTTCTGTAACGGGGTCCTTGATCTATGTTGACAATGGACTCCATGCGATGGGCTTGGCTGTAGACAGTCCAACGGTTTCTAAGGCAACTGCACCGACTCCTGAGAAAGCGAATGTTGCTGCTTGAATTCCAATTTTCGTGGCCTAAGACAGGGAGTTGGAACAGATTTTCTCAAACTGCTGATTGATTTGTTTTGTACTAATTGAGGTGTTATGGATCATTGTAGGAAGGGCTGCTGAGTTTGTTTTTTAAATTTCTGAGTAATTTTTCATTTTTTGGGGGTCTCTAATGGCAATGCCGACTATGCAGCTTTGAGCAATTAGTCGTACTCCTGTGGACCCCTTATAGAGGTAGTGTACTTTTCTGTTCGAATTTGGAGATAGTGGTTTGTGGGAGTCCATCTCTGACACGTCGCCGCACAGTGTCGATGTTCCTTACAAGCACGCAGACGCTGAATAGGAGCATTGTTACTTATCTCTTACGTGCCTTCAGTGGTTGGAGCCCAAATACTGACCTTGAGTTTTATCGATGGTTCTAAATGTTAAGAACTTCCAAGTAACCTCTACTCTCAAGGTTATGGTTCAGTTTGTTTTTTCACGATATAAGTTTTAAAAAAGAGAAGAAGATTATATAAGACTTTCGCATGAGCAAGGTCCTTGAATCAATTCTATAGTGTGCTCCTAGGGGACAGAATTAATCCTCAAAATCAGAATGTCACTCACTCATTCTAATTGATTACTTTAATCAGAATGTTCTTTTATTTCAGTACCCCCCGACTTGTATTTTCTAACAGCAATCTGATGAACAAACAATATGGGTTAACCCCAAAGTGACAAAGAGGACAGAAAGTGTCCTCACACAATTTCAAGTCCAGCTCAAAGTGCTGTAACTTTTGCATCCAAGGTCCAAATTCAATAAAACTTATTGGAAAAGTTGCTTTCTCCCCTCTATTTTGTGTAGTAAAAATTTCAGATTAATCCAAGGTTTATTGATTTTTTGGAAGCCAAACGAAGTTCACAACTTCAATTTGAGTTCACCAAATTGTATTTTAGGGCTGCAACTTCGGGGCCTTGTATCTCCTTCATCCATTGCTCATTTTCAATAAAAAAAAATTGGGTTTTGTTCCCCTTGAAGTATAGTTACTGTGGTAAAGTTTTCAAGTCAATCCCAGTTGTTTTGAATGTTTGGGAGCAATTCGAAGTTCCAAATCCTGCCATTTTTGGAGTATAGTGAACTTTGGCGGCTTGTTTCTTCTTCATACAGAGTCCATTTTCAATAGTTCTTTTTGGAAAAATTGCGCATACTAGTCTAGTTTGTGTGGCTAAAATTTCATGTTAATTCAAGAATTAATGAGTGACAGAGAAGCATTCTAGTAGAAGGAGGTTCAGCTTTAGATCTGTTTTTTGCAATTTTTCTTGCTGATTTTTGACATTTCAAAGCTGTTTTGTAGACACAATGAGTCAATTGAATGAATTTTTTTCCCACCAATGTGTTTGTATACTAGTTTTGAATCATTTTGTAGTGTAAAGTTTTTTCATTTGAGTAGGTTTAGAAATCAAATTTCACCTCCAAATGTGTTTTGGGGAAAATTTCAGCATCCATTTTCAGCACTAAAACATTATGATCTTGTAATCTATGTGGCCAATTGACTTCAAATTTTGTACATGTCATCTACAACATGTACACTACAAGATTGTACGGTTGAGATTTGTATAACTTGAAGACATTTAGATCCATAAAGCTTCAAAAGCAATGATGTTTTCGAACCCCAGAAATTGAATGTCACTTTGGGGTTAATGCCATTTTGGTTCTGTATGTATTTTATATTTTGTATACGTATTCCGCATTGTTCGAATTGTCCATATTTCGTATTTCGTATATGTACCATATCGTATCCTACACTATCCATATCCGTATTTCTTATTTTTCAAGATAAACAGTGTTGGACAGTGTTGGAGGGAGGGAGGGGAAATTATTTTTTGAAGATCAATGGCTCTTGTTTTTTTTTATAGTGGGGTGGGGTGTTAATTATCAATTGGAGGGGATGTATCTTTTCTGTGGATAGTGGATAGTCATGCACATCTTATATGCTTCTTTAGTTGTACAAAAATAATTATTTTGTTGTTTGCTTTGTTCTCATATAATTTGATGGAGAGAGATTCAACATGATGCCTCCAATAATGTAATCAATCTTTTTTCAATAAATACTTAGCCATCTGCTAGGTGGATGATAAATGTTTTGAAATGTGTACTTATTCAATTAGTATTTATTAAAGAGTTCCAAGAAAATTCATGAATTTTTTTAAAAAAAAAAAGAATATTCTAAGGTATGTACACCCCTAATCATCACTAACAACAATTGAGTGTAGTTATTATTATAAAATATTATTATTATTATTAATTTATAAAAGAAGATCCCAATTTACTTTAGTATATAAGTAAATTAAAATGATAGTGTACATTCAAGTACCAAAATGTACCATACTATGACAATTATGTTCATTATAGAAATGCTCCCATTGGTGTTGACAATGAATCCAATTACCTTATTCAGATATTGTATAAAAAAATTATGAAATTTCAAAAGATTGGTTACAATGTAGCAAAAATTGGTTCTAGGCTCTCTTAGAATCTCATGTTGTAATTGTAATCATCTTGTGTTTTTGTGATGCAAATTATTCTAATATGTAAAAATATTTATTATTGTAATTTTGAATGGATTTGGTTGAGCTCACTTGAAGAAAATAAACATAATTTCTTTTTGTTAATTTATCATGGATGTCATAGATCTTATCACAATTTAAAAGGGTAGGTAGCAAATTGGTTGCACAACTTTCCTACATTATTTCACTTGGACGAGCTCTCTATGCCACTCAATGAGTCTAATGGGGCTCAAACCAAAGTCAAACAAGGTAGTAGAAACTTAACTAGCTAACCAAGTTTGCAATTTAGAGATTGATTTTGTTTTCATCAACATGGTTTAATCATCTCCGTTCATTGAATGTAGGGATCTATTTTTTTTTCCTTCTTCTTCTTTCGAAATAGTTTCATGTTTTATTTAGCTCTTGATAAATTGTTGAAACAAAAGATGAAGCTTGTTGTACCTTACTTTAGGGTTTTAAAGGATTATAACTCCATTTAAGAGTTATGGATAAAGTCATGGGGAGAAAATGAATGACCAATGGATGAAATCTGATCCATGTGGCATCATATATGGTTGAAATCCACTTGCTCAAGTAGATAAGGTGGAGTAGAAGAGACAACCTTCTTTCTTCATGATATAGTTTTTGTTTGTTTATCATGTGTTTGAAGAGTCATAATAAGTTTTGTATTATGAGTTTTGGAATGAAAATTTAGTAGGACATTCTCTTTCTTGTTATGATTCTAAAAAGATATGACTCACTCTATTATAATTCAGTGCAAAAATTATACTTAATGGAATGAGAGAGGGTCAAATGCTATAGGGATTAAGGGTCAAATTTTTGAACACCCATTATAATTTGGTTATTAAGTATCTAATTTTCAAATTTGGTATGACTATGTACTGAGTTGTTATTTTTTCAAAAAGTCATAGAAAAAGTAAAGGGGTGTTGAGTTATTACCGAATATAAGAGAGTAGACTTCAATCAACTATAAATGTTGGAAAGTAAGAGATTTCAAATTCAAATTTGCAGGGTTTATAGAAATATATGTCAACTTTTTGAAAGGCTATTATATTCTTGATTTGGACTTTTAGAGAGGTTTTGGCACTCTTTTGAGAATTGAATGCACTTTCAAAGGCTTTTACATAGTTTGTATACAGTTTATACAACTTCTATATGAAATTATACATTATATCCAATTTATACATCTTTTACATAAACATAAATTTATCATATACAACTTTTATATGAATAGACAATATTATGCATGTATTGTATATTTGACACATATATATAATACACAAATCATACAACTTCTATACAAATATATAATATTAAATTTGAATTATATAAGCTCTATATTTGATATATATGGATATGAATGCAACTTGATTTATACTTAGCATACTTATATGGATATATTGCATTCCATACGTGTGACATGAACATTGATATATTTCTCTCTGTAAATATTTATGCAAAATAATACATACATATATGTGAAAATTATTCACTATTCTTCTAGTTTTATGCCATATTAATTATTTCTGGACTATTCAATGAATTCTTAACTAAACATCTGAAGATCACAAGATAATAACCTTGTGAGTTCTTCCAATGTTTATATAGATCTCTCGATGTTTTTATTTGATCTCTCGATGTTTTAGATTATCTCTTGATAACCATCATGAGATCTCCCAGTGACCATTATTAGTTTTGGACTTTCAAAAGTCTAAAAGTAGTTAAATATGGCATTTTTGTGTGATTTGGGGATCTTTCATATATCAGACCAATTCTAGTCAGAACTAGGAACTTGGTGTTTTTCCAAAACAAATCTTCTCAACTTAATAGTGTCATCAATATCTAAATTCCAAAGTTGCTCTTTAATTCAAATGTAAATGTCCCATTTTGGATTGTAACAATTATGGTTGTATGTATTTAATATGAATCAATGGTAGAGTTAGTTCGAAGGAGTAGCAATTTTTATTATGCATTTGTAGAAGTAAACTTATCTCTTTAATTTGAACACTTAAGGATTATTGTAGAAATGGACACTTAACCCCTAAAGTCCCAAAGTCCCTACGGGAAACTCTTGGGATTTGGGGTAGGTTTGCGTGATCTGAATTTGTAACAAGTTTTTTTGAATTTTTTGTGAGGAAAAAAAATTAGATTAGCTTTATGGGAATATAATTTTTTTCAATCGGTGACTAGGAGCAAAAGTTATGCCACTTTAAGTCCAAAAAGCAATTTGAGGGGTAGGTAAACTAAAATCATAAAAAATTGATTTTTTTTTAATTTTTTAATTTTTTTCTCTATTATTATATTTTTGTATAAATTTGAAGCTTTAAACCATTCTATTTGGACTAATGATGAAAAAATTATGGACAATCTTGTTTTTTGGGCAATCTAAGCATCTTCTTGAAATAAACTTGTTTTTTTCACTTTAAATGAAAATATCTTGCAATCTACATTGTCAAAGTTTTTGAAATTTCTTCCATGCATTCTTATATTAGTCTAGTACATGATTCTATGATTAGATATGCAAAAAAAAACAATTTAAATTTTTTTTTGCTCTTTGCAATAGAAATAGCAGTTTTGAGTGGTCTTTGATGGAAAAAAGGCCTTGGAACTCTAAGAGTTAACTTTGTAAGGACAATGAGGCTAAAAATGACTGATGGATGACTTTTAAGATCACCGTAGAAATGAAGAATGCACCTAATGTTGATTCATTTACAAATGGGATCATTTTAGGTGAATACCTTGCCGGTAATAGGGCTTGTCTTTTCAGAGTTAGCGTAGAGCATGCCCATTATAAGCGTAGAGTAGAGCATGCCCGTTATCCTGTTTCATTACAACAAACAAAATATCCGCGTTCACACTGCATCAGGGCCATCTGAACCACGCTCTTCGTCGTCTTCTGCTGCCCCGCGAACATCACACCAAGTCTCGTTCTTTCTGCTCTCCGTTTCTGCAAATCAGTCGCACTACGTTACCCAGTGTGTCTGAATTCCACTGTGCACAATTGTTGAGAATGGCCACCATGTCGATGCGCGCAGTGGCCGTGGCAACTGCTGTTTCCTCGTCGGCCTCTTGTTCCAATGTGCACCGACTGGGAAGCCGCGCCATGGTTGCGGAGCTGGGAGGAGGAGTGAGAGGACTGGGCATGGCTGCGGCCATTGCACCTGCCAGCACGCAGCTGCTGCGCTCCGTGCAGGAGACCAGGAAGCTGTCGAGGTCCGCGACGGGCGTGCGCGCTATGGCGTCTTCCAATGGCGCCTCGGTGCCTGGAGGGCTCCCCATCGATCTCCGAGGTTTGTGAGAATGTGATCGTCATTGAGTCTGTCCTTCAATTGTTATGCTTTTTGCTTTGTATCTTTGGTATTGGTGCGATTCTGGCGTCCATTTTGATGATGGTTGGTGGATTTGTAGGGAAGAGAGCTTTCATTGCTGGCGTGGCCGATGACCAAGGATTTGGGTGGGCCATTGCGAAAGCTCTGGCAGCAGCGGGAGCTGAAATTCTCGTTGGGACGTGGGTGCCAGTAAGGGGGAGCAACCTGCTTGAATTGGATTGTTCCGAGTTTTTTGCGTCATTTCCATGTTTTTTGTTGTGTTGGGGGTTTAGGGCTACTTCCTGCTTGTATGTAATTTGATTGATGTTTGTGTGGACTAATGTCCCGCAGGCCCTGAACATCTTCGAGAGCAGTTTGAGGAGGGGCAAATTCGATGAGTCCCGGAAGTGAGTGCACGCCTTAGGATCGCGTGAATAGTCTTGTATGTTCGGGTAAATTGGCATTGGAGTTGTGGGGGATGAATATGTGATCGATTCATTCAACCCCGCAGAGCATTGGTTTCATTGTGTGATCATGCTGACTTTGCTTGATTGTGCAGATTGCCGAACGGGGGACTCCTGGAGATCAGGAAGGTGTATCCGTTGGATGCTGTTTTTGACACTCCGGAAGATGTGCCCGAGGATGTAAGTGGACCTCAGAGCTTGTGTCGAAAGCTGTTTGGTATTTTACTTACTGGTGGTTGCTTTGCTTTTGGTGATTGTGAATTGTTGAACTCGGTAGTTGAATCTTGGTTCCGCTGCAGTCGAATTTCTAGGTTTTGTGAAGAGCTATTCTTGTTTATACTAATGCTCATCCCCTTTATAGCCTGCCTCGCTCTACTGCAGAGCACAAGTTTCAACACAGTGGGTGGGAGCCTGACGTGCCGATGGTGCTATTACTGTATCCACTGTGGTAGTAGGTTCATCTTTTAATCGAGTTTCACTCATGGGCTTGTGGGACTGATTTGTGCAGATCAAGAACAACAAGAGATACGCTGGGTCATCCGCATGGACCGTGCAGGTAACAATTCCGTTCTGTTTTTGTCTTTGATCTTTGTGGTTCCAATAACATGTAGAGCTGAAAGCCTTTCCCTTTTTGTGTCTATCTTCATAGGGGTTCCTTATTCACATTTCTCAATATCGAGGGAAATTTTTGCAGTCCCTGTGATTGTGTGACAAACTTACAAACTTATTCCATGAAGTCACTTGTACACTGGTGTTGATACTATGTTTCGCTCGGTATTGCGCAGGAATGTGCCGATGCTGTGAAGGCCGACTTTGGCAGCATCGACATCCTGGTGCACTCACTTGCCAATGGACCTGAAGTAAGGATTTCAACCACCTAGTAAATGCTGGAATAATGGTCGTGATTTTGGTCCTCTTCAAGGTTCTCGAATTTATTTATTTTTGTAGAGCTGTTGACTTCGTGTTTCAACAGAATATGGGAATATGGGCTGGTGTTGGGCTAAGTTTGTAGTGTATCACTGTCTCCAGGTAACTAAGCCGCTTATGGAGACCACTCGAAAGGGTTACTTGGCAGCAGTCTCAGCTTCCACATACTCCTACGTCTCGCTTTTGAAGTACTTTGCTCCTCTGATGAGCCCAGGTACGAATTGAATGCGGAAGCCATTCGTTCGATACCGTGGAGTGAGACCGTTGGCATATATATCCCCTTAATTCTTGGCTACTTAGGAGTTTTTATTTTCAGGTATAACTTTGGTTTTGTATGGCAGTCATTTTGAAGTATTGTCTAGAGTTTTGATAGAGTATTTCCTTCTAATTTTCTTCTTGTGAAGCAGTGATTGTTGCTAAGGAGTCGATTGTGCTATTCTGGATTTGAAGTAATCCGGAGAGAAGATTTAGCGCTGGATTTCTTACTGATTTTCTAACTGGTGACATAGGACTTATGGCAATTCATTTGACTTGGATGATATTGGATGGCTGCAGGTGGTTCTTCTCTTTCCCTCACTTACTTGGCATCTGAGAAGATCATCCCTGGGTAAGACTCGGAGAGTCTTGTGAGATGCATGAACTTGTGCTCCCATAATTTGATGATGATTCTCATTGGCATGCTTCTGAATCGTATATTGGAATTAGGTTACTATGGTTTTTTTAATTCAAAGAGGATGTCTCTAAATGCTTGGAGTTGAGTTCATCCTTCTGCCAGATTTGGCACTGCTTACTTTCTTTGCTTGATTTGTTTTCGATAGGGAATAATCGCTTGTCTGAGCACATCATCGTCTTGGGAACCATCTTTGTGGACCATGTATGGCCTTTCCTGTATCTCATGCGGATAAAATGATTGACTAATGAGGTTGTCTATGCTTATGACAGATATGGGGGTGGGATGAGCTCTGCCAAAGCTGCACTGGAGAGTGATACACGTGTAAGCCCCTGATCTGTAGAAGATATGCATCCGAGATTTTTGTTTTAGGAATCCCTCTGAGGGTTGTTTAGAGCTCATGGCAAGATAGTGAGATTGTTTGTCTTGTCTTTTCTTCAAAATGTTTGTTTTGATAGTCTTATTCTTGCGCTGTGTGTCTTGTTAAGCTCCTGGTAGGGTAACATTACTTTAAAAGGAAGATTTTGTACGCTGAGACCATGTTGCTTTGTCTCGCTACAGGTTCTGGCATTTGAGGTGGGCCGGAAGTACGGCATTCGGGTGAACACCATTTCAGCAGGTAGGGAATTTTGGAGACTTTTACCGAGATTGCGCCTGTTAACTGGTTTCATTCTTTCCTTAGTTCCGATGGGCGTTTTATGTGTTTTACGTGGCCTTCTGGTCTTACTATCGTGTAGGATGTTTGGATCTTTTACGGTGAATCTTGGTTTGCAACGCAGATGTGCTCATATAACGTAGGTGTTTGGTTTTGACTACTGCAACCAAAAATTTAGCCGAAATACGTGTCCGACGTTTTCTGGATCTTTGACTTTTGCGACATTGTTGTGCAGGTCCTTTGAGAAGCCGAGCAGCTAAGGCTATCGGGTTTATCGACGACATGATTAACTACTCCACTGCCAATGCTCCTTTGCAAAAGGAGCTAGTAGCTGGTGAGCCTTACGTCATGCCGTCTGCACTACCCCAATCATTCTTGTTCATAGTATGATAGAAATTTGCAATGTTGTGGACTTGGTTGTAATTTGGCCTTGTGAGTGTTTGCTGAACTTCTAATACTTTTGTCTTGCTTCAATTTTGTTGTACGTGTGCAGATGATGTTGGACACACAGCTGCATTCTTGGCATCACCACTGGCTAGTGCTATAACAGGGACATTGATCTATGTTGACAATGGGCTACATGCGATGGGGTTGGCCGTGGACAGCCCGACGGTTTCTAATGTAGCGACCCCAGCTCCCGAGAAGACTAATATTGCAACTTGAATTTCAATGCTGTGGCCTAGAGAAGGTGGATGAAATAGTTTTATTCTCGAGTTTCAAGCAGTTACAACTGCTGGGAGAGATGTAGTTTGTACGAACTGAGGTAGTGTGGATCATTTGTAGGAATAGGTGATGAATTGATGATGGGTAGTCGGATGACCGCTTTCCTTTTCTTTGACATGTTCGAAACGCGGCTTTGAGCAAACCGGGCATACAATTGCTGCCTACTGAATCTCAATGTGGTTTACAAGGCAGTCAAATATTGAACAGCAGCGTTAACCCCTAAAGGTCAGAGACTATGTTTTCACCAAAACCGCTCCAAAACTGTCATTTCTAGTACAAGTACCAAATTTTTGAAAAAAATCATTTTTGGACATTTGTAACCGTAGGATCTTGTAATAAGCTGGTTTGAGAAGATGTGTAAAAAATTTCATAAATTTCCACTGTAGATTGCAAGATATTAACGTTCGAAGTGACAAAAATCCTTTTTTTTGTCCTTGCTAATTGGGTAGCTGCACTTCACAAGGTCACATTTGTATAAAAAAATGTCCAAAATGGTGGTTATTCTTTGGATTTATTCTTCAAGGCAAGTTTTCTACATGCTTGAAATTTTTTAGATCATATGGAGTTGTAAACATAGAAGAAAAAAGTAGTAAGTAGAAAGAAGTAGAGAATGATTTAAAATACTAAATTGTTAACCATTTATTTATGGAATTGAAAAATGTCAATCCCAATGGTTGTAATGTTCTACGAGTAATAACAAACTACATCCAATGTTTTTATTTTTTTTCAAAAATATTGAAAACTGAATTAAATAAAGGACTTCAAAGTTTATTTTAGGGTAGAAAATCCATAACTGCCTGTAAACTAAAACTCCTCTTCACTTTCATCTCATTGGTAAAAATGGAATGTTTCAAAGCTTTCCATGCATATATAAATCTAAAGAACCAATTTCAAATTTTTGTTTTTAAAATTAGTGATTTTTAAAGAAGTTTTTTTGGTTGCCTGTCGAGCAATGAAAACTATATATCATACAATAACTTTTTGACCAGGTAGTCAAAAGTTATGAAAATTGTTGGGTCTTAAAGCTACTCCTCGGGCACATGTTGTGTAAAAATTTCAATGGAAAAAATAAATTCCACTTGTAGTGAGCTATCCAAAATTGCTATGTTGCCAAAAAACATGCTTTGGTCCTTTAGGGGTTAAGGCTGAAGAAAGTGTTTAGATTCGAAGACTATGTTGTACTCCCTCTATCCGAAATGATTGTCCACTTTGAATGTCATCTTTTTTTAAGGTTGTTTTGAGTAAGTCATATGGAGACATCCTTGTGGCTAATTTTATTTAGGTTGCAATGGACACATGCAATGTTCTTCATTGATTTTAGTGATATAAAATTTGAAACCTGTCTTAATTATATTTTTCACAATATGATCAATGAAATTGGCATTAAAAAATTTCAATAAAATTGTGGGCAATCATTTTGGGATAGAAGAAGTATTGTGAGTTTGTGACATAGAGTTGGTAATCATAATAAATTTAAGCTTCATCTACTTTTATAAGATGAGTTCTTGTGGTTTGAATAGAGAGAATAAATCTCCAATCTTTTTTTAGATTGTTTTGAATTAAGAGCTTCGTACTTAGTTCCATATTTGGCTACAAGTAAGTACTAAGTGAGTGACACTACTAGTGGTTTGAATACTTGCTACTTGTTTGCTTTGTTTCAAATGGTAATGGAATCCCAACTATGCATTCAAATTTTTCAAGTTCTATCACTTATACTAAACAATACATATTTTGTTTCCTCTAGAAAAATTTAGGAGAGGTCATACAAATATAAAGGTCTTTCAGTGACCAAAATATTTTTTTGAGTTTTTAGGTAGGCTCTCATGAATGCAATTCTTGACAAAAGTTTTCTAAAACTTTAATGTAAAGTAGTGATTTCTTCTGATTTTTTAACAAGCCAATTTGCAAAAGAAGCATGTTTGTGGTTAGAAATATAACAATGCTAGCATGTGAGCCTAGAAATGTAAGCCTACGAGCCTTGAGCTTAGGTTTTGGTAAGCCCAGATCTTGAAAACCAAAAAAATGGAATTTAAGATATTAATCTTTAAGCTTTAAGAATAGGCAGTAATTTTTAGGAAAAAAATTGTTGCCTATGACCTTGGAAAATATAATTATCCTATATCTATGGAAGATAATTTGGTTATACCAAATTTGATAAACTTTAGCAAAGTCTTCAAGGGAATTGTTCAAAAAATTCAAATATTACTTCATTAGACACACTATTAACTTATTCTATTTTAAAAATTCAGTTTGGAGATTAAAGACTTTGCATTTAGTAATAATTACAGAATTACAAAACCTTGCATTTCTTAATTTTTCTAAATCAATTGTCAATATTATGTCTTATATCACAAACTTCCAAATGGGAGTCCTATTTTGTGAGCCTTGGAGCATGAGTCCAAGAACTTGAGAGCCTATGAGCCTCAAATTTGTGAGGAATTTAGTGAGTTGTTTGGATTTTGAACATATGAACATGGTTTAAAAATTTAGGATCTTTACAACTAATGAATTTAGCAAAATATGTATATTGGTTTGAAATAGGGTTGGACACTCTAAATGATCTCCAAGCATCTTGTCCATATACCCTATTCATTTTTAAAATTTTTCTTAGTTGCGACTTCATTACCCCTACAGAATCAAAGATCTGTCTTGATATTAAGAGCCCCCTTAGGGATCTAGAGTTTGAGACTCTTAAAAAATAAATTTCATTTCTTTTTTGAACATTTTTTTTTGTCGTGACTTTGTCACTTCTAACCAACAAGGCTGTCACACGAGGTAGACTACTTGCCTGCTCGTCTATCCAATTTGCTTGTCTGATAGAGATGTTCGCCATTCAATGTAGTCAACAACCAATTGACTTTTTGAAAAGGTTAAAAATGCAGACATGGACTTACCTTGTCCATCTGGCTACCAGTGCGAGTTGGGACACGGATACAAGCAGGTCAGGGCATGGACTTAGTAGTGGTGGGGATGCAAAATCAATAGGGGTGTTAACACAAATACTGGATGTGCGTGGACGCATATATTGGCACAAACACAAGTTGGATTGGGCACAGACTTAAAAGGTGGACGAAAATGCTGTCCAAGTAGAGTGCAAATTTATGCATCGGGTATGACCTATGACACAATTACGTCCCCGCCTAGCGCCATAGTGTCCCCACATGTACCTTATTGTCTCTACAACCTCCCCACCCCATCCACCTCCAACTAGTTGTGATTGCGTCCCCATCTGTCAGGCGGTGTAGTGCAAGTGCAAGAAAATAAGTATAGAATCAAACAATACAATAATAAGGTTTGACAATACAAAGACTGTAGCATCAAAGATCAGATTGAAGAGGACCAACGTAAAGTTGAAGTGCATTGAAGGGATGGCTCTAAGTGGTTGGCTTCTATGAGGTCTAGAGTTCAATTTCCAATGGCATCACCTGGCTCTTTGAAGGATGTCACCCCGTTTGCGAAGTTGTGGCTTGGTTGTAGTAGCCAACCATTTAAAAAATAAATAAATAAATAAATAGGACCTGAGACCACCTCTTTGTATGTGTCTTCAATGATGATTTGGTTATAAAAGACTAGGAGATGAACTTCGTGGGTTTGGACAAGACCAAATTGGAATTTCAAGGCAAAATGTTAAGGGTATAATGGAATAATCCAAAATTTGGGTTATTTGCTCCAGAATTCAGAGTTGGCCATTGTCCAAAGCCTCAAAGCACATCACCCAATCTATGATAAGCAAATGGTCTTTGGTAATCATATACAAAGAATTGGTCGCATGATGTTTTGTAATTTTGGAGTCGGTTTGCTTGTGCTATGTAGGTCTACTATAGCTTCATCAAGGCTTAAGATAATTAATATTATTTTTGGATTTATAATTCATGCTATTTTTGCCTACTCATTTTCAATATAATATCCCATCTTACACAAAAGGATGAAACATGCGTAGATCATCCTCTTCTACATGGTGCGAGAGGAAATAAAAATAATAATTGCATACAATATTCTTTTGAATATATATGAAGATTTTATTTAGGTAAATGTTTGGTTGATGCCAAATATACATGATCCTCTTTGAAGATAATAGGTGAACAACTCTTGCCTTCAATCTAACTATCATATATACATTTGCTAAACTTTCAAGAGTGAAAATAAGAAATTACTATCTTTAATAATAACACTTGGGCATAACCCAATCGTATGGTGTCATCCTCAAATTATTGAGAACATCAAGGACAAATGTCCTTTCTTGCAAATCTTCCCTTTGGAGGCTTTCTAGTTTCAACCGAAAGCTTGCAAATTGTCATGTATTTTCTTTGTGAAAATAAATTGGATCCCAGTCCTCTCTCCAAATATATGATGCTATCCATCTTGCCGCATATGCATTAGCTGCTTTAGAGTATACATGTTTCTTTGCATAACCTCAAGCAAGTTCTCTGAGTTTTGGTCTCCAAATTGAAAGAACAATTCTAGAGCAACAAATTTCCGTCCTCTTTTGCATTCTGAATTTTTTTGGGGGTTTGGTAACCATATCTTGACGGCGCTTTTTCCACGACTTGGTTGGAAAGACCCCAATTACAAATCCTCAAATATATTGTATCATCTTTCTATGGAGCAAAATGGAGCAAAACATTGGATATTGATATATCGTTGTGTATATAGTTAGCCTCGTGGCATTTTTCAACGATAACAAGCACCGACAATGCTAAATTCATGCGATTCTTGCGGTATGTAGCAATCCATTGCAATTCCTCTAATGTCAACTCATTATTAGTCAACTTCACAATGTTCTCCACCTTTGTTATTTGGGGAATTTAGGCATTATATTTCTCATAGATAGAAAATAAAGCCCTCCCGTTCTACCAAAACAAAAAGCCTTCCATCATTTTGGGATGCATGTATGTTAGTCTAATGAAGTTGGACCTTTCATTGAAAACTCCGTAGCCTCAACTAATATATCATGTCACTTTTTTTTCATTTAGTGTCTTCAAAAGCTTCCCCGCAAACTTGGGCGCAAACTCCAGCTAGCTAAGGATGGTTGAAAGTTTGGTAAACCGCACCCTCCTCATGCATTTGTACGCACCTTTTGCCTTTTGTACCGGCATTGGTATCACTTTTACTGATGGTGGTAGCCAATACATCAATCCACTGACACATTTGGTCATAACTTTGTCTTTCTATGTTTCTTTTTACGGTTGTTTATAGTTATTGCATCTTAGGCTATACTTCTGACTCCATGTCTAAGCTATGCGTAATGTGAAGTAAACTCTCTATTTGCTTCATCCTAATTGGTCCAATCTTTTTTTGGTATAATAACGCCAGTTTTCTACCACATTGGTAGTCATTTGAACCACCATGTTATCCAAAAAATCCAAACATAACCAATAATATGAATAATAGTTGAATTGCTCAAATGTTTTGTACTTTATTTCAAACTCTCTCCATAAATCCTTGGTGAGCTCATCGTAGCCCGTCTTGTTCATGTTCATATAATTCATGTCCAATGATTGAATGCTTTGCAATTTGTAGAATGTGAGCTCCCAATTTGTCATTTGGGACTTATAGTTTTGTTTTGTTTTCAAATTTCACAATTTAAATTATAATTATATACAAAAAGTCCAAAAAATAGTATAGAACCAAAATAGGTATGTTACATGACAGTATAACATTTTGTCTAAAATGGAATTTTATACCTAGAATATTCCAATTATCCACTTGTACATAGGTTAGAACTCCAAGTAAGTGGAAGTTAAAAGGTTTGATTAAAAACACCCCACTTAGCCTAAAACCTCCTAAAATTGGTGACTAATCATGACTAAGTTAGTCAAGGGAATCCTTGCAAGATCCTTAGGTCGAATTCCAACGATAGGTTTTAGTTTTCTCATTGCATTGATGAAATAGTGGAAACTCCAATTGTAGCCTGCAAAAGTTACCACCACGAGACAGATCAATAGAGGGAAATTACCGCCATAGAATGGTGTTTTAGAGACAAGAACAAGCTAAGGAATTGGAAATGAAGTTGATCTGCCAAGATTCCCTTGCATGTGAAATATTACTCGATTCACTAGTTTTAAAAGAGGAGGCAAGATTTAAATACTCCTTTGTCAAGGGTGAAAAACAAGATATGAGCTTGCACCTATTTTTTGTAATTCCATATGAGGTTTTACAAAAATCTCGAATTTTTTTGATAGCCAGAAGATATTCTTTCAAACGGTCAACCGCCAAAGACTACAAGGGAAAATTTGTGGAAATTCCCCAAGTGGTGGTAAAATCTCACTAAAAATTAGAATAATTTTTTTTAATGTTAATAAAATGCTCCAACAAATTTTTAAAGTAGAAAAAAAGAATGCAGTCCTTTAAATTAAAATTGACCTTTTACAGCCAGTGGCACAATTTGTTTGTGACTTCGAGTTAATCTCCTAAAGTTAGGATTTGGACTAGTATTGAAAGTAGAAATCTAGAAGTAGGACAAAAATCTTTAGAGATCAAGAAGTCAACAAAAATCTAAAGGCGTAGGATGGAGATTTAGATTGGAAAGTCAACAAAGATATAGGATCATATGACAAAGATCTAAAGGGATTGGAAAGCCCAACAAGGATCTAGGTAAATTGAGAAAATCAAAATCCAAAAGATAGGGATGAAAATCCTATAGGACATGGACAAAAATCTTTAGATTGAGAAGTCAACAAAAATCTAGAGGTGTAGAATGGAGATCTAAATTGGGAAGTCAACGAAGATCTAGGATTATATTACAAGCATCTGGGTGAATGCAAGAAAGACCGTCCACTTTGCGTAGCGTTTTCCACAATACTCATGTTTTTTTGGGAGTACTGTATAATTAGAAAAACAATTTTAAAAAAATCTGAAAAATCTGTTCAATGTATACACCTTTAAGAAGAAGTTACCCTAGGAAGGAAAAGCATAGAAAAATTCTCTAAGTAGGAGAATTGGAAAAGTACAAAATCTCATGAAAATAGGTACTTTCACATTTTAATTTGTAAAAAATAGGAAAAACAATTTTTAAGGAAACTAAAAATTGTTAATTTGGGAGGACTTTATAGGAAAGACATTTCACCAAAAAAATGATCTTGAAACAATTTTGAATGTTCAGAACTGCGCGTGCAAGGGAGCCCTGTTTGCACGTATGTGGAGGGCATAAAATAAAATATTTTTAAATTTCCTTTGGTAGAAACATGACTTCCTACTATGGGAATAGACCATAGAAATTTCAGATTTAGATCATTAAGTTTGGATACTCCCCAGTACTAAAAAACCCTAAACTACAAAGTGTGACAAATTGGCTAAATTTAAATTTAAATATAAAATGATTTTAAATTTTTTTTTGAAAAATAAGGGATCTAAACAAGATCAGGTTAGCCATCTCCTAAAAAAATTTCATGCTGATTGGATTCATTCTTCAAAAGTTATAGCCAATAACAAGTCCGACACATCAAGTGTGACAAAAAATAGTACTAGTCTTTCTTGCATTCACCCATCTAGGATCATATGACAAAGATCTAAAGGGGTTCGAAAGTCCAACAAGAATCTAGGAAAACTGAAAAAGTCAAAATCCAAAAGATAGGGATGAAAATCCTATAGGATATAGATGAAATTGTGAGAAGATAGGATTAATTAGGTAGAAAGAAGGAGGGGTGATTTGAAAAAAGTATACAAATGCACCCGTTTTTCTCTCAAAACACCTCTATTTTTGTATTTGGGTCTGTGGATCCAATTTATGTGGAAATTCTTGGCATTTTTAGCCAAGTTACCTTGAACAATATTTTTTGGGCATTTTTGGGCCCATTTTTTAATCAAGAGACCTGGACCAAGTAGTAGAGCAATATGATTCCAATTTAGTTAATTTAAATACCAAGCAACTAGCTAGCACTAATAGATCGGACAATGGGCAGCGCCGGATATTAGGCGGGAGTCAGCAACGGTGGGTTCAGGCGGTCTTTGGATCTAGGCCGCCCTTCGGGGTCCAAAGAATCCTTGAGGTTTAGGTCATTGTTGTCTAAAAAAAAGTTGGTTTTTTCTTGGTCGGAATTTAAGTTCGATTAAAAGCCGAGGGAAGGGAGAAGGTAGGATTAGTTGGGAGGAAATTATATAGAGATAAGTAGGCAAAAGGAAGGAGTAGAGAGTAAAAATTAGGTAGGATAGAATAGAGGTAGTTTAGTTAGAAGAAAAAATTAGAAGAAAATTCATAGATAGAAATAAAAGAGGAAGTAGCACTCATTGGGATCAAGTGCTTCTTGCGAATCAACAACTTCAATCATTCTCTCCAAAGCATCTTTCTCCATACTTGCATTAACTTGATTCTCAATTACCCAAGTAGAAGTAGGGGGAAGGGTGGGCAAGGGGGTTTAAATAGTGGAGAGGAAGAGAGCTAGATAGGACCAAGGAAATCCCAAGGGATCAATTGGGACCGTTAGATCTAGGATTAGGTTGTCATTAGGTAGCTCAACTACATTGCATCATTGGATTATTGAATTTTGGGGTGGTGGTATTTTACCCCCTTGGACTTAGGGTCAGCTGATCGTAGTCACTCGTCCAAAATCACGTCATTAGGATTTTTGAATTTCTTGGTGGTAGTTGAACCCCACTTAGTTGCAAAAACTAAATAGCATCAAAAAGAAAAAGAAAGGAAAAAGAAAGGAAAGAGAAAGTGAAAGTGAAAAAAGGATGGAGGTTAGTTAGGAGTGGAGGAAAAAAGTCCAAGAAGCTACCTAGCAAAATCCAAAGTGTTATAAATAAAGTGACTTAAAAGCATTGGCGGAATTCTTAAGAGACAAGAAGATGGAAAATGAAGAAGGGTTATGAAAAAACTCAACAACGTGATTCAGGACCAAAAATAAAAATAAAAGTGAAATTAAAAATTTAGGCTAGTAGTAATTAACAGATGAAGTTTGAAATATCGATTAACAATCAAACTTCATCCATCAATAGCTTTCCCTAGGAAAGTTCAATTTAGAAGTAAAATAGAAAATTAGAAAGGTCAAGTAAAAATCTCCAAAGTCTAAGTGTAAAAAATAGAGAATAGTAGCAAATCAAACAAATTATAGCCTTTTAAGATAACCAAGGATTAACCAAATCTAATTGTCTGCTTTCATCTGCACATGACTTTGAATTTTTGTTTCCCTCTTCATTGTTGTTGTTGTCTGTGAATTTTTCCTCCTTAGGTTTCTCTCCTAATTTGTTTTCCAATGTTGGGACAACTACTACCTCCTTCCCAATTGTTTTTTCCGTTGCAATAGAAATGGGAGAATGCTCTCTTTATAGATCTTTCATAATGAGCTTCCACAATTCTATCTCCAGCTTTCATTTATGCATAAATGCCTTCACTAGAACTAGGAAATTGCCCATATCTTTGTTCAATTGCAACCTTGCATTGCTAGCATTGGTTGCTGCGAGCAAGCGCTTTCTCTCCACTACTTCATCCTGCAATGCCATCCACTCTTTGTTGATTATTTCTACTACATAAGGCTCCTAGTTCAACTCATGTGCCTGAACAATGGAGGACAATAAACACATTAATGTAACAAAGATTCATTGCGAAGACTACTAGGTATGATGTTTCAAATTAAAGATATAGTTTTTATTTTTGTTGTTAGAATCGGATTGCAATGCAATGTTATTCTAAAGTACAATGATAGCCTCAATGTTTTTGTCAAATTAAGTCTACTTTGTTTCAAAAAAAGTTATATCTTGTATCCAATGTTACATTCATAGTAGCTAAATTAAATAATACCAAGTAACAGTCACTACCATTGGACGATTAACTCCAAGTACTACTTTCTCATGCACGGAACAAATCCAAAAAGGAAAAACATATAGAAATTTTTTTTTAAGCTATATAACATTAGTTTCTTGATATCAACATTTTGGGGGACTTTATTGTGGTCATATTCTATAGGAAAATCAAAAAAATAGAAAAGGCTTCAAGGGACTCACCAACTGCAGCATAATGGTCTATTCCAAGAATTTCTTTGTTGTATGTTTATCAGTCTTGCTTCTTACAATATTTGCCATTTTCTTAGACTTTCCCTTAGCCTCCAAAATATTCCTACGCTTCACCAATTCACTCCAATATTCAAGGTTGAAATCAATCGGTTTGTTTGATCCCTTGTTTATGAGCTAATTTATATTGTACCAAAATTCAATGAAAGTTGCCTCTGCCTTTTTTTCAAGTACCTATGGCTTAATCTAGTAGACTCTCCGTAGAACAAATAGTTGTGCTTCAGACAGTCTAATAGTCTATCTTTGGTAGCGACACTTTGACGTTTCCAACCCTCATTAAGATCCATGTCCTTCTCAAAAGACACAATGTCTACGTGAAACATTGTCACCATTGTATCTATTGGCACTCTTGATTTATCAAAATGTAGTGGTTGCTTATCCTTAGATTCTTGCTTTTCTAAATCTATCGCATTTCCTAACAACAATGGAGGTGGATTGCTGACAACTGTACTACTACGACCACATGCATTTGATGTCGACGAGGTTGAAATACCACAAGCATACAAATCCACTGCCATTGGTGTCCACCAATCATACCTACTATCTTCATAGCGCCCCTGTCTTCTGCTTCATGGTCTCTAATGTCAAAGTCTCTTCTCCACCCGTCGTAACAAATATCTGCATTCAGTACAAAAAAAATAGTTTAATTTTGGTCATGTAACCACAAGTGAATTGTATACTATAGATGTAATTACAACGTCAACACACATCATTGATTGTGCTGCATACATTGGTTTGTCGTTATGAAAAAGTAACAAGCGATTTGGTTTTGTATTATAAAAGTAACATTTATAACGTTGATTCTTTTTTCTTCTACTAATTAATGAAGCATGTCAACATAAAAAAAATGCTACAAATAAATTATGCCCTTCACTTTACTTGCAGTTCTTCATATATCATTGCATGCTTTGTGTTTTTTCTACAATTAAAACAACATAAGCAAAAAGGCAATTTACAACACTTGCTATATAAGTAGGTCAAGCTATGAATCCGAGATTATTATTCCTCTTATTGTATACATATAACTTACGTACTACATTGTGGTTCTTCATTTTTTATATGTAGTTGTCTTTATGAAGAGAGCACAATTGCACTCCCATAGATAGGTTTAGTGCTACTCCATTGACACTCTTACATAGTCAAGTATTATGTATTGGAAATTGCAGTTGCTTAATCTTGGAATTTATAATTTAAAGTTCAGTTGTTAATGTGTTGTACATTCCAATGGCAAAGGACACACTACCAAGGACCAGCTTATTCTCCGACATTGTTAACCCTTAAGGGACTAGCATGTGTAAATTTTTTTGGCAATATAGAAATTTTGAAGAGGTACTTGTGATTAAAGATTTGCATATTTCTGGCTGAAATTTTAATAGAAAGTGGGGACAAGGAATATTTTTCATATGCACTAAATTTCATGACATTTGGAAATATGAGCCAAAAGTCATAGCCTAATATGGTACTTTTTTCCTTGGTTAGGCAGTCCGGGCAGATTTAAAAAATTACTTTCTTTAGAAACAAAAATTTGAAATTGGTTTTCTAGAGTTTCATATATGTGGAAAGCTTTGAATCATTGCATTTTGATCAATGAGTCAAAAGTTATGAGGAGTTTGCGTTTGCAAGCAATTATGGATTCTTTACTCTAAAATAAACTTTGAAGTCCTTTATCTTACTCAATTTTCAATAGTTTTGGAAAAAATAAAATCATAGGATGTAAATTGTTTATTATGACATAGCAACCATAGGAACTGGAATTTTTCAATTCCATAACTAAATTCTTAACAACTTGTATTTTGAATCATTCTCTACTTCTTTCTAAATACTATATTTTTCCTATATGTTGTACAATTCCAAATGATATGAAATTTTTCAAGCATGTAGCCAACTTGTCTAGAAAAAAGAATTCAAAGAAGCACCACCATTTTTGGACATTTTTTCATAGATAAGTGAGCTTGTGAAGTGCAACTGCCCTATTTTTTGCAGGGCAAAAAAAATGATTTCAATGAATTTGAATGCTTATATCTTGCGATCCACCTGGTGGAAATTTCTGAAATTTTTACCACATGTCATTACAAAAAATCTCAAGCCTCCAGAGGGCTGCTCTAGAGCAGCTGAAAGGACCCCACAATTACAATTACCTTTGCTTACAGATTTTTTTTTTTCCTATAGTCGCTCGTGTGAAGTCACAACGTCAGATGACTGCTCAATGGTCCAAAATACAAATACAAAAAGTTCAATAATCAAGATTCAAATATTGTAATGCAACTCAACCCTGATTATTGCATACCTTGTACTCTAATCAAGTTACAGAAAAAAAAATGTTGAAAATAGTCCAATGATATCTACCATCAAGAGTCTTTTTATCAACATTGTGATGGACACAATTCATTGACAATTAGGGAGAGTGAAGAATGAAGAGGGTTTTTTTTATAGAAAAATCAATTGTCTACGGTGAATCCTCAAAGGGTATGGGATATTTAGAAGATATATCATTCATTCTCAAATGCAGGAATTGTATTCAAAGTCAAATTTCAGATCCTATTTAGGCATAGTAGAATGAATTTTCCCAAAAAACTTTGAGCTAACCAAAGTTGGAGAATTAACCCCACATCGCCTCAGGGGACAAAAAGTGTCCTCACAGAAAATTCAAAGTGCTGTAACTTTTGCATCCGATGTCCAAATTCAATAAAATTTGTTGGTAAAGTTGCACTCTCTCTTCTAGTTTATGTGATACAATTTTCAGATCAGTAAAAGCTGTATTGATTTCTTGGAAGCCAATCAAAATTCACAAGTTCAATTTGAATTCACCAAATTGCATTTGAAGGCTGCAACTTTGGGGGCTTGTATCTCCTTCATTCAATGTTTTTTTCAATAAAATTTGTTGGATTATGTTCCCCTTGAAGTCTAGTTATTGTGGTAAAATTTTCATGTCAATCCAAGTTGGTTTGAATGCTTGGGAGCAATTCAAAGTTCAAAATCCAGACATTTTTGCATTACATTGAACTTTGGCGGCTTATAGCTTCATACAATTTTTGTTTCCAATAAATGTTTTTGAGAAAGTTGAGCATACTAGTCTAGTTTGTGTGGCTAAAATTTCATAACAATCCAAGAAGTTATGAGTGATTGAGAAGCATTTTAGTAGAAGGAGGTTCAGCCTCATATGTGTTTTTTGCAACTTTTCTTGCTTTTTTTTTGACATTTGCAAGCCATTTTGCAAACATATTGAGTCAGTTGAATGATATTTTTTTTCACCAATGTGTTTTTATGTTGGTTTTGAATCACTTTATAGTTTCAAGTTTTTTCATTTGAGTAGGTTTAGGAATCGAATTTCACCTCCAAGTGTGTTAAAAGGAAAATTTCAGCATCTTTTTTCAACACTAAAACATTATAATCTTGCAATCCATGCGGTCGAATAACTCCAAATTTGATCCACATCATCCACAACATGTTCACTACAAGATTGTACAGTTAAGATCTCTATAACTTAGTGACATTGAGATCTACATCACTTCAAAAGCACTACTGTTTTTGAACCCAAATGGGACTTCAGCGGTGAGGGGTTAAGCTAGTTTTCATCTACAAAAATCCGTTTGAAATTTAGAATCTCTAATAAAAAGTTATGAAAAAAATTCTAAAAAGGGTTGGAAGGAAAATTTTCTTTGACATTTTCAAACACCCTCTCCTAATTTTGACTATAACTTTTTATTGGAGGCTCTAAACTTCAAAAAAAATTTGGAGATGAAATCTAGATAGATTATCCAACTTTAATTAGTTCAAATCTTTTTGAAAAAATAGTTATTCTACTATGCCTAAATGAGGTCTAAAATTCTATTTTGAATATGATTCCTACTTTGATTTAATAATGAGCAGTTGTGCTCCTATTACTCCTAATTTACACATCCCACATGGATTGTTTTATCTGCTACTATCCCCCTTGTGTAAATAACTCTCCTTCTCAACTACAAACATGCTAATCTAAGTAGCTAATGGAGTTAGTTAGAAATCATTAGTGTTTCTAAATTTTTTGGCAACTACCTTCAAAAACCACATCATTTGGCTTAAGGTAGGAGGCTCTTAAAGCAACCCTTTAAGAGTTGATTTCATTTTTAGGGAATCTAAACTTCTTGAAACAATTATTAGTAAATTTTACTAGGAAAAAAATGAAATTGGCATCTAATCCTAGTCATTTCATATTTATCGGACCTTCATGGAATTATTTACAAATTTTTGAAGTTGAAACACAATGGTTTCTATAAGCACCCCCCTCATGAAATGTACAATGTTGGTACATTAAAGAATGTAAAATGTACCTCAATGTTAGAAGTCACTTTTAGAGCCAGGTTGCCTTTAGAGACACCTACCTTAATTTGTTTTATTTTCCAATTAATTGTTGTGTAATCCGATGCCATAGATTATTAAACTTATCTTTGCTACACCTTCTTTTTTGAGTCCTGATGTCCTTCACAAAATTCACACAAGTTGACAATACATTGCAGCTAGATTTGTCAAGCTGCCTATCTTTTATTAATAGATTAGTTTGGTCACTTTTTGGTGGCCCTTTTGAGACCTGATTTTCTCTCTAATGTCTCAAGTCAGCATTTTACAAGATCCTATGATTTTATGTGTCCAAAAATATTTTTTTTCAAAAAAATCGTACTTGTACTAGAAATGGCAGTTTTGGAGTGTTTTTGGTGAAAACATAGTCAAGGAACTTAAGGGATTAATTAGAAACCAAAGGTCTCAACTCTTGACCATTGTTTGAACATGGAGTGCAGAACTCCATGTACAAAGATATCGTAGTCCTCGTTGTCATACAGAAGAAAAAGACCTTGATAGGATAACACTTTGGGTCGAAAAGCATGAATGGAAAAGAAATTATTACCTCTTTAGTCTATGTAATCTAGTTGTCCATTGTATTGTCGTCCTCTATCACCGTAACTTCCTCCACAATGTCAAATTCTCTTCCGTTTTCAAATGGAACTATTGACCAAGGTCTCCAAAAAGATTTGTCAAAGACTCAAAGTGTTTGCTTGAACCAAAACCGTGTAGAAAATGATTTTTGTCACCCTATCTCATAGAAGGTCTTTTGTCATGTTGATTCACATGATACCCTCCTTAGAATGGTCAAGGAATGCTTTCACTGGCAATGATTTGCCTTGGTTCCTAAAATTTGTGTGCGACCTCTTCGGAGAATGATAGTTGCATTACCTGCGATTTGGCATGTCATTTCTTTTTAAGTTCAGTGGGACCGGGGAATGCATTTCGTAGTCTTTGTCCATTCCTTTTGCATCTTGTCCTACAATCTCCAAATGCTTTTGCTTTTATCTACCTTTCTTGGACTTCATTTTTTCTTCAATTTTTTAGGCGTCCACATGCTAAAATTCTCTACAACCTATTGAGGACAACACAAGGGCGTCAAACATGGTACTGACCATAAGACTAGGAGATGAAACCACATAGTACATATAGTAGGTTTGAAAAAAATTCCTATCAATTCAACCATACAGTATAGAAAAAACTATATTATCTTTATGGCAATGAATTGGGGTATTATATTGGAATTCATTGCCCTCTATTACCATACATAAATTCATTATGCTATTAATTTCACCCTAAATTCTATGGCTCCAAGATAAGCCATTTGTTGGCTACGATGAGAAAAACAAAATTATAAAAGGAAGAGTAAATGAGCAATATGAAAGATGTACAAACATAAGTTAGACTTTGAATGCACTTGGTGATTAAAAGTAACTATTGGGTAATGACGTGAATAATGAAAATAGAATATTTTCGACACCTCCTTGCATTAGATTACTTCACTTGCGCAACTATGCATCTTTGTCTATGGAAATGGTTTTCAAAATGTGCCTTTGCGGATAGATAGAGAAAGAACTAAACTAAAATGACATATATTTCAATATCTCAACAAAATATTGACAATTCTTGAGCACTTGAAGTTTGAAATGCTGTCTATCGTCGACCACAGAGTTAGTATGTCAGAAACTAGAAAACCTAGCGCCAAAATATGGATCCAATTCCATTGGCTATAGACAACACGTTAATTTGTTTAATATATACACTCCTACACATAACCCTATTGCTGCTTTGCATTCTATTCCTAAATCAATGAAAATTACATAAATTTTGCTAAATGATGACACACGTGTCCTCAATGTAAAAAGAGATGAAACTATTAAGCGTCATAAGTTACTAAAATAGAAGTGGTCATAATTTCAGCCGCCTTAAAAAGCATGGCACAAACAAAGCAGCTGCAATTGGACACTAAGAAACAAAAATGCAACTGATGTATTCATATGGGACATTTTCAAAAAAGAAGAGCTCACCAATGTGGGTGCAACAATAGTAGTGGCAAGCAATCTAGAGTTATAGTCCACCTCTATCAAGCGTCTCAAAGATCTTCTCACAACCAAGGCATTTTAAGTTAAAGATTGTTTCCACGTTCTCCTTGATAGTGTTTCTTTGTCCTTGGCATTTGCAGTCCTATCTCTAGAGAAAGCACATCTAAACGATGCAGCCTCTAAAAAAACCGCAACGAGTAAGGTGCACTCTACTACGTCATGCAAAGCCTTTTTGCGCTCATTCCTTTCCTATTCGTATTGAATAATGTCTTCTCTTGAAATATCGTATTGCATTATAATCAATCCATTGCAGATAGTGATATGATACGCTTGAACTGGAGTTGAAATTGCAAAAGTTGATACAAATCTTAAGTTCTTAACTTTGTTGAGAGCGATTGACGTAATCATAGCAATTTCAGTGATTTCATGCCATATGTCAAAACAAGAGTAGGTGGGCAACATGCGGGGTTTTTTTGTTGATTGTAGAGTCCTCTTTATGGAGCACAAGTAGATCAGGTTGTCTACGGTCCACCAAGAAGGGTGGAATTACATTTCACATTTTAAAGAATAAGCAAATGTTTGAATTTGTCTTGGAAAGAAAAAAAAGTTCATTTTTGTCGCATAGAAAAAGTTTACGTTCATGTCCAAGATGATTTTCTAAGCATTTATATAAATTGTGGAACAATTAACTTGAGTCTTGTGGGCGCAAGATTACCCACCCTTGGTAATTAGGCGAACACCGACCAGGTTCTATGTTTTTATCCACCTTTTGAATATATGGGGGTGTTATGAGTGCGGTCCACTATGCCTTCCAAGCAATGGATCTTTTTGTGCTAACGTTTTCTACGTGTTGTGGATGGCAGCGAATACTACTAGAAATGCATGGGTAACTAACAAGCTGACTGTGATGATCAAAGGTGATGGTAATTCCTAACTCCCTAACTGTCTATCCTATGTCTAGGGTTGGCTGGTTTGTTGGCGTCATTTCTAACGTCCCCTCACTACGTGGAAGGGGAACCCTTACGTTCCTTCCATGAACCTCCAAGACTATCTTTTGAGGTTTTGACACCCCTCTCGAAAGTTTAAACTCTACGGCTAGCCCCAAGCTTAGTGTTTATTCTACTTTCCCAGTTCTAAATGTAACTCTAGATTTTGACTCCCGAGTGCTAGTTCTAACTTTTACTTCCAATTTTGACTCTATGGTTTGACTTTTATCCTCGGGTTTTTACTCTTAAATTAATCCTAGATTTTTACTCCTAATTTAACTTTAGATTTTTACTCTTAAGACTTAACTCTAATTTTTACTCCTAAATTTAACTCTAGCTTTTTACTCCTAAAACTAACTCTAAGTTTTTACTTCTAAAACTTTAACTCTAATTCTTTACTCCTAAATTTAACTTTAGATTTTTACTTTTAAGACTTAACTCTAATTTTTTACTCCTAAATTTAACTCTAGCTTTTTACTCCTAAAACTAACTCTAAGTTTTTACTCCTAAAAATAACTCTAATTCTTTACTCCTAAATTTAACTCTAAAATTTTAACTTCTATTTCTAATTTTTACCTTGACTTATCATGGGTTACTATTCCCTTGAAAAGGGCTAATTAAGGAAAATCAACGCTAATAAGGAGAAAACACCAAGTTTTGATTCAAGGACTCACCTTGTCACTACCGGTGTCGGAAATGCGCTCGTCCGCATCCGTGTGGCCATCTCCATACTCCATGGTGGTCCTTGGGTTGTGGGAGTTTTTCCCAAGTTCACCGCTTATGTTTCGAAAATTAGGATCCCGTGTTATCTAACCCTTTTCCTTCCTCCTTCCTTCTCTTTCTTTTTTCTCTCTCCTTTTCTTTCCCTTTCTATCTTTCTACACTAGCACTATTCTACCTAAACTTTATGGATGTCTTACAACTATAGATTCAAACCCCAAGAAGGTTTTAATGTCTCTCCTACCCTCTTACACTACCTCGTCTTTGTGTCATCCTAATCCACCTTTTAATGGCCACTACAAATTCTCGAGATTTTCCTCCTAACACCTACTTAGCTAAATCTAGGTCACTATTTATCGTCACTCTCACCTAAGTTGCCCATATAGCCATCCCTTCCTTTCCTCCTCCTTCTATCTTTGAGTGGTTTTGCAGGTTTTGGGACGTAAGATTTTTTCACATGGAGCTTAGCCAAGACTGGACCCCATTTCCTCTTTCTTTCTTCTCTCGACCGTTACTTTGTCCGGTTTTTGTTTCTAAACGAACCCGACTCCCCACTCGGACTCTAACTCTAAGTAGTCTAGCATATGATTTTTGTAGGATCTGATTTTTTTTTAGTCTTGGTAACCATGTTTTTTTCCCCGACTCCCCTGGACCCCGAGCTTTCTCTGGACCCCGAGCTCTCTCTGGACCCCGAACTCCCCCTAGACTCCGAGCTCTCCTTGGACGCCCCCGACTGCTCCGACAGCTAGCTGACCCCCCTTACGGCTGGCTGACCCCCTTACAGGCTGGCTGACCTCCCTCATGGGCTGGTTGATCTTCTAACTAGATTGGTTCTCTTTTAACTAAAAACTGGTTCTCTAAAAACTGGTTCTTTCTAACTAAAACTGGCTTTCTCTAACTAAACTTGGTTCTTTTACAAAAAAACTGGTTCTCTCTAACTAAAACTGGCTCTCTCTAACTAAAATTGGTTTTCTCTAACTAAGAGATGGGTTTTCTCTAAGCTAAAGGAAGTAACTTTGAACACTAAGCTCATTAACCATAAGGCCCTACCTATCTTGGAAGCCAAACTTTGGATGTTTCCACAAAGGTCTTGGAAACTAGGCTTTGAAACAAAGTATCAAGAAGGGCCAAAGCTTTGCCACTAGGTTGGGTTTAACACCAACTTTAGAACTTGGTGGTATCCCGGGGGTTTGAAGCTCCGCCGCCTAACCTTTTAACACAAACTTTAAGACTCTAGCTTTATCACGAGTTCAAAGCTTCGCCGTCGTATAAGGGTTCCACCTACAATCTAGGACTTCTGATACTCACAGGTTCGAAGCTTCGCCGCCTATAGGGGTCCCACACACAGTGACCACGACTTCCAACAAAGGTTAGTTCCCAAATGAGGTCACAATAACACAAGAATGCTTCCAAAGGTTAGTGCCACTCGGCATGCGGGGGGTAGTACGAAAAATGGTTAGTTTGAGTACTCAAAAATCCACACTAAAGGCCCCCCAAAGCAGCATCGCCAAGGTACGGTGGGGGGGTATCTTTAGAATTAGTACAATCACACAAAGAATACTCGACAACAAGAACCTGTTAGTCCACACGTACGAGAAGAGAAAGAGTCAAATGACACACGCAATAAGGTAGAAGGACCCCACAAAGACTTCAAAGCTTGAAGTTCAACAACAATAGAGCTCAAAAAGAGCTCAAAAAACACCGTAGAGTTTTTTTGGCTAAAACGCCAAATCTCCCAACATAAGTTGGACCCACGGATCCAAAACAAGATTTGGGGGTCTTCTTGAAAGAAAAATGGGGACCTTAAATAGGTTTCCAAGGCCCCACCCCTCCCTCAAGAGTTCTAAGGTAACCTTATCAACTTGGATTTTCATCCTCATCTTCAAAGATTTTCATCCTCATCCCTAAAAAACTACTTTTACCTATCTACGCTGGACCAACCTCCTAACTTTTGGAGATTTACTCCAATCATCAAACAGATTGCACCATTGTTTCCAGATTGCCGTGTTTAGTCCAAGAACCCCCTACCTCCCGTATTGAGGACAAAAAACCATTGTAGGCTAATTAAGTTTAAAAACTAAATCGTGGTAAAATCCTAGATCTTGGGGGTATCCTATTTTGAGAAATGTAAATAGCCTAGGGTCTCCGGTAGGTGTGAGGGAGTTGGAAAGGACTCTTGGTTGACTTCGTTTCGCCATCGTATGGTCCCGGGAATGCCGGTCAACGCGTCGGGGACCCCACCACGTGATTAATTCTCGAAGAATCTCGCCGGTTCGGGTACTTGCCGCTATCGGAATATTGTGAAACTTCACGGAGCGCATTATTAACATAAAACAAGCTAGTCTAATTTTTAGTGAGATTTTCTGATAACCTGGGTAATTTCCATGAAATTCCCGTTGGAGGTTACCAGGGTTGACCACCCGCAAAAGGTTCTTTTGTAAGTCGGAAGATGACGGGATTTTTCACATGACCTCTCAGGGGGTCACATGAAAGATGTGCAGGTGCGTTTCCGTACCTGGCACAATTGGTCAGTGGAGATGAATTGGCCATCTCCTTGAATTATCGATGGTGCGGGAATCTTTTGCAAATAGAGGAATCTTGGCGAATCGATTTTGTCATTGGATTCCTGGCATGGGATTTACCCTAGGATACCATCCTTGGGCTGTAGATTCCTCCACGGGCCCGGCCTTGCGTCAATGGCTCCTGCATGCTAACAATCGGGGTTTGGGGAATTTCTAAAGTTAACTCTAGAACCCGACCTAGTGGCCTCGTTGTGGATCCCTCGGACCAACTTAGCCATGAATTGCCACATTCATGGTGGAATATAGCCCTTTGGAGCCTATGTGACTTGAATCCTCCAAATCTAACCGTTTCGTTCTTTCTACCTATTTTTTGGGCCAGGTCTGGTGGGATTCTAAGTCTAAACACAAATCTAGACCAAATACTAATATGGGTATGTTACAACCCTATTTTGGTTCTACACTCTTTTATGGCTTTTTGTATATTTTTCTTAACTTTAAATTGCAAATTTCCAAAAAAAATAATTCTACGAGTCCCAAGTGACAAATTGGGAGCTCACGTGTCTCAATCATTTTTTGTTTGTATTCATAGATATTGACTTCTGCACTGTTTCTGTATTGTGAATGTAGATGTTTGTTGCTTTAAAGGTATTCGCTATAGTTGTGCAAATTTTTGTCAAATTATTACAAAGATTATATTTTCCACTTTAAAATCATACAACAAATTGAATTATGGAGTCCTTTATTGAGTGAATCTTTGGTGACCACTGCATTTTGAAAAATACAATTTGTACAAATGTATTGGTTATATGATTGGCTTTTAATTAGAGCCTTAGATGTGTAATGAAGGGAACACAAAACACTTATATTCAAAATCACAATGCACTATGTGCGGAAAGAGTAATTACAAAATTTGCTAGAGTAACTAAAAGTATATTGAAAGTTCCTAGGAAATCAAGGGATCCAAAACCATTGTAACTGGAAACTATATCCACTTGAAAAAATAGGTCTTTGATAGGAGTGACAACATGTTCTCTGTAATATTTTGCAATTAATATGCATGATGGGTTCTTAACCTTTTATTCAATGAGATGTAGAAGTGGCTTCATAAAATATTTCATTGGTGTTTAAAATTTTAAGAAAATAATATAATTCTATGAAACACAATATCACATTAGCAGATACCACATTGTCATAATAATGATGTTGTCCTCAATGTAGGGATGTCATGTCATTTCTTTTATTCATTGTGTTTTTTAAAATTTATTGATAGGTAACCTCATGTTTTTTATTTATTTTTAACCAATGTTTTTTCTCCAATGCAAGTGTTGCTTTAAAACCACCTAAAAGAATAGATATGTGTCCAAATTTTTTGTTGAATATGAAGATTTGGGTTACATCAATTTCACTATTGTAGTCCACATACATGTTTTTAGACTGAAGAACATGTCCCATTTGAGTAATTTTTTTTTTAAACAACCAATTTTGTTAGATAACACGGGATCTTTGAACAATAGTGCTGGAAATAATTTAATTATTTCTTAAGTACATGGTAGTGCAAGTGAAGCTTCCAGTATTATGTTACATTACATTGTTTTAGTTAAAATGAAGTTACTGTTGGATCACGGTATGTTTGCATTAATTGTTCAAAATCATTCAAGAATTAGAAACCCATGAAGGAAAAGAAATCAATGGCTTAATTTCAGTCAGTAGCTACATTAATGTATAGAAGTAAAGCATTATGTTATTAAATGAAATTGGTGCAATATGAATCATGCTAAAGTATAAAATTAAGGATACCAACTAGGAACTGAATCTATAAATCAGACATACTTATAGAATCTTCCATTTAGAAATATATGAGTAAAACGTGGAAGACTCTTACTAATTGCTTAGAAGTGCATCTCATCTTTCATAATAATTGTTGAACTGGCACATATTGGACTATAAAGATGTGTTGTACAATTTGAAAGGTCCATGGTCCATGTTGATTTGAATAGGCCTTGCAATTCTATAAAGCTAAAGATGTAGTAGTGGTGTCTAAGTATTCTAATGCAAAATTTAGAAACATCTAGTTGAAAGTGCATGGTGTAGATCCCGGTGATTTGGACTTTTGCACAGTTATTGTATCCTACCTTTATTTCACTTCAATTATTTACTGGCCTTTTTTTCATTTTACTATAGTAGAATGCAATTCAACCCATGGATAAAGACAAAGTCAATCAACCTTATCCAAGACCAATCCCGTTAGGAAAGTGAAAGAGGATTATGCGTAAAAGACTTTGTAATGATGATGAAGTGCCAGCAATAGGTATTTTGGTACACACGGATTGCATTCCTTTGTCTAGGGAGATTTCTCCCTTGGATGAATAAAAGTCTTCATCCTTGCCACCAACACCTAATGAAGTCAAAAAAACAAAAAATTACTTACAAATTAGTAGTAGAGGAAGCTTTAGAGGAAATAAAAGCCTACATTGAGCGCTCAAGGAATTTATTGCAAGCACTGAACAAGTCCAAGTTGAATTTTGAACATGGAACCATAGAAGAATGCAAGGCCAAAGATCCCTCAAAGTGCAGAGTGTCATTACAGTAGTTGTTGAACAATGCTAGAGCTTGTCAAAATGGTAGTTCTTTTGAAAAAAATTGTAGAATGCGGAGAAGCTCATTACAGAGTGAACCCCATACAATCTTGACATTGCAACATGGATGTTTCAGAACCGCAAAAATGTAATGAACTAGGAATACTGAGAAGAAACTCAGTCAGTCACCCCAATGATGTATATAGAATAATTAGTTTTCTTAATTGCAAGTCATTTTTTTTAGAAATGCATGTAATATATTAAATATTTGAATATAATGGTGACAATGAATTGCTCTTGTGTACTACATGAATGTATTGTCCGTTTCAAATACAAAATGTGCATGAAGTTATGTTGTAAGAAGGTATCACATGTACTGTGCTCAGTTTGTGTTGTAGATTGTTCCATGCTCTATGCCATCCTCTGTGCATGTTTGTTTTCCATGTCAAAGTATTTTTACAAGTATTGCAAGACCTATAGAAAAATAGTGTCAATATTGTTGAACAACATTGTTCAGAAGTGAAATGCAAACATATACTTGTTTGTTGAACGGAATGTATGTGCTACACTAGTTTGTTTGATTTTGATGTGACGGTGCTGACATGGATGTTGTGAATTTTTTTTAGCAGATGTGTGAATGAGCAAATTACGATGAAGACCAAAGGTCATTGAAGAGGAATCACAACAAGCCATTTCATTGCAAAAGTAATCAAATTGTCAATCTAGTTCATAGAAGTTCATATAGCAGCAAAAATATTGAGGTTAATGAGGTAGGTGAGGAGCAATGGAAGATCATATATATTATTTTGAATTACATTGATTTGCCTTTAATATATTTATGGATGGATGTACATATTATTGGGATTAATTGGGAATTAGGATAGAGCTATATGTTTGTACAATAAGAGATCTTGCTTAATACGGCAAATGACTTTATACTTGTTTCTATCCAGTCTAGGGCGTTGGCAATGTTGAGAGGTTCTACAATCCATGTTCCCAAGGAGGATATGATTTTCCAAACAAAACTCAAGGTTGCCAAGGAACAACATTGCAATTCCTTCCATTGTCCATGTTCCAAATGCCATGAGGGCAAATGGTACATTATAAAAGCCATACTAGAGTACCTATGTCTGAACAGGCAAGATCCGTTTATAATGCATTCCATGTTAGGTGGAGACCTAAAGGTTGGGTACCCTAAAAATGGGATATGGGTGAACGCAGCTAGTGAGATAGTACCAGAAGGGAATGTCTTTGATGATTCAAACACCCAAACTAAGTATGCAGAGCACATGGACCCATTCTATGACATTCAACAATAGGTTTTGATGTGTTTGACAAAGGGGACCATTTACGTGAAGGCATTGTTCATGGTTCCAAACAGGATACGGAAGATGATTCTATGTCAAATAAGATGGAAGCTTTAGATGAGTTATATAAAGAGCAGCACGTTCTATTTACAACCATGGACTTAATGTTAGTATCATATCATCAACCATTGTGCTCATCAACATGGCGATCATACATGTTGTCGTCAATACCTACGTGGTTGAATTGCTCAAGTGCCTTTCAACAATATTACTTCAAGCTAAAAACATACTTCTTATGAATCACTATAAGGCAAAAAAGCTAATAAAGAAATTAGGCCTCAATTATAACATCATACATTCTTATCCTGATGGTTGTGTGTTTTACTGTGGAGCAAATGAAAATTTGAAGAACTGTCCCACTGAGCATTGTGGGAAGTCCCGATTCATAGATGTTCAGATGTAATTTCGACTCAAGTGATACATTACAAGTTTCCCTTTCATCCCAAGTCTATTGTGCATGTATCATTTTCCTGCTATTGCGGAGTTATTTTGGTATCATGCAGATCACCCAAATACAAATGAAGATGTTACAAAATCGGTGGCCACAGTCCAACATGGAAACATGTAGATTCAAAAGTGGACCCCCATTTTTCAGACAACATTAAAAACCTCAGGTTTGGAATGTCATTGGACGGTGTCAATCCCTTCACACACAATACTACCAGGCATTTGACATGGCCAGTGCTAATGCTTATATATAATTTACATCCACATTTGGTGACAAAGAAATTCTTCATCCAATTCAGTATTCTTGTTTTCAATAAATGGTCACCCACAAATGAAAACATAATGTTTTCATGCACCTAGTAATTGAAGAGTTGCAAGAACTATGGATGGGAGTGACTGCCTAAGACTTCTCTAAACATCTTAGTGCACGCCGTTTTACATTAAGAGGCATATTGATGTGGACAATATCTGACTACCCTAGCTATGGATTGATTTCTAGCTTGTGCACGTATGGATATAAAGCGTGCACATTATGTAGACCAACCACAAATGCTAGATCTGTAAAGTCAAGAAATATGGTAGATGCTCCTATTAAAAGAGCGAAAGGAAGAAAAACTGTTCATGCGGCAGTTGGAGGTGGACTAGGAGTACGCATCCATATCATAGAGACCTTCAACTCAATGGAAAAATAGAGAGAAGATCAACTCCAATGAGAAGAAGCATAGAAATAGTGAAATTTTTTGGAGAAGAATGCGATGCTTATGTCACCAGCAGGGATAGAAAAGGTGCTGAAAATGATCATGTTCATGTGCATAAAGTCAAACGCAAAAGCGTATTGAATGACTTGCCATACTAGACAATAAGAGTCTTTCCTTCATTATTTCTTGTTAGATTCATTGACGCATATATAGCTCTATATTAGAGAAAAGCATATCAATGATTTTTCTTAAAGAAAATAGAGGTTGGCTTACCAAAATGTGCGGTTAATAAAAAGGCAACGCATGTTTTTGAATGTTTCTGTCTTTTAGTGTTAAGATAGGATGTATGTACATGAAAACTTTGAAAGAGTATGTGAGGACATATGCTCGACCAGAAGCAAGCATGGCTGAAGGTTATGCAATGTCGGAACCTTAAAATATTGCACAAAATACTTGCAACATTTTCAAGGAATAAGTCATTGCATTTGGGACGATATAGAAGAGCAACATATGAACAATGAAGTGGTACAAGGCAATGGTTGGAGACATCTAATGTCAGACTAGGTGTTGGAGTGGGCACACCAATTTGTGCTTTCTAACTCAACAGATTTAGAGTCTTGGAGAAAATGAATGCTAAAATGTATTTTTCATGTAGTTGCAAAGCAAATGTATTGCATCAAGGGAAGTAAATTTTTTGTTATGATGCGTGGTCGCTTAGTCAGCTTGTTTTTTAAAATGGATTTAAAAAGCAATGGTACAATCAACAATAGCGGCTCAAAAAATAGGTAACGCATAAAGTGCAAAGGAGTGTACTAGAACTTGAATTAGAGGTGCAACTATAACATGCAGGCTCCGATGCAAATGTAGTAAAGTTGTAATGAACTCTAGGATCCATGTTAGTCTTATTAATGCACGTGTTGAAAAGTTGCAATATCTTTTGTGTTCTGCATCAAGAAATACATTGTTGCATATGAGGAGAGGGTAGCAAAACGGGAAATGTTTGCTAGCAATTTTGTGCAGTAGTTTGGCCATAGTCATTTATTAACTTATTTAGAGGGATATCAAAGTTTGTCAAACTTCTCAGAGTAGTTAAAAACGGAAGTGGAGAAGGCCAATAAAGGACCAAACAAGTTGTTTAAGGATATCATTCAAGCCATGAAGTTGCCTAAGAGAGTAGCTACATCTTACAGAGCCATGTATGCACAAGAGATACATTTGCGGGTACAAATTACAAAGGAGGAAAAAGTAACATTCAACAATGGCATTGCTGTAGTAATGTCATTGTGGAAGAGGGGAAGGGAAATTCATAAACAGTGCCAATGGAAAGTCACAGAGTTCATGGGGTGGATACAAGAAATTTTAGAGTTGGACTATCAAAGCCATTGTTGTGTTGTATTAGTCTATTTATGGGTTCTAGCAATTAAAGGTTGGTGCAACAAACAAAAATATTTTGTGGGACAAGTATGGATTCATATTGGTCAATTTCAATGGTTATTTGTCCTTAGAACCTATATTGTTTGTTTTTCCCACCCATTGTCAGCAAGGGTTTTTTTTTGACAATTTTGAGAAGACAAAGAGTCACGGGGGGATTAGAAGATTGTTTCGGAAACGCAAGTGAGAGGGCAATGTGCAAAAGCAACATCAAGACGGCTAAATCTTGACATGCTTTTAGCAGGCAAACTTTGTACATCTTTTAATTTCATAGTAATGTGAAGCGGTTTGTTATCTATTGTTCCCTATTAATAAGTGATGTACACTACAATTGGAGAGTTTTGCTAGAATTCTTGTTATGAGCAAGGTGAGGCCATGTATGTTAATAATGAGTGTTGTGGAATTTTGACGTTTAGAAACAAAGAAGCAAGTGGGACCTTCAAAAAAAGTATGTGTACAACGAACAAGTCAATGTAGTGTCTCTTCATATGTGTAAGCATGTAGTGAATGTGTGTGTCGAGGACTTGAAGTTGAAGAGGGTGCAAGATGAATTTCTAGGAAAAAAGACGCAGTAAGGATGGAATGGTTGTAGAGAATGTTTATAAATTGTGGTAGACAATTAGAATTTGCATACGAAAGGAAGAAAAGTGTACATCAACATCGTATGTTAAAGTTGTTCTATTTACAAAATTCATGGACGTTAGTATGATGGCATGTTGGATAGTATTGCAAGTAGGACACGGTTTGGTAAGATAGCTAGTCGCAGAGGAAGAAGAAGGAATCTTAAATTTAGTGCAAAGTATGTACAATTGTAGGTTTGTTTGTTGAATACTTTGATGTGGTAGCATTTGCATATAGAAGCATAGATTTAGTTTGTAGAGTACTTGGATGTAGGGAAATCTGCATGTTGGAATTGAGGAATTACAAAGCCCAATGGCGGCAATTAAGGGGAATTCTTGTTTCATGTCATATTACAGAAGTGAGTGCTACTTCTTCACATGCAAATGAGTATGCAAAGAATAGAATAGGGAACTAGAGGAAGAATGCTTTGACATGTAGTGTTCAAAATACATAAGTGTAGACTGTTGAGGTAGATAAAGGTATCTAAAATGTATATATTCATAAGACACGTACAAAGAACGCAAATGAAGCGGAATTCTATAAGTATAGGAAGGTTCAATTTCAATTTTTTGAAATTATCATTAATTCTACCAGAAGACTCTCACAATATGTGCTTACTAGAAGATGGAGTTGTAGTATACAACTAAAAAAACAGTCAAGGACAAAAGCGCTGACAGAAATGCAAGAACGTGTTCCTAGTCATGTAATTTATAAGCACAACAAGAGGCCTTGGGAAAAGAAACGTAGCTTTCAAAGACAACATAGGAACTTCTCGCGATCTTACAGCTATCATTTGTGAAAATGTCGACGTACACAATGAAAAGAGGACCGACAAGAATGAAAGTAGTTAACATGTGTACAAAATTCAAACCTCATCTACAAAGACCAAAATAATCGTCCACGACGTCTTCCATGTAGAATTACAATCACAAATTTCTTTTTGGAGTGCCATATTAAATCTCCCCTATTCGGTCTAATAAGCTTTGTGTTTGAAAAACAATAATGGAAAACAGGAAAACATAGGAACCGATGACATGTTAGAGAGAACATAATATGTTTACTCTAACATGATTGTCAATACAAAATGTAAAATTGGATGCCACAACAAATGACAATTGTTGCTCTAACCCAAAAACATTGGAAAAACACATGGAATTCAATGAGCTTTTCTTCTAGTGTTGACAACAATCATTCACACAAATAAATAAATAAACTCAATGCACAACTTCATTCTCAAATAATAATAAAATAATGTTATATTTCTATAAGAACCTCCAAAAAACAAAAAATTAAATTAAAATTTGCCTCATGTGCTTATAGGATTTTTAGATATAGATGGGTGAAATATTCAAGTGGTTTGAATCCCTACATAAATTTGAGGCTTTAGAACATCTCCACTTCAACATTGTAAGTGCTTGACTTACAAACAAATTAGATGAAAAGTGCTTCGGGCCCATCTAAAAATCCCATCCTATTGTGCCAAAAATACACACCAAATCTAATCTTAGTTGGATTTTACTCCATTTCACTTATACATAATCAATTCACTATTTTCATAACTCATTTGGGAAGCCTGCCAAATCATGTAGATATGAAATTATGGTGAGTTGATTTGATCATATTGGGCTGGTGATGTCCTTAAAATCATTTACAAATTACAAATTCAGTTAACTGGCATCTAAAAGAGTAATTATGCCATAATCCTATAGTAGTTATGATGGTTGGAACATGAAGTTTTAAAGAAACATCCCAAATTTTAACAACCCCTACTCTAGTTGCATGTTAGTTGTTAGCAGTTTAGCATAGATCATGCGGGCATTATCTTCCCAATATTACATGCACATCCAATCTCTTTTATCCTAGTGCCCTATGTATAAATATAAATATGAAGTAAAAATTATAGTACTATATATATAATACCATAGTTTTTGCCTCATTAGTTCACGTCATTTGTAAAGTGATCTTTTCAACAACCATTGATATTAAGTTGAAATCAAGAAATCTTGAGGGTTTGGACATTGCAAACAAGAATGTGAACAAAAATAAAGGGATTTTTTGTAATAAAAAATGACATGGGACATACTACTAGAAAATTTAGTTTTCTATTGATTTAGTTTATTTTTCTATTGATTTGGACAGTAATTTGTTGATTTGGAGAAAAATCAACCAAAAAGTGAACCAAATCAATGTGACCAAATAAATAAAAAACTTAATTTTTTTAATACATCATAATATTCTTAACATGGCTCTTCACAACCCTTCATGGATGCCTAGCTTGCAACATAGGTTAAGAACCCATCCATTCAGTGCACAAATATCTCATTATAAATCATATTTTTATTGCGGGATTTATAGTTCGTCAGCTTCTTATAAAGGACCTTTACAAAAAATTAAGTATGTTATAATGTGCACAAGGTGTTACGATCACCCCATTAAAAACTTGCACATTTAAAAAAGGCTTGTTGAAAGAAAAAAAAACTAAACTTTGATAAATATTTATTTACCATTTTGCAAGGTAAAAATTGCTAGCTATTGGTGGCAAAATTGGCCGGCCACACAAATTGGCTCCATTGGGTCTCCTACCAAGGATAGAAAGAGCCCGTCCCCCCTCCAAATCCAACTTTCCAAACCATATGACAACATTCATGCTAAGTGGATTGATTGAGCAAACTCAAGGTGTTAGCTGCGGTTTCTTGTGGTGCAATTGGCTTGCAATGGCACTTAACTTCAATGGCGGGTCTATTTAGTAAAGATGAATGGAGGAACAACGATCGCACCCTTTGAGTGGCATTGTTATAGGAGCCCACAATTGCAAATTTGGTGAGCTCAGTTGGCCGTGAATGGCTCGCGATGCTCTATAGGAGGCAATCCATTCTTGATCACCCCCATTCTGCTAATGTAAATTGCTCTATTTTCGTGCATGAAGAGATGAATAGTGATCAATTATGGCCTAATCTTCGGCATGAGTTGTAGAGCATTTTGGTGGTTATAAGACTTTCAATATTGCAACCAACCCTTGATTGGAAATAGGCAGGTTTATATGATCAATATGGATCAAACAGAATCCTCATCTAAAAATTCACAGTAATTCACAGTAATTTCTCATATTATGAGAAATAAAATCCAATAAATTATGGAAGCATTCCAAACTCTATTTCTACACATAGGAAAATTTTCCCTTTGAAGAAACCACCCTATAGATATGTATCATTGCTTAACCTCTAAAGTCCCATTGTTCTCTTGGGGGACAAAATGGATTTCGGGTAGGCTCTTATAGTCTCAATATTTGTTTTGATTTTCTGAATTTTTTTAATAAAGATAGGAAAACACATAAAAGCTTTCCAAAAATATAACTTTTATATCAATTGAAGCCCGGGAGCAAAAGATATGGCACAAAAGTCCAATTTTTAGTTCAACATGTAAAAAAAGCTTAAAAAAAGTTTCATGTAAAAAATAAAAATGGAAATAATAGATTATAGATTACATTTTTGGGTACATGGGAAGCTTTTATTTATTCCATTTGGATTTGTTATGTGAAAGTTATGGACAATCTTGTTTTTCAAGCAATTAGAGCATCTTCTTGAAAAATAACTTGAAGGATTCATTTCTGACCTCAAATTTCACAATTTTTCAAAAAAAACTTTCACAAGGTTAAGACCTCTTGCTAGAACAATCTCATCACTGAAATTAGTGTTTTTCATTTCCATCTTAGAGCTATTCACAATTTAGATTTTCCTTCAATTTTGAACCTATTTCTCTTTAACAGTTTTTTAGTGAGTGAAAACTAAGTGTGTGTTTTTTTAATTTTTTTTCCTAGACCTTCAACTCCATTCTTTATCATATAAAATTTGAAATTCAAAATCATTAGAGCAAAAATTACAAGTGATGAAGGTTCAAAGCCCAAAAATGTAGTTGAGCAAGGTGCAAACCCCCCTGTTCCTTCACTTAAATGCAAATATCTAGCAATCTGCACGGCCAAAGTTTGTGAAATTTCTTCCACACATTCTTATACTGGTCTAGTACTAGATCCTATGCTTAGATATGCCAAAAAGAACCTTTTAAATTTTATTTTCTCTTTGCTATAGAAATGACAGTTTTGAGTGGTTTTTGGTGGAAAAGAGGCCTTGGGATTTAGGGGTTAAGTGATCCGAAACAGGTTGCCTCCCGTAATTCTGTTTTTAATTCCATGATTTTTCTTTTCTTTTCTTTTCTTTTCTTTTCTTTTCTTTTCTTTTCTTTTCTTTTCTTTTCTTTTCTTTTCTTTTCTTTTCTTTTCTTTTCTTTTCTTTTCTTTTCTTTTCTTTTCTTTTCTTTTCTTTTCTTTTCTTTTCTTTTCTTTTCTTTTCTTTTCTTTTCTTTTCTTTTCTTTTCTTTTCTTTTCTTTTCTTTTCTTTTCTTTTCTTTTCTTTTCTTTTCTTTTCTTTTCTTTTCTTTTCTTTTCTTTTCTTTTCTTTTCTTTTCTTTTCTTTTCTTTTCTTTTCTTTTCTTTTCTTTTCTTTTCTTTTCTTTTCTTTTCTTTTCTTTTCTTTTCTTTTCTTTTCTTTTCTTTTCTTTTCTTTTCTTTTCTTTTCTTTTCTTTTCTTTTCTTTTCTTTTCTTTTCTTTTCTTTTCTTTTCTTTTCTTTTCTTTTCTTTTCTTTTCTTTTCTTTTCTTTTCTTTTCTTTTCTTTTCTTTTGCAAAGAAGAGGCTCCACCACAAGCACATTGGCTGAGTATGACCTGACTAAGCTCAAGTTAGGGTGGGACAGGCAAGCCAAGTAGATGTAATGAATGGACAAGCTTAGGACCAGTCAGAGGTTGTCCTCTGCAATTTTCTCCAGCAGATTGTGCAAGCAAACTGACAGAAGCCAATTCTCATTTCATTCTGTGACGTGGATCCCCTCGGTACACTGGCCAAATGGAAGATGTGCACCAAGTTTCCTCCCAAAGCCTCTCCCTCCTCTCCCTCTCCCTCTCCCTCTCCCTCAACTTAACGTAAGCTTCAGCTTTGCATGGCCGCGTTTGTCATGCAGCACATTCCATTATGAAAAAGTTGGAAAGAGCAGGTTTCAGTTTTTTTGGGCCACCCTAAAGTAAAGCTTACCCTGTCTGGTCATAAGTTACGTTAAGCTTAACGTATGGGTTTTTGTTTTTTGTTTTTTTTGTTTTGGGATTGTCACTTAGAATCAACTGACATGGTCTTTGAACATTGACTTTGCATGTGTCAGTCAGTGGCATACAATCGGAATTGAATGATCTTATAGAGAGCCTCTGTCACACAGTCGTTTCATTCCTGAGCTCAATGTTGTTCTCTCATGCAGTGCACATGCTCGTAGCTATCTTACACAGGGGTGCAGCTAAGCTACGCTTAGACAGTATCAGAGTAATCAGACCCCAGCAAAACAGATGGAAGCTTTTTACAGCCAGTAGAAGGCTTAGCTTCTTCAAGAATAAGGGTAAGGGCCAATTGGCAGGAGCATCCCCTGGCGGGCTCGCAGTGTCCTTCCCTGGCATGTTCTCCAACATTGGAAGCATGCATTATTATATGATATCTCTACCTTACTTTCCGCACACCATGTTCTTATTTGGGCTTTTTTTGTAATCAAAGGAAACAGGATTTCGTTGCCAACAATACAATAAGGTAGTAGGCCCATACGTCGCACACCTAAGAGCTGGAACTGAATTTCGGGGAGGTGAAGCTTCTTGGAATATTTTTTCAGTCTATTTTCCTTGAAAGACAAGAGGAATAGGCATCTAACCCAAGTCGTTTCATATTTTTTGGAGCTTTGTAGAATTAGTTAGGAAACTTTGAAGTTGAAATGACACAGGGATTCAAAAACCGCCCACCTCCTAAAATGAACACTATTTGTACATTGTTGAAGGCTATGAAAAAGCAACATGTATAAATAATGTACCAGGGCTCTTTTTTTTTTTCCTTTTTTATGAAGTGCCAAGGTGGCAATATAAAATATTATATTAGTGCTCCAAATTTCAGCATTCATCCAAATATTGGATAGGAAATATCACATTTGCACATACCACATGTCTCTAATTCTGTTTTCATCCACAATCTGGCAATTTCATCCTAGATTTTATTGTAATTCAAAGTTTTCTGGCGAAAAACAATTCAATTTTTGCCATTTCTTAGCCAAATTATTTTTTTCTGGTGCAGTCTGGCACTAGAAAGCCACAAAAAAAAAAAAGCCCAGTAATGTACATTTCAGGAGGTGGGCGGCTTTAGAGCATGTGTGCTTTTAGAACCTTCTACCTTACAACCAGATCAACCAGCCACATGTGGCCTGGGCAGACAAGATACTCCCCTCCGCACACCATGTTGATCACTTACTGTTGGGCACATGGTTTTATTTGTTTTGGAACCAGAATGAAACCGAACTCATTGCAAACCGCAGGGCAAAAATAAAGCTTAACAACATAAGTTAAGCTTATCTTACAAGCCCGCCAGCCCCAAGTGGCCTGGCCGGCGGGGGGAGAACCAAGACAACCACACCAGAGACCACAAAGGACTGGTGGACAGATTACAAGGAGGGCCTGTATCTCAATGCAATCTAGAGACAAATCTTTTGGGGAGGAACTAGGAAGAGACTGGTTGTCATATCCAGAACCAAAAAAAACAGAGCTAGGGGTAGATAGAACTTCAGGCCGGGGAGCAGAGAGCAACTGGAGGCACTTGTGATCTCAAAGATTTTGTTTTCGGCATGAGTTTTTGAAACTTTTTGTGGAGATTGGGTGTTTCAAGAGCTTCGCAGGTGTGTAATTTATTTTTAAATCCAGTTCACGGTCGACAAGTTATGACCATTTTTTGAAAAAGGGGGGGGGGGGGGGGAGAGGGGGCATGCCTGAATGTCATTGACTTTCACCAGGGGTGCTGAAATTGGCAAAGATCGCTGCAGAAAGGGGGCAGCAGGTGCATATTCAGAATTTCAGACTTATGGCAGGGGGCCAGCCACTGGTGGGCAATTGCTAGATACGAGGCATGGGATACCATACATAAATTGCAAGTTCAATTTAAACCAATAAAGAAAAATTGCCTAACCTTATTGCTAATTCTAGGACCAGACAGCTGAATCTAAGGTAAAACAGCCCATTGTGGTCAGAATTTGGAGTCTGGCTTCATGCCAATGCTGAAATTTTTCAAATTTTTTCCCACACAAAGATAAACTTGAGAAATAGTGAGAGCAATTCAAAATTTATTTTTCAGACAAAGTGGGAATTAGATATATATTTCTGAAGTGATCTTCCCACAATCATTTCTAATGTGAAATGCCGTGAAAAGGCACTTCTTACAATGATTTACACTGAAAAAGTAGGATGTTCCTAATGAGGCCACTAATCACTCCGTAGGTGTCAAGTTACATATTGATTGTGGTCTGGTAAAACCATCATGGGGTTATGAGGTGTCCACTATGAGTCATCTAACCGCGATGGGTTGGTTTACCTTACAAATAGTTATAAAGATGGTTTGCCCAAAACCTATAAAATTCATTGAGTCCAATACCAATCCATCATTTGACAATCTTCCATTTGGAAACCCTTTCGATGGTGTAGCAAAGGTATTACTTCATTGACATTTAGAGAGGATGATGTGTGCAGAAGTTGATTTTACAATAAAATCCATGGTCCATCATGAATCCTCAAAGGATATGGGATAATTTGAAGATGAGAGTTTGAATGCTCACTGTCAAAATGCAGGAATTGTATTCAAAGTATAATTTCAGGACTCATTTGGGCTAGTAGAATAACTTTTTACAAGAAACTTTGAACTAAAGAAGGTTAGAAAATCAATCCAACTTTTGTCTCCAAAAATCCGTTTGAGATTTTGATTCTCAAAATAAATTTGTGGACAAAATTCTGAAAAGATGTTTACAAATGTCACTTCCAACCCCTACTTGAACTTTGTCCATAACTTTTGATTGGAGGCTCGAATTTTTTAAAGGTTCTTTGGAGATGAAATTTAGCTTGATTTTACACATTAACTTAGTTCAAACTTTTCTAAGAAAAGTTTTTCTATTACGCCTAAATGAGTTCTAAATTTCTACTTTGAATACATTTCTTGCTTTTGAATTGAGCTCGTACTAATCCTAATTTGCATATCCCACATGGATTGTTTTACCTCCTACACCCCACTTGTGTAAATAGATTTTTTTCTCATTTCCTAGAATCCAACAAGTAGCTTTTGAAGCTATGAGAAAGACTCGTGCACAAGGTGAGATAGAGAATCTAGGTTATGTGAACAATAATGTTAGATGGATCGACAAATCCTATGTCAATGGACTAGCTCTTGTAACAAGCATAATTCCTCATTCATATGGAATATTTTTGATGATCGCCACCGTTGAAATGAAAAAAAACTTATTTAACTTTCTTATAAGAAAAAAGATCAAGAAAATCGCACAAATTTTGAAAAAATGCCACCGTTGACAAGATTGATGAAAGATGTTCCATTAGGGAGTACTTTGTATGTACGATGAAATCAAAATGTTGAAATTGGAATGCTCAAAAGTGCTCCAAAAATTTTGATTTTTTTCCCACATATGCATATCATCATAATATTGATGTGTAATTCTTTTTCAAATCATCTTTGAGGTGTAGAAAAATAGATATAAGATTGTGAAGTTTTAAATATATCCAAAGTAGTGCTCAATGGTACTTTTGAGGCATTAAAACTAGATGAGAGGTGCTAAATTGGATGAAAATGGTCAAATAGATGAATTTTTTGCAATAAAAAAAAGTAATTTTAGTCTTAAATTAGCATTTTTAATGATAGATTTTGCCATTTGGCAATATGTTGCCAACTAAAAATAATAGCATCAATCTCTAATGGGTAGAGATCAATTTAAAAGTGGTTGCAATTAAATTTCAATTGCACTTTCCAAATCAAATTTTTATTTGGTTTTAGAAGAAGAAAATTTGTCACTTGTAGAAAATTTCATCCTCTTTCCAGTGACACCAATTTCAAGTTAGTGGGTGCTTGATGCATTTGGAAATGAAAAAAATATTTTGAAAATGAAAAATTAGCAATTCCTTGATTTTTGCAATTGATGGGAAGGCGGCCCTTCATTTGAGGAGACTTTATAGGGCTTTGGTGGGTTTATTTTAAGACAAGTTTGCCCACGTAGGGCAACCAATCTTGATGGATTGATTTTCTCATGTTGTATATATATCCCTTTGGAAACCTTGTTGAATTTCAAGGACTTATCCAAATAAAAATACTTTGAAGTTTGAATTATTATTGCATTGTATCACATACAAACTTTACTTTCTAAAGGTACTTTTGCGGTGACATTTTTATTGTAAGATTTTGGAATTGCAAATGAATAAGCACAAAATATTTGCACAAAATATTATGTTGCCAAAATAATCTTGGCAACTTCAAAAGCTACAATAAACTAATCAATTAGTCTAGTTGAGTTGATTTTCTTAAAACTTGTTTGAAATTAATCAAAGTATTAGACCCTAAAACTACATACTCATAAATCACAATAAACTTTGGGTTATTATCATTAGTCAATGCAATATCTTTGTTGATTATAGGTTAATCCTCCCTCATTGAACTATCAAGAGGACTAAGAAAATGCCTTTTGTTCTATAGATAAACCCCTTTCTTGTCAAATGTTTCTTACACAATGAGGTTTAATTGCTATAGTAACTTATGGTGATGCATGTTTTGGATTTCAAGCTAGGTGGATAGCATCTAACTAAAATAGTTCAAATTAGCATCTTAAAATTCTACATTAAGTAATAATAAAAGCTTCCCAATTTTAAGAATTCCCTCAAAATGCAAGTACCCTCCTTTCAACCTAGAAAGTGAGGGTCACGTACAATGGTACTGTGGTTTGTGGGACTTCTTCACAAACTTTGATTAATCATCACACACACACACATCCCAAGTTCCTAATACAATCACTACCCCATAAAAGCAACTTCATTTATAGCCTCTAGCCTCTTGTCCCACTTGTTTGTGTGCTCTCAAAATAAATACCACTAGATAAGTTGGTTGAAAAAGTTCTTTTATTCTCTACAATACTCCATAGTGTTCTAAAGAACTTAGCTACTTTGGTTGCATATTCAATGGCTTCCAAGTCTTAAACAAATCCTTTCAAAATAATAGTTTTGAGCGTAGTTGGTGAAATCATAAATCATTCTACATAGTCCACTTTGCCCTTTGAAGTGCACAACTTGGACGCTTGCGCCTTTGATCTCAATATCTAGTTTCTTTCTTTTCTTTTCCTCTCTCTCGAAACAAACGGAATTCCGTCATCCTACTTTTGGCCCCAATTGTGTCCAAAAATTCATCCAAATCTATTCATTTTCTGACAAAATCACTACATTAATGCCAACAAGGGGTAACATGTCAATCCTTTCGCAGTAAACACTTAAGTACCATTGAATATGTGGAAGAGTGGTTATGAGTTGTTTATAGTATGTTCATGACTCCACTCCATGAGAGAGCGGTTTTGTAATTCCAAAGCAAATCCTTTTGGAAACTCATAGAAATTACAATTTTAATCGTAAGTTTTATAATTCCACTTGTGTTTGATCCATGAAACAAGTCTGCGAAACATGCGCCACTCATGGAGTTGGCCCCATGTGTTTGATCCATGAAACAAGTGCACACTCTCTGCGAAACATGCACCACTCGTGGAGTTGGCCCCAAGATATTCGGATTGCTACTAATCAGGGTGGGAATAGGCTTGTCTACCTTCTAGGTTCATGTTGTCTTCACTTTAGACATAAGGGCTCGTTGGTCTCAGGATTTGTTTGTCTGCTTCTGCAATTATCTGATGAGTCCATCCCTGGGATTCCATTGCGCAGATTACGTATGTACTGAAGTTACACCAGGTTTCGGTTGTAGAAGTGTTGGTGGAAGTGGAACAGTTTTTCAATTCAGGATCATCTAATTAATTGGCCACCAGGGATTGACACAAGGACTGGCTATTTTCAGAACCTGAACGGGAAGGGCATTGGTAGATTTCATTCTCTGGGATGCAATAACTTAACCTCTGTCTGGAAATTTGTATGGGGGGGTCATTTTAATACAAACTCCGTCCTGGACAGCCAGAGCTCTGTTGATATTTGGGGAGGAAGAAAAAACAAAAAAAACAAAAAAAACCCTGCAAGTATCTTGACATGAATCAGGTCAATCCAAGCGTGAAGATTTTGGAAGGTATGGGCACCTGTAATCAATTGTCACTAATGAGCATGATTAATTAACTAGTATCAAACATGTTCTTTTTATCCGATCTTATTGGCAACTCAAAGAGGATTTGACCGTACTTTAGCATGCATTATTTGGACATGGTATGAATAAGTTATGAATTTTTATTATACTATTTCTAGGCGTAGCAAAAAACAATGTTAGTTCATAACATTGTTAACCAACACTTTGTGGGGTGGAGGAGGCTTTTGCTTCCACATATAGTTGGAGCCCCAACACGGCAACTTCTCAACCAACCAATGACTCTCTTGCAACTTTCCACTGAGCCAATGACACGAGCATTACACCGTGTAATTTGTAGAGAATCATTAGAAGTGACTTCCTAGCCAGACAATGATTCTCTACAAATTATAACTGATGTATATAAGGAGGCATTATCCCTCCTCCAAGGGCAAATGGTTTTGGCTAGTTAACAATGTTATGTTTCTCATCCACTTTCATGTTTTGGTTGTGTACATCTTTCAGTGTTGTCAATATCTAAGTTTTTGTGAGGCTTTTGGGTTCAAATGTAGATTTTACATTTTGGACAGTGTTAATTATGAGTGTATATATCTTATGTCTCTTTTCAATGTAAACCTTTACATGTTCATTAGTAATTGAAAATTGTAAAACCTCTATTTGACAATCTTAATATTTTAATATTCCATTATTATATTTTCAATAAATAAAATCAATTCTTACCTTCAAAGTTCACACAATAGAATTGTTGCAGCAGAAAGTCACCTCAGCTAACACTGACCTGCAGCTACTAATGTCAGGAATGCTATTTTTCAGTTATTAGAATCATGTTGTTTTCTGGCGGCCCTCCAAATGCCTCATAATTTCTGTAATGTTTCACTTCAAATGCTAATATCTCTCAATTTACTCAATCATACTTGGAGTAGTTTCTAGAAGTTCTTCTAATATGCACTTTCATCTACGAGATCATGAAGTTGGATATGAAAAAAAAAACTAATTTTTTTTTCATTTTTTTCTCTTTGCACTAGAAATGACAATTACGGAGTGTTTATTGTTAAACATAATTGTGAAACTTAAAGGGTTAATTGTACCCCCATGTTGAAAACTTGCAGAAAGCATTAAACTCAAATTCATTTCTAATTTCAAGATCTATGTGCTGAGAGGAGAAAGATTTGGGAAGAGGTAATTATGAGCCTTTGTTTCAATGAAATTAAGAGGGTGTGAAATTTAGTTAGCATCTTCTAGATTGATGTAGTTGCTAGGATTGGAAACCAAGGATACCAAAAAACAACTTTATTACACTTTAAAAAAAATTTATATACCTTGCATTTCCGTAATCCCTTTGCAAATAGTAAAACACCTAAAAACATCAACAAATTTAACAACATTTGAAATAAATTTTTTCTAAAATTAAAGAGGTAAACTTTTGTATTAGATCCATCTAAAGTCTTCAAAAAAATAGTGAAATCAAACTTTTATGGCCTACAAAACAAATGTTTCTTCCATGCCAATTTTAACTTTCATGACTTCAAGTGGCTATAGTAAAAAAAATTCAAGAGGGAGCTATTCTCACTGGTTTATTAGTAGCATTAAGAAATTGGTTTTTGAGATCTATAATCTTAAGTGCATTCAAAGTGATAAGCGCAATAAAAATGTGCTTCCAATAATTAATTTGTTAGAACTAATAAGTCAAAAGTCAAACTTCAATAATTGACCCGAAACCTCAATGCTGCAATTTGTTTTTTACTAAAAATTTTGGTTGTTAAAAAAATAGACAATCATAAATTAGGTGAAACATAAATCGGTGATGGAAATATTGAAATGGAAGAATAAATGTAAAAATTATAAAAAAGGATAATAAAAATGCAAAATGATCAGCCACAAAAAAGATTATATTTGGGGCAAGTCACATTCTATAGGAAAGAATTATTCTAAATTCTAAATGTTAGATCAAAGACAAAATTATTTTTATTCAATAATGTGTAAAATCTGATCAACCACTTAGAAAGAACAATAGCTCCAACAAAAAAGGCTCTTAAGAGAGGAAAAAATAAATTTATAAAAATGTTTTTAGAAAGTCTCTAGAATATTCTACAAGTATCCAACATTTGTAAATATTTGTAAATTATGTGTATTATTTAATATCCCATATTGTCTTCTCTCAATACATTTTGAACGCATGGGTCAATTATGTTATAATATGTTCCTCCTTTAAGGTTACATATATGTATATATACACCTTGTTTTCATTGTGAAAAGTCCACATCATCATAAGGAATGGGCTCATCAATACAAATCAAGTAGTTATATATGTGCGCATATTAAGGCTTAATTGAAAAATAATATTATAATTCTTATAGATGCAAGGCACTAAGTGTAATTGTTGTTATATTTACAATAATCTTATCATCCAATTTGGTAAACTATTTTTATTTTTATTTTCATATACACGTAAAGAAAAAGCCTTCAATGTTTTGAAGAGATAATTCCATTTGGTGCTGTAAATTTTGTCACAATTAAAACTAAGTATTCTTTGTTTTTCAAAAAATGATCTCAATATCAAGTCTTTTTTTTTAGATTCAATAAGATTGAAGGCATTGATTTGATAGTTTGGTACTTTTTTTAATATTAATGTCATTGTCCAATTTGGTAAAAAAATTATTCTTTTATATGTGCATGTAAATAAAGTCTTCATTTGTTTTGATGAGCTCATTCTATACAATGATGCAGACTTTGTTACAAAGAAAATAAGTCAACTTTAGATTTGTTATTACATTTTTCTAATTTTCAAGAGATTTATTTTCCAAATATAATTAGTTGATATTTTACAATGTATCAAGTGGAAACAATACCGCCCACAAGGTTGGAGATTTATTTCTAGTTATTTTATCAAGGCTAGGCCCAAAGTTAGAAACCTCATTTTTCAAATTTATGAATTATTTATGAAACAACAACAATATTGTGCTACAATATTATTTTGTATGAGGGTTGTTGCAAGAAACACTTCACGTTTTCTGGCCAAAACTGCATTTTTTGGCCACAGGATTGGCAGAGTTATGCAGTACTACCAATATTATATTTTAGTAGCACCCTGACAAATCTCAACCGTCGATTCTAGGCGCCTACAGATCTAACCGTTGATTTAATACTATGTTGTACTATGCAGTACTACAGAATACTACAAAGTACTACAGAAACCACTAGGAGTAGAAAATAGCAGAAAAGGGATATGTGGAGTTTTTCATTTTTAGTAATTCAAAAAAAGTTCAAAAAAATTCCATTAAAAAAAACATTTTGCTAGAAAAGAGTGCACTTGCATTGCACAAAAAAATTCATGAAGGAAATTTTTTTCCTCTTCGTAGCCTCTGCGCAAAGGAAGGTCACTTTGACATCATTTGTGCAACGGACATGTTGCTATTTTCAAAAAAACTTCAGTCAATCCTTGTAATGTTAGTAGAATTCCTATGTGTTCATTTTGTGGCCTTAAATTTGCAAATTTGGGTCAAAAATAGGACTAAACCCCCCCAGAATGCCCAAAGTAGACACCCAATCGGGGGCAGCTTAAATATAGTAACTAATTTTAAAAAAATTCAAAAAATCACAGATTGTTTAAAACTTTTGTAGCTACCTTCAATCCAAATTTCACGCCCACCGGACAAAGTATGCAAAAGTTACAAGCCAAAAAGTCCAAGAGCAAGGGCAAGGGGACAAGAAATAGGACAAGTGTTTCTTACAACTACCCATGAGGTAATACACCGGAAAGCATTCCAATAAGTACATGAGCTTGGGTCCTATTATTAATCCTAAGGTGTCTTAGCTATCTACCTTGAAAAATTAATACTTGCACATAAAAACTTTCAAACTCTTTTGGGTTTAAATTTTCAATAAAAAAAATCATAGGATTATAAAGAAACCCAAATTTTCACCACCCTCTACAAAGTTTCATTAGAATTCAATTGTGGAATTTCAAACTTGCAGTGATCAAATACTAGTCTCAGCTCTCAAAGAGGTTCTGAAGCACCAAGCTACAATGCGAGAACATGGTTGCCATAGTTACCCAAACCCACATGGGCACCAAGTTCGTACTCATGTGGGCTTTTTGGATCTTTGCACTCGCATTGTAGCTTGGTGCTTCGTGACCTCCTTTTCAACTAGAATTTTTTTTCAAAGTCAAAGATTCTTAAGTAATCCGAAAGAGACGCGATCTTTTGTTACAAGTGGTACAACCTAGGTAATTTAATGCCACCGCACCGACGAAGAGGGTGAATCAGCGTAGTTGTTTGAGTTTTTTCTGTTTTCCATGTGTATCAATCCCGTCGCACCTAACAAAAGTGTGTGAAATGTATAATTCTGCATGAGACGGATGGGATAGCAGCCCATGCTGGCAAGGCGGGCTAGCATGCAGCGAGCAGTCACATGAGGTGCCAGGAGACTTAGCCACGGCAGAGGCTGCACTGGCCATATCAGGTCAGCATGAATGGAGTGTCGTCCTGACCCATCCTCTCATCCAAATGTCTAATCCAACTCTCTTCGATTGCAGTGCTGGTTTCTATCACTGTTGCTACGTAACGGTTGCTGCAGGCCCCCCACTCACTCCAGCTATTTTTTTTTCCTGAAGAACAGTAATCCACTCGTTGGCAGCATGTCATTGATTCAAATGGGGGAGGGACGTCAGTGTATTAGCTCCTTTTTCGTTTTTGTCAGGGCTGGGGGAAATTTCGCCGGCAAGAGAAGCACTGCCTGCCCCACTCTACGTCCTAAGTGACAACCGAGGACCCAAAAGCAATCTTCCAACTTAGACTCGAACTTGGACCCTATTGGAGAATGGTCCACAATTGATATTCCCTGAGCTAACATAATGACAAGGATGAATGCAAATAGCTTGCTAGTGTAACGACCCTTTCAAAAGGGCAAGGTCACTGGTGGGGGCTGGTGGCCAATTGGACCCTGGCCGTCATTTAATGTGGCACGGGCACCGAGAAATGTTCCAGAAAGCCTCAAGGCCGAGAAATAGTCTAACAAATGGCTTGCAAATGATCATCTCCAGAGAATCAATCCTGCTCTCTCTCGCTCCGTGTGTACGGTATCATCAAACTTAAAGCTTACCTTACAGCTTCAGCCCAATGGGCGGAGAGTCTCCAGTCAAGTTTCGGTTGCACAAACGTTTCGTTTTCCAGTGGCCATGGATCGCGAAAACTACCTCCCTGCCTGGAGCCAAAGTCAAATACCTGAGCAAATACGACCTCCTCACTTGTCTGGATATATATATCGGAGCAGTATTTTTGTTTCCAAGTCTCCCAGGACTTCCCATACATACAGTACTGGATTATTGATTAAATAATTAGGAATGCCATCCTGCAACAGCCCAATGCCGCTGCGCATGCTCTTTTCGAGTTCTGTGTCCAGGGGAATGATGCAGTAGTACCAGGCACACCAACTTCTGTCCTTGGGCTCTACAGCCCCATCTCACAGCAGATCCAGGAAGAAATTATACGAACCCGCTCATCACTGGAGGCCTGGAGGTCTGGAGGTCTGGAGCCCAGCCAGGCCAGGCGGTTTCAGAGCCCAACTGCTGCAACTGTCGTCGGCCTTCGATCGAGTAGGTTACCCGGATTCCCAAAACTCAATAACAGGCCGGAAAATATCCATGCATGCACTCCCCGCCTCGAACAGTCGAACTCCTTCGGCTAGGTACTCTCGCTAGCACTCTAGCGTTGCAGTCTGGGGCTGCAGCAGGCGCTCAAGATCACATCCATTCTTACTTCAGTTAACTTGTGGCCTTGCCTGGGGGATGGGATGACAAGAGTTGCCTAACTACTTGCCAGTGATTGGAAGGGGCCTGTACTGCGCAGCGTCAGCGTTGGTCATGTCCAAGTAAGGTGAGCAGGCTGGGCTGGGGGAATGGACAGACGTGGAAACTCGCCCACTCCTTCAATTCTGCTGTAAGTTATCTGCTCCCTTAGATGGGCAGATCCTGATGTAACCCTACCCACATGGGAATGGGAGTGGAATTAATAAAAAGGGACGGTGAAATGAAATGCACCCAAGGTCAGGGTTCAAATCAACGAAACTCACGCCAGGGGAGTGACTGGAAGTACTTCAGTGCACCCTCAGTAGCTAGGAGTAATAAGTCATACGTAACTTGTTTTCAGCTAGAGCTAGCTAGTGAGAAGTAATAGTACATGCTAGCTCCATTCACGTCTAGTCCTGCTAGCTGCAAGTTGCAATGCAAGAATTCCATTCCCAGCTAGCTTCGCGACATTCACGAAAGAATGCCAGCTCGTCAGCCCGAATCCACGAGCCCCTGAAGATTCTCGATTCCAGCTTTTGGAACTGCGTAACGTTTCGTTTGGGCTCCCTCGGTTTGCGTTCTTGCAATTTTATCGCGCACATGTCCATATCATGAACCTCAGTCATCATTCAGTGTCGAATTGAAGCTAGAAATTAAAACTTTTCATATTTCCATTCTCCAACGCCGTCCGTCGCTATCGCTGGGCCGGAATATTCCGTGAATGCCGAGACACAGTCGTCCTGGTTGCTATGGAATCCAGCTGTCGCACTCCCTAATATTCGTCTCAAGGTGCATGACTAGCTAGCTAGACCTAGAATTGCGGGCATGGAATTCACTTTTTCAGTAGCATCGAAAGCGACACACGGCGTGCTGACACGGTCGGCGCCAGTGCGCGACCCGGGTCCTGAGAAAGTGGACAACGATACATTCTTTGCGGCATCCTCGACGGACTCATCACCGTCGTCGTCGGCTCGTCGCCATCCGCAGCTATGATAGCGCATTCCAACCGACACACTCCACTTGCCCCATGCAGCTAGCTATGACAGTCGACTGGCCCTGGCTGGGTCCACAGATAGCCTCGCTGGCAATACTCGGGTCATATTGCTCAGTCTCGAGGAATGATGTGAAACTTCCGACGCAGACTCCGGGTTTCTACTTCTCCATTCAACTTCCTCCTCTCCGGAATGCATGGAGCACACTCAAGCAAAGCTTCTTAGTTATGGTATTGTAACCACGAGAAACTGGGTCCACAGCTTGCTTGCACGACGACTCTGGTCAAGCGACTGGTTCATTCTCAAGGAAGGATGTGAGAGTGTGAGACTTCAACACTGACCTAAGGTTTGTAATTTTTCATACATCTTCGTCACGAGAATGTGCGATTTCCAGGTAAAGGTACCGCAAGCAACACGGAAATTAATTAATATTCAAGCTGCTTGCATACATGTCCATGACAGCTCGTTGGCAAGGAGGGACTTATGTGTATATGCCCACATCCAACTTCATCACGCGGAAGGTAAAAATGATATTACGCAATTCCAGATATCGACATTAAATATGTAAGTACAACATGCTAATTAAGCCACTGCATAAGTGCTAATTAATTGTGCTCCAACGGCTTCCAGCTGATCCACTACTAGAGATCTGCTGCCAAATGCGCTATGATAATTTTTAGCACGGTCTACTCTTACTACGAGTGTTCCGCAACTCTCATGTTCTGAAATTCTACCTCCAGAAGCTAGTGAAAACAACTGAACACCTAGGCTTCCTGTTCTTTGCTAATCTGTCTGGAGAGTGAGAGAGGGCGCCTGTGGAGATGATAGCACGTGATTGGTCTCCAGACAGAACCCAGCGCGAGTAACAAATTTCAGTCGAGTGCTGAAAAACTCTTCCATGCAGAAGATAAGCTCCAAAACTTGGTCATGAAACGCCGATCTTCGGGACACCTGGTGGCAGTCAAACGGTCTCGCCGCTGGGCACTCTTTCGCAAACGCCAGCCCGAATTAGTCATGTGCACAGGCATGCAATCACGGCACGGAGGAATCGGCACTCATCAGTAAACAGCAAGCAAGCATTTACACAAATTGACGCTATTGCTGCGAAAGCATTAGTGCAAATTGACGCTATGCTACGAACACAAGACCAACTTCATAAATTAGTGACATAGCCCAAGCATGCACGACATATATGGAAGGTAGGACCGGTCCCAGGATGTTTCTACTCAACCACAGAGACATGGGAGCTCCCTTCAGTCCAAGAGACGCTAAGCTGAAGATTGGTCAGCTCCCGCATCAGACATTCGGATTCCATGTCCTCCGCAACGACACAGGAAGCCGGAAGCATGAGTCGGCAGCAGTGCAAACCTCAATTCAGCCACTATTGAACCGAAGGAAGCTCCCACAGCCACTGGGGTGCAGGTGCACCCACCACAACTGTAAACCACAACATTCACAACCACCGAAACACCACCAATTCTACTCACCTCCACCAAGTCACCAAACACACTCAAAACCTCCCCCAAATACTCATACAAACAAAGCACAAGATCATCCCCCCACCCCCCGGAAATCACAAGCCCGGCTTCTCTTCACGGTCCCTCCACAACCACGACGTCGACGATGATGAAACCAAAGCCGAAGTCGCAGCCACAACCGAAGCTGAAGATGGCTCAGAAATGATGCGCGGGTTTACAGGAGATCAAGCGGTGAGAATGAGCGAGAAAGGGATGGATTCTCGAACTCAACTGGCAGTTGCTGCAACGAAAAAGTGGCAGCGAGCTCCACTGAAAGAGGAAAAAGGAGACTACACTGGCGGTCTCTCTCTCTCTCTCACTCTCTCACTCTGGCTGTAGAGCCCTCCCTCTCTCGCAGCGAGACTGTAGTCCAAGGAATGAAGCAACAGGCAGCGGATGCTAGCGGTTGGAATAATTTCAAGGATCGCGGCCAGGAGGATATATAGGGGTCCCGGGGTCAGAGCACGAGACCATGAACTTACTTTATTGCAGGCCTGGAAAAAAGTAGAGAGCAGGGAAAAAAGTCTGGGTGCAACTCGGCCTCTAAAGTATTAACTGTTAAAGTTTAACTGGAGTGGGAGAAATTTATGGTTGCAGTAAGTTAGAGGCCATTTGTCCCCAGACGTTGGCAGTCCGACCTGGGTGACCTCATCCTTACTGCTGTACGAGCATCTCATATGGTCCTTTAAGTTTTGGCCTTTAAACTAATGAAAAGTGGCCCGCCAAATTGATTGGCATTTGAGGCATGCACGATCGAGTACCCTTCCGGTGTAACTCAAGGCCGCGATGCTTCATTTCAAATAAGGAAGATAGAAGAAGGCAAGAAGACCAATTCTACACTAAAGAGAGTCAACGTGCAATCAAGACAACTAGTGTGTTCTGTGCCATTGCTACAATCAAAATAAAAGTAAAAGTAATTTTCTAATTTTTTAATTAAAAAATAACTCAAAAATTCATAAACTTCCACACCGTATGTCCAAATGTCACAAAACAAAGTCCATTCACCTCTCCTCACTAAGGATTTCTAACGGTACCAAAAATGTGATTGGGAGACGCACGGTCCAAGAGATCTCATTGTATCAAACAAACAACCTCATTTAAGGTATAGATAGTTTGTCATGTCTTTTTTTATTCTAGAAAGGCTTGCCATAAAGATTCTATGTAACATGGTAGTCATCAAAATTTAGTAGGCTTGTAGCAGTGGTGCACTTGTTAGTGAGGGACAGGGAATCTCATCTCTTAGCAAAACTTGTAGGACCTTCAATGTTCAAATTCACACTCCATGCATTCCAAGCAACCATTTAAAGGACTATAGGGGATGCTCTAAGGTAGTCTTTTGAAGTGATAAACACATTGCAATGAAGCATGTCTAGACAAAGCACATTGAAATGTACAAGTTGGACTTAATCATAGATATGAATTACTTCTGTTTCAAAGCAATAGATGATGCACTAGTCAACAAGATGAATGGACATGAATTATACCAATGATAGATCCGTAGATGCAAGTGGAAACTTGTTTTGAGTAAACCGAGCAATTGATCCATAAAAATATCTAATAGATCAATTATGTAACATTGTTTATCGAGTTGCATGCATCTCTAAAACATCGTTGATGACTTGATGGTCCAAAAATATAGGAAGGTATCTCTTTATGTAACCCAAGGAAGTTAGGTCACCTTGACTTTGGGAAGAACATCCTTTCTTAGATACCATGAGGGTGGAAGTATGACACTTATAGGTTGATTTTGTTGCATTTGGAGATGGTACTCACTATAGTAGAAAGCTTTTGGAAAAAATATTTAATAATAAAATACAATATAGATAATTAATAGAATACTTATAACATTATTAACCATTGAATTAATGGTTACTAAAATACTATTGAGGCACCTTAAGAATATAGATTCATAAAAAGAATGATCTTTAATTCCTTATTGTGCATCAAAGAAGTATAGACACTTTATCTTTTCAAAAGGACATTCTTATGAATATCTAACTTTTTTTATGGTGAAGTTGGAGGCTTGTGGTTAAGAATGTTATGCTACAAATAATGTATTCTCAAAATCTAAGGCCTAAAATATTTAATCCAAAAGTTGTGAATAAAAAATATAAAAGAATTTTTTTAAGATTTCAATAAAAAAAAATCTATTGATTAGATTATTACAAAGTAGTGAAAACATCCTAAAAATAAAATAAAATAATTACTTTAAATAACTTGATGGACGTAGGATTTTACCAAAGAATTTTTAGCAATGTGTTTTGGGATTTCTTGAAATATGCAGACAAAAGAGCCTTCTTTGCATCCATATGGATTGTAGAGGACAATTTTTTTTTTAGGATCCTCTAGAAAAATACCTACAAACCTAATGGAGGAATATGACTTCTGAATTTCCAAGTGAACATCATTGTTTTAAACTCATTACAATACTAAAAAATTAATTACCCTAAATTGTCACAAATTAGAGAAATTGAGTAATAACTAATAAGACAATAAGTTTTTTCTTATAGAAAGTGCACAAAAATGCGGATTGTTTTAGGCAATGTACTGTTCACCCCATTATGAATATCAAATGTAATGAGTACAATTTCTGAAAGTTGAGCTCAATTTTGTGTTGAGTGATCAAAGGGTGGTGCTAAAACAATACAAGTGTTTCATGCTTTTACAATGGACTTTCATCAATTTGATGTTATTAAAATATGTATAGTAATAGGAGGAGTCATGGTAGTGTCTGATGACTTCAATCAGTTTGGAGGAGTGTTAACCACCTCTTGAGTAAGTATAATTTCTTCAACAAGTTTGATAAAGGTAGGATGGTTGTCCAATCATAACATTCCATGTGCAATCTTCACTTTGTTAACCCCTAAAGGACCAAGGCCATTTTTCTGCCAAAAAACACTCAAAACTGCCATTTCTATAGCAAAGAGTAAAAAAATTTGAAAATTATTGTTTTTTCACATCTAACCGTAGGATCTTATACCTAACTAGTATGAAAATGTGTGGAAAAAATTTCAGAATTTTTGACCGCACAGATTGCAAGATATCTGCATCTAAAGTGAAAAAACCAAGTATTTCAGCACATTGCGAGACTAGATTTTATGACTTTGAACATTTTTAACTTAAATGTTTTGCACTACAGAGTTTTGAGCTTTTAATCTTTATAGTGGAGAATTGAGTTGAGAGTCTAGGGGAAAAAAAAAAAATCCCCCAAAACTTAATTTTCATTATTAAAAAAATTGTTAAGTAGAAGTAGGTACAAGATAGAAAGAAAATCTAAAATATTAATATCTTTTATATGGAATTAAAAAGCACTAATCCCAATGGTGAGATTGTTCTAGAAAAAAAACTAAACCTTGTGGAACTTTTTGTTTTGATAAATTATAAAAATTGCATTCAGAAATGAATCCTACAAGTTATTTTTTCAGGAAGATGCTCTAAGTGCCCGAAAAACAAGATTGTCCATAACTTTCTCATAACAAATCCAAATGAAATGAATAAAAGCTTTCCAGATAGAAAAAAATATAATCTATTAGAAAAAAAAATTAGAAAAAAAAAAAAAAAAAATTGCATTTTTTTTTTGCTGCCCCTGACCGCTGTTTTGAGCTTATTTGATCATAACTTTTGTTCCCGGGCACCGATTGTGAAAAAAATTATATTCCCATAAAGCTAATCAATTTTTCTATCTTCAAAAAAAAATTCAAAAAATCACGACAAAAATTCAGCTCGCAGGTACCTGCCCGAAATCCCGTTTGTCCCCCGGAGGGACAATGGTCCTTTAGGGGTTAAAAGACAACAATTTTTCTACCATAACTTCCTTAATGTTATATAGACTACTGTACTATATGTCAGGCCCTATACGAAATAATTTATTTTTTGGGATATTTTCAATTAGTACATGAAATTATATTTTCTTCAAATTTTATTTTTGTGATATCTAATATTAATTTTCAAAATAACTTGTGATCGTAAGCTTTTCTTTTTACATATCATTGAGCTTTTCATTGTTAAAAAATTTACATTGATATAGCGCATTTAGTTAAGATGATTACATTCTTCTCTTTTTGCAAATTGTAATGATTTTAAAATGAAAAGTGTTGTAATTTGTACTTGGGAATGTTGTTTGTAAAATTTTGAATTTTATAAATTTAGATTATTTTCATTAATATTTTCTACACTATTCAATTATACCACCTTATAATTTTTGAACATTTCAATAGATGCTATTTTAACAAATCTGACTACAACATAGGATAGTAGTGGCCTCGAGGGTCTTCTTACAAGAATTTCTCTAGCTTTTGCAAATACTATATATTTACTTTGAGTTGTCAAAAATACATGTAGACCACAATTAAATACTCAAGGGAATGTGAACGCATACTTCAAAACTCAAAAGATGAATAAGTTAAGTAAATCTAACTATGACCTCTACTTTAAGTACTTCTTAATCAACACTTATGACAATGTGGTTGCAATTGTGCAAGAGGGATTTAAGGATGCTCAAAAGCTCCTTCAAATGTTGAAAATGGCATCTATTGTTGTTGCCATGGAAAATGAATGGTTTATCACTCTGTGGATTGTGAAAAAGGTTGATCTCAAGCAATTTGTGTATATACCTAGCAAAGAACCAATACCAAGAGACAATAGTGACTCTAAAATTTTGTGTGAAGAATTGGGATTGTAAAATTGAGGAAGAAATCAAGATAGACATCTCCAAAGACAATGTAGAATATATAGAAGAAGAGGTCATAATGCCATTGGAAAGTTTATGGATGCCTAAAAACAACAAATATGGTAGGTTTTAGATTTTGCTAAAGAGGTGCATGTGGTATCTTATATAAGCCACTACATTTTTAAGTCATCAACTACGGCGCAATTAAATAGCAACATGTATCTATCCAAGGATTGTCTAACTTGAGTAAAGAACTTCATTTATATAAATTACACCTGACACTATAGTAGTCAAGAGTCGTCTTTTAACTTAGCATTGCAAGGCCTTGGTGCAGCTTGTGTTGTGTATTTTGTGAAAAGGAATTCAATTGTAGTGACCATTAGAGTAAAAATTAGGCCTCTAGAGGGCTGCTTTGCAATCACATCCTTAAAGATTTCCATGTCACCACTATCCTATAGAATCTTACTATTTGAAAGTTCACCTTGTTTGACTTTTGCTAAGGATGTCAAGACTTAATAATGAGGGTGCAACAAAGATAGTTTTAATAATCAAGTGCATCAGAGTACAAGGTGTTTAATTGGAAAATTAAACAAATTAAGTGACTCTTAAAGCTAGTTGCCAAAAACATTAGAGAACTCTAATGTGTTTGGCAACTAGCTTCAAAAGCCACTTAATTTGGTGTGTTTGAAGATGGCAAGAGAATCTATTTATGCAATCAAGGTAATAGTAGGTAAACCAATCTATGTGAGATATGTAAATTGGGATTTATAGGAGCTCAACCACTCACAATTAAGTCCAAAGTAGGAATTGTGTTCAAAGTAGAATTTTAGACCTCATTTAGAAATAATTATTTTCAAAAAATCTTGAACTAATTTAATGTAGAAAATCAAGCTAAATTTCATCTCCAAAAATTCATTTGAGCTTTTGAGACTCCAACTGAAAGTTATGGACAAATTTCATAGAGGGCTTAGAAGGGACATTTTCTTTGACATTTTCAAACACCCCCTTTGAATTTTGTCCATAACTTTTGATTTAAGGCTTTAAACTTCTAATGAATTTAAAAAATGAAAGATAGCTTGATTTTCAACTTATTTTTGTATGAAATTTTTTATTTTTTATTTTTTTATTATGCTAAAATGAGGTCTGAAATTCTACTTTGAGCACAATTCTTATGTCTTGACAATGAGCGGTCAAGCTCTTATCTTCAAATTATCCCATACCCTTTGAAGATTCATGATGGACAATTGATTTCACCATAAAAATAACCTCTTCACCCTCCGTTCTCACCAAATGTCAATGAAGTAAATCTTTCACATTGCCATCAAAAAAAATTCTAAATGGTACATGGTAACTAGACTACTTTGGGCGTTTTTTCAACAACTTGATTAAAGTACAAGGAGCATCAAAATATAAGGTGTTTAATAATCATGATTAAGGTGCATCAGAGTTAGAATACACTTCTAGAGTTGGATTTTAAGCCATCCTATACACTGACAATCATTTGACATTCCAACATGAAGTAAGGAGCAATAGGGAAAAAATTAATGCTCAACCCCTAAAGGACCAAACAACATGTTTTTGGCAACATAGCAATTTTGGGTAGCTCACTATGAACGGAATTTAAAAAAAAATCTTTGAAATTTTCAGACAATGTGTGCCCAAAGAGTAGCTTTAAGGCCCAAAAAAATGACTTTTGACTACATGGATAAGAAGTTATTGTATAATATGTAGTTTTCATTATTCAACTGGCAGCCCGGGCAACTAAATTTATTTATTTTTTAATCATTTTTTTAAGAAATAAAATTTTGAAATTGGTTATCTAGATTTATATATACATGGAAAGCATTGAATCATTCTATTTTGATTTATGAGTTGAAAGTTTTGAGGAGTTTTAGTGGTGAGTAGTTTGTAGGTAGTTATAAAATCTCTACTCCATGAAAAACTTTGAAGTCCTTAATTTAACAATTTTCAATATTTTTGGAAAAAAATAAAAACATTAGGTGTACAGTGTAGATTGTTTATTACAGCAGTGCACCATTGGGATTGAAATTTTTCAATTCCATAAATAGATTGTTTACAATTCAATATTTTGAATCATTTTCTACTTATTTCTATTTTTTTTTTCTTATATATTGTACAATTCCAAGTGATTTGAAAATTTTCAATCATGTATCCAACTTGCCTTGTAGAATGAATCTAAAGAATTACAATCATTTTGGACATTTTTTCATAATGATCTTGCCTCGTGAAGTGCAGCTGCCCAATTTTTCCTAAATCCCCTCAAAGGATTTTTGTCACTTCAAATGCTAATATCTTGCAATATACACAGTGAAAATTTCTGAATTTTTTTCCACATCTTTTCAAACCAGCTTACTACAAGATCCTACGGTTACATGTGCCCTCCAAAGGGTTTTTTTCTAAAATTTGGTACGTGTACTAGAAATTGCAATTTTGGAGCATTTTGGGTGAAAACAAAGTCAAAAACCTCTAGGGATTTAAGCAAAAATAAAATGTAATCTTAGGGGGTCCTTTAGAACTTTGGAATAGTCTTCTAGAGGGTTCATTTTTTTTCTAATGCTTCCACCATGAAGGCAACTGCTAAAAAGGAGAAGGAAAGGGGAATTTGAAGGAAACCCATTGCAACATATTACAAGGTGTAGATATTGGGAAGTGGTTCTTGAGTAGAATTTAATGGATGAAGAAAGTGGGATTCTAATGGAAAATTTGTAGACAATCGTTTGATATCCTAAAGTAGAAGATTTAAGCAAGTAAAAAAGGCATAATTGGTCTAGTTTGTATGGTGTATATACTTTTCATAGTTCTCTAAAGGGTTGGATTTATATAAATTTTGCTATGATATGACAAATAACAAATGGATAGACGTAGAAGTAGAGAGTATCATTTCTACTTGTTCCTTGACCTTGAATTCCTAAAGTCCCATGTCCCCTTGGAGGACAAAATGGAGTTTGGCTAGGCTTGTGTAGTCACAAATTTTGACATCATTTTCCAGAACTTTTATATAGGAGAGGAAGTTTTACAATGAAGCTTCACAAAAATAAAAATTTTACTCAAATTAGTAGTCCATAGTTGAATAGTTACAAATGATTCTAGCTGGATTTTAAATCAAGGGACATTTGGGACAAGGCATTTTTGATTTGACTTCCAAGTGGTTAGTAAAGAGGGCAAAAATTTTACCAATAAAGGATGCAAGTCCAAATGTAGAGAGCCAAAACTAGCTAGTGCAAGCATATCATGGGCATGGGCATGAGCATGAAGAGGCTATTAAGTTAATATACTACGTATGACTGTGCATGGCACAAGCTTGATGGGTTGTTGGAACTTTGATGAGCTTTATGGGATAATAGATCAATGGAGACACCCAAATGATTTGGAATTTATCCATAAAGGTTGAAATGGATGTCAAAGTCTACCTAGACATTTTTTAGAAATCAACAACCATGGAAATAAGACGAGAACGTAGAGATAATCAGATAACACACCAAGATCCTTCATTGTGGCTTGCTCAAATATTTTAGTCACTAAGGTGAGTACATTAGTAGTTTAATTACTATAGGAACTAGAATTTTGATCTAAATTTTTTTTTGTGACTTCTCAAAGATTCTTAAATGTTTCAATCTATTATTTAACATTTTTTTTTGACAAAGTATACAATAGAAATTTACAAGAAGACCATTGTATTATAAATTCGAAGCAAATCTTGAAAATGCAAGATTTTATTGGAGATGTTTTATATGTTTTTTACTTCTTAAATTTAGTAGAAGTGTGCCTAATATAGTCTTTGGCATAATAGATATTTAAATTAAAAATCCATAGTGCAAAAACTTCCCACAAAAGACAATCAAAGTCATTTGAAATTTTTAGATAGGATCCAAAATTATTTCTTCTAATATCTTCTAATCTAATAATATCTTCTAATCTCGACAATCAAACTTCACATGGTCTTATAGAAGTAAAATACAAGATCTTATAGTTGTCTTTGTAAAAAACAAATTTATGTCTATGTGGTTCAATGCACTAAACATGGTAGTTTTGAGTGTGGTTTTTTTAGCAAGAAACAAGAAATGACTTTAGAACTTCAAAGATAAACCTTGCTACAAGTTTATAAAAAGTAGACCTAGAGAACTATGCCTCTTTGAATGAAATCCTTGATAAAAATAAATGAACAGTGGTTTGGTCCCTAACAATGTTCAATTAGTATGCATATAAGCTTTGATTTACTACTTATATTCAATGTAGTTTAAGCAAGAAGTTTCATTGTCAACCTTTTTGTTTCATTCATCCATACTAACTTTTTCCATTTGTTTGATGAAAACAAACTCTAAAAACACAAATACAAGAAGGTTATTTGTCTTCTTTGACTCATTTTTTTCTTTTGCTTGCACTACTTGTTATGGGGGTATTGCCTTGTATTAATAGGATCCATGCGCTTGGATTAACTAGCGTTATCTTTATTGTGAAAGCAATTTCCTCAATTATAGACATTACTTTGTTGTAGATTGGTTTGTATTGTCTTTGATTTCATTAGAGTCTAAGTTAGTTGGAAGAGAGGCTTCTTGGTATTCAATGGCTTTTTCATTTCATATATCTTGAAATAACTTGTTTCTCTACAAATGTCTTCTTGTTTTGATTAATAATTTTTGGAAATACTTGCTTTAAAGAAGTTTTTGCCTTCACAAAAGTATAACCCTTTCTAAGCTTTGGGTTCAATTTAGCAAGGCTACAAATGTTTTTTCTAAATTGTCTTCAATTAACAATAGTTGTGACAATAAAAAAATTTTAGATCTGAAATTTTTATTGTATCTCCATCCCTCATAAAAATTTCTCATTCTGAAAGTAGATCTTAATGCTTTATTGAATTTGAATCTTTTTTTATTGCTTTTTAATGTAGGATATACAAATTTCAATTGCTCTTCTTGCTATAGTGATTGTATTTGTTTCACAAGCAAGCATAGAATTATCATACATAGTGAGGTTTTCTTTTTAGCTTTTACATATTTTAATTTTTTCCATGTTTGTTCTCATTTGTAAATTGGATTGTAACATTTTGTTTTATTTGTATTTTTTTAATTTGTTTTTAGTATTTGATAGACAAAATTCAATTTTTATTTTATTATAATGATTGTATTCGTTTTAGATGCAAGTGTTTAAAAATTCTATTGGTTTTCTTATATTTTTTTGTAATTTCATTTAAGGGGAAAGAGGTTCAAGTTATTAAATTGGATAGTAATAAAATCTTGACGAATCAGATGTAGCATAATATCTTTAGTCTTTATTTTAGCAAGAAATTGTGACAATTTTAGCAAATGATTACTTTCATTGTGTTTGAGTTTTATCATGAGTGATCTTTTTGTACATTATATTGCCGGCCATTTTGCATCTACATTATTTTTATTCTTATCTTTTTTCTAATGTACTTTTTAATTTTATTCTAGAGCTTCATTATTATAGTAGCCTACCTAGCTTACATGGTATCTACAACAATACTTATTGATTGTGAAAAATTCTAGCTTACGTTATGTTTCATTACAATTATCATTAGGGGTTTCAAATTCTTAGCTTGTTTGGAGGAAAATCATGGAGTTTCATACATTCAATTATCCAAGCAAGTTTGAATATTTTTAGCTATTCAACATAATTTGGGTAATAGACACTACAAGGGAAACAATGTCCTATTTGATAGTAAATTTGACATAATTCTGTCAACTCTGCTGTAGATTAGATGCCATATTTAACTACTTTTGGACTTTGCAAAGTCCAAAATTGGTAAAGGGACATCTACGACAATTGTAGATTTTGACTTCTATAGATTTTATGAATCTAGAAATGATATAGATTTTGGACTAGGTGGTTTGAAAAATGTACAACAGGTTTAGATTTTAGATATCTATGACATCGGGGGATCTCACGATCGACAAAGTCCAAAATTCCCTTAAAAGTCCAAAAGTAGTTAAATATGGCATTTAGGAGTACTTGATTCGGACATTGAATTGACAGAATTATGTTAATTCGGCTGTCATTTTGGACAAAGATACACGTCATCAAATACACGTCATCATGCTTTTCACCCAAAAATTTGTAATTATTTGAATCTTTGCCACGTAGGAAGGACTGCCAGTTTTTCACATTCGCAACTAAAATATTTTTATCTAAAAAATAAATTAAAGTTTCAAAAGTATATTATGCATTTTAGAATTGGACTTCCATAACTTTAAACACTACTTTCAAGATTATTTTGTTAAATTTTCACATCAACTTTGAATGCAACTCACCTAAAACTTAGAAATAGTAAGAAGACAAGTGCTTTATACAATTGGGTTGGTAAGAGGTAAGACAACCCATATGGGATATGTAAATGAGGGTTAGGAGCTCCACCGCTCATAGTTTAGGAATAATGATTAAAGTGGAATTTCAGACCTAATTTTAACATAGTAGAAAAACTTTTTTTCTTAAACTTTGAACTAAGAAAATTTGTTATTTCAAACCAAATTTTATGTCCAAAAATCCGTTTGAGATTTGAAGCTTCCAATCAAAATTTATAAGCAAATTTTAGTGAGGATGTTTGAAATTGTAAAAACAAATGTCCTTTCCAATCCCTCACTAAAATATGTTTATAACTTTTGATTGGAAGCTTTAAATCTCAAACGGATTTTTGGACATAAAATTTGGTTTGAAATAAAACATTTTCTTAGTTCAAAGTTTCCTAAAATTTTGTATTCTACTATGCTTAAATTAGGTCTAAAATTCCACTTTAACCATTATTCCTACTTAATTTTCACTAAACTATGAGCGGTGGAGCTTCCACTAGATATCCCACATGGTTTGTCTTACCTCCCTACCACCCCACTTGTATAAAGGACTTGTCTTTTCATCATTTGAAACACCATTGTAAACACTAAAAATGACAGAAAAATTGACAGAAAAATTGACAAGATTTTGAAAGAGATTGCAATATGAACCACGTTGACAGAGTTCCAAGAGTTATGGTGGTCATTTTGGACACTTTTCTGTCAAAAATACAGTCTATTTGGGCCCATTTCCCTTGTAGTGAGATAATAGTTCAAGACATCAAACGACAAACATTATTGATATGTAGGGTCTTTTCTGGACGGTATGGGTGATGCTACCTCTTTTCTCAGCATACACTCATAGTATTCAGCAAGTATTTACTTGGATTCTCACGTATTTAGATGTAAGAGACGCTTTTTTGCCTTTGTGGTAGTGCAACACCGCACATCTTCAAGTGGAAGGCGATTGAGTTTTTTTAATATATTTCTTCTTCATTTTACATCTATGGTTCGTTTGATTGTTGTTTGGTTGACTACGCTTTAGATCCCTAATCTATCATTGCAATATTGGTCATGCAAGTTACAATGTACTTGGAGGAGGTGCACTAAGTGTTGCAAACTATCATTTTGTTGTGGCTAATTGTCAAAGTGGAGTCGCTTTTCTATGTGTGCATAGTATACAAAGACTCTAAATGGGTGACTAGACAACATTTCAAAGTTGATGCATTTCACTGTTTAAATTTTGAGAAGTAGCTATTGCTAGACCCAAACAACAAGATGCCAATAGTGGAGACAGACTTCCTCTTGGAATTGTTGAAAAGTGCAATGGTTGCATCCATTGCAACTGCATCATGGGTTTGGCAACTCCACAAGATTTGTTGTAGGCGGATCTAGACACCATGTCCATAAAGGATATTTTTTGCCTATAGTTGGTGATCACCCACTTTGCAACAATCTACTTCAAAGTAAATTCAAGCAAGTGTAAGGTAGAAGTGAACCGATGGATGTCCAATAGTTTTTGAGTCCTTCACAATTATAGGTATGATTTTCTTGCCTTCAATTTGTGTGCATGTGTCAGCATTGTCAGTTCTTTTATATTTTATCATCAAGCATGTTATTGTTTGGGAAAGTGGTTCCTAGTTTGTATTTTTCATCTTTGATTGTGCAACTGTAAGCAAGTAGGAGTGTTTTACTATAGCTCCTCTGCAAGCTAATTTTATGTATAAATATTTTGGTGATGTTGCATAATTATGAAATTAGTGTAAAGCTAAGAGGATGTGCTTTTTGGTTGTGTTATGGGCAATTGCATGTAGTCTCTAGTAAGGCTTGATGTATGTAAATTAGTATGCTCATCCTAAACCTTGAATGAAACTTAATTTGGGATTGTAAAGAAAATGAAAATGAAATAGAACTAAAGGGATTTTCTTGATTTTAGGACTTGTGGGGACTTTGTGCTGTATTTGCGGTTTCAACTTTGGTTTTCTTGAGTTGTTTTTGAAATCATTAATGCATGAATAATTGTGTTTTGATTGCATGAGATTGTAGAGTAGATTCAAATGCTTGTATGCAATTATTTATTTTTTTCTAGAACTTGCAACTGCGTATCTACAAATGTTGTTTGGCTTGGAAAGGGCGCATGACACATGCAAATACATTGAATAAAAGATTATTGTAAAACCCCATAGATTTCACTAAAATGACGTCATGCAAAAATATAACTAACTACACTTTGTGATAGTAAACCATAGTTTTAAAAATTATGATTACAAGGCTCCAAAAAATGGAAAACGTCAATAAATTAGCCCTTGGAATAATATGTGGTCAATATAAGTGTATACAAAATATGCAAGTAAATATCCCCCCCAAGACACAAATGCAATTGAAGAAGATATTGAAGACTTTTCTGTTTGGGATTAAGATCAAATATGTTTGTGCACAATTCACCTAAGATGGATTTTGTGAATAGAAGTATGTGAAATATTATTGGAACAAGGCTAAAATTTGGCTGAATTGCAACTTTCAAGTACCTCAAAAGATATCCACGTTGTCTTATGTGTATTTGACTAGACAAATATTCCACAAATCATTGCTTCACATAAAGTTGAAAAAATTCTAATTGCACCAAATTACTACAAGAGAAAGGGGTGTTTTAAGTGTGTTTTAAAGTATAGTCCTAGGGATAAGATATTAAGTAATGACTTTAATGGAGATTTTCAGTAAAAATGTACTAGAAAGACATGTATTTCTAGTAAATTTTTATTGAAAATCTCCATTAAAGTCATTACTTAATATCTTATCCCTAGGACTATACTTTAAAACACATTTAAAACACCCCTTTCTCTTGTAGTGAATGTAAATAAATTTCAAGTGGATGATATTTGTTCATTAACATGAAGACTATTAAAAATAAATAAAAATTAAAGGGTGATGTAATACTAATTATTGTTGCATGTATTGTAATAAAGACAAGACTAAGTTGAGTATTTTAACAACCTATAAGACATTCTAGGAGGTAGGATTTAACTTGGATGGTTGTTTTATTCTCAAAAATTGATATTGCTAAGCTTCTTCTATTAACTTGCCTTTTTGGTCGATGGAAGCCATTGTTACCTATACCATTTGAATAGGTGCACATTTGTATATTTCATTGTCGAGACAAAATTGCAAAAAATCTCATATATTCATTTCATATTTGTTTTTAAACATTCTTGATACAAACCAATAGAAAATAGCCATTGAAGGGATGCATATTATTCTTTTGCAACTAGTAACAATCATAAAAATGTATTTATCTTCAAGGTCATCCACTTGAACACTAGGTCAAACAACTTTTCCATTGAGTTTGGAGCAAAATGCACAATGATATTCAACAAAAGTACACTTTGTAGAAGATTGAATAAAGTGTAGCTTTGTACAAAGATGTTATAAATGCATTACAATATTTTCAAGGTAAAAGAAAATATAAAAATATACTTTTTAAAATGTAGGGTACCCTGTAATAAATTGAAGAGGTATTTAACAAAGTTGAGCTTTACAAATGAGAAATTTAAAGCCATATATTCTAAACAAATGTCAAAAATCAAAAGTTTTGGTTGCCTATGCACAATGATATTTGTGAAAATCATTTAGGGTTTCATCATGCAATGTGATATTCCATAGGCAAAATCCAAGTTTAAAAAGAATAAAGTAATAGTTATATAGATAGTATTTTTTTCATCATAATTTTAAAAGCTTGATATTGATCATTGTACCATTTCATTCATTACGAAGCATTATGAGCAACATTGACAAAATCATAAATTACATGACTTGGTTGATGCAAGACGTTCAAATTTTCTTTATCTTGAATATTTATTAAATTGTTTGACAACTATAAAGGCAACACGTTCTATTCAAATACCCTACTTAAATTGTAGATTGTGAATATGGTGCTTTGACCATATCATTATGTCAGGGGATGAAACATTCTCATCTTGGAACAAAATCAACGTACTTCAAACAATTCTAACACTATATAGGTACAGTGGGGTCCCAATCAAAATGGCGTTTTTGAAATCGCAATGAAGGAAATTTCAATGCTGCCAACTTTGACAGCCTCCCGAGAGCTGAAAAATTGGTATTTTACCACGAAATTTTTACCACAAAATTTTATTTATGTTAATAACATGTGTACCAAATTTCAAGGCCAAAAGATTCACCAAAAAAAAGTTATTCAAAATCTAGCAACATGGGTAGTTGGAGAAATGGCTTCCCCCATTGTTTCTCACAACTACACATGTTGGTAGATTGTTTATATCATTTTTTGTATAAATCTTTTGACCTTAAAATTTGAGACACGTATTATTAACATAGAGAAGATCTTGTGCCAAAAATTTCATGGTAAATTAAAAAACCTCAGCCCTTGGGAGGGTGTCAAGTTGGCAGGAGAGAAATGGTTTCTTAAAGCTACCCGTGTTGGTAGATTATATATTTTTTTTTTGTAAGAATTTTTTGTTCTTGAAATTTGGCATACATGTTATCAACATAAATATTATTTTTTGACAATAATTTCATGATAAATAGACAATTTATTAGCCCTTGGAAGGGTGTCAAATTTGGCAGTAGTAAAATGGTTTCCACAAGTATTTATGAAAACAACACATGTTGGTAGATTGTGAACATCTTTTTTTGTATTGATCTTTTGGCTTTGAAATTTGTAAAGTGTATTACTAAAAAAGATTTGTTATTGTTCCAAAAATTTCATGGCAAAAAAAACAAAATTAAATCCTTGGGAGGCTGTCAAAGTTGGCAGCAATGAAATTTTTTCCACAACTACCCATGTTGGTAGATTTTGAAGAACTTTTTTTGGGGTGAATCTTTTGGCCTTGAAATTAGGTACACTTGTTATTAACATAAAGAAAATTTTGTTGTAAAAATTTCGTGGTAAAATACCAATATTTTAGCTCTCAGGAGGTTGTCAAAGTCGAAAGCATTGAAATTTCCTACACTGCGATTTCAAAAACGCCATTTTGATTGGGCCCCCATTGTACTATATATATATATATATATAATTAACTTGTTGCAAATATTGAAATTTTAATATATGATTATCCAACATTATCTTGAAACAAGGAGGTAGCTTTTCATGACCATGTTAGTGATGGAACTTGCCTTGTAGCTATTGAAGCTTTTATCGTAGGTGCTCATTTGCATCTGGTACAAAAAATGCATTAGAAAATATAGAAATCAAGAAGTGTCCAAATTGGTTCAAGAAGGGTGCTTAAATATAGTACTAAATCTTTAACAAAAGATCTTATTTCTTATAACCAAGAGCACCCTTTAGAAAGTGGTAATTATAACTTTATTGCACAATAGCTACTTCTTGAGCTACTTCAAGTTATGTAAATTTTAAAATCTTTTCTACGGTCTTTTATGTGCCAATTTTTGTTTTCATAAAATATAAACAATAATTGAAGTAAGAGATTGGGACTAAATTGGGGCAGTTGCAAGCTATTGTCCACTACTTCTTAGACAATCTTATTGTGCATTCATGTGCACTTAATGCACTCTCATGTATATTTTGACGTAATCTTATGTCTTAATCTATTTATACATATTTTGCATTTAATTAGTACAAAATTAAAAGGAGCACACGTTTTGATATACTAAATGCAAGGACTTTCATAGCCAATATACATTCAAATATACATTGATAGTTTTGACTATCAACATGATAGTGTTCTAATGCGGCATTTAACTACTTTGGGACTTTCAAAGAGTCCAAAATTAATAATAGAAAAAAATGGTGATTTGGAGATAATGCAAAACATCAAGAGATCTATACAAGACATTGGGAGATCAATATAAAACATCTAAAGATCTATACAAACATATGGAGATCTCCAAATGTTAATGTTATTAATTGGAGATCTTTGAAAGTTTTGTCCATAATTCACTTGATAGTCTAAAAGTAGTCAAATGTGGCATTCTATTATTTTGTTCTTTTTTATGATTATATGTAAGCTTTATTTTTTATTATTACATTATTATTATTATCATTCAATTATGAACTATCCATCAAAATTAACAACACTTAGCATTAACAATCGTGTTGGTAGATATACCTTTACAAACTATAAAATAAAAGTAATACAAATGTATCAAAGATTCCTCTTAAGATAAAATACCAAAACACAAGAAAAATTATATTGACTTCAACATTTAGCAATTATTGAACTTATTGAAATATTTATCTCAAACTTCTCATCCCTAATCACTTGTCTTGCATAAATAGTTTTATAACTCATTAATCAAACCAATAAACATTGTCTTATGGTTCAAACCCCATCCAATATATACATCATCTTTTCTAAAACTCCTCTCTAATATAACATAATCACTAAGGCAAAAGGCTCTCTTTATGAATAGAAGTGGCATAATATTTTTTATTTTTCAAAGTTAGATTTTCTAAAATATATGTTTGGGCCCTATGACATTATTGAAGACCCAAAAATATTGGATCAATTCAAGGAATTTGACTTTGTGTGAGCCTATAGAAATTCACACTAGAAGGAAAGTGATTTGAGGCACTAAGCTCCAATAGGAGAGTCTAATTCCACAAACGTGGATGGACAATAGTTGGAAACCTAGATGAGACTATAGAACCAAACTCTCCTACTACAACTTGATACCAACATATCTTTTCTTTTAGATTTTGCTACAATAAACCTACAAGCTTCCTAGAGGTGAAAGAGAAGATCCCTCCTACCACCACCACCACATATGGGTATAGGTATAAAAACCTACTACCTATTTTGTACCATTGATTTTGTATTGTATGACTTGTAGAACCTAATTTGGTCTCTAATTCCAAGTCAAATTTCCAAATTTCCAAGTTTTAACGTCCGTGCTAAAGAATTTTCTCTTATATTTTCCTCAAGGTAAAAGTTTATAGTGGAACTCCACATTTTTGCTCTTTGACTAGCCCATGTGACATGTATAGCATTGTGTAACCAGACAATGGTCCTCCCCATGTTGAAAAGGTATTTTATGTTTTGTTATAGGAGTGGACCCATTTTTGATCATCATCCTATTTCCAAAAAATATAGTGTTGTATTTTGGAGCAAGTAGACAGCAGTAACTGATCATTATGAGGCTTTATGATCGACCACGATATGTGGTGTCTTGTTAAAGCAGATTTCGAGTCTGCAATTATCTATTTCAGTAATAAAGCATTGTTAGATTTGTGTGCTCAGGTGGTCCAGAATAGGGAATTCTACATGACAATTAGAGGACAAATAGAATCTTCTCGTCTAAATTATTTCAATTTTTAGAATGAAATTCTCAAAAAATATGCAATCCTCTTCAATTGTATTGCTGCAGACAAGGAAAAATTTCCTCAACCTTCCGCATGCTGGATATGGGCCCAATAGCTTAAGTGGTTGAAATTAGATCATCTACCTTAGATACTTAGGAGGGACTTCTCCGTTAATTCAAAGATCAGGGTTGGGCAGTTGGTCGAGGAGCCATATGAGACAAATTTGTTTACTATAGAGGTTCCCTTTCCAAGGATGCAAGAGGGAACGCCTGCCTCGTTGGTAAACATTGTTATGGAGCTGGCGCCGGCGGGCGTTAGTGAAGTGAGGGTGAGCCAGTGCCGTTGGTGTGAGCTTGATAAGTTAATAAGATTCCTTCAGTTGCTTCAGACTGGAGGTCCGTCGCCACCCTACCCAGTTTGATTCCCTACAGCAAACAGACAAGGAGAAAAGACAAAGAGCAGGAAGTTTCGATGTTGATGAGGCTGGCGGGAAAAGCAAAGCCAAAATTCCGAGTTATGAATCCGCAACTGCAGCAAATGTAACTGACAAACGCCAACTACTTCTCGTCAATTGGACCGGTATAACACAAAGGTAAAAATAACGGAATGCGGAACACAACCATACGGTACATCTGACATTCAGTTAATTGCACTCTATTATTTTTTCTTTCCTTTTTTTCCCTGGTCTCTCCACGATACGTCGGTTGAAGTAATCAATTCACTTAAAAGGGGGGCATTAGAGCATCCTCAGTCGCACTGGAGCAGGACTCAGCAACGTTAGTAAACAGTGTCGAAACAGATATCCGTTGATTCAATCCTAAACCTTTGATTTGAAGCCCCGGGCCGGTTTTGTGTTCCAGCGACCATAGCGGCGCAGTACCCCTTGGGGGCGCTACCATCGCTCCCCGGCGGCACCACCGGGGCACTAAGGCTCGTGTTCCTTGTATTTTAGTATAGTTCCTAGTCTGGTTGCGGTTGTGGTTGCGGTTGGGTGCCTTGTATCCTTCTTCTTTGCAGTAAAGGCTTCCTTTATTTGAGTCAAAAAATATTTTAAAATGATGTTGGAAATGACCTAAATATGTAGGTTGGGACTCTGCAATTGTTGATCAATCCTCTTTGGTATCTAGCTCCCCTGCCCTCTTGGTACCGGTACAAGGCTTTTGTACTTAGTCCCGACCAAGGGTGCTCTTAGTCTTGTGTTGTGGAGGTACTAAGGTAGAACAACCCATTGAGGTTAGATGACCCTTAGTGGACACCTCGGAAATGATCCCATTTATGGTTTTTATCAGTATGTGAGATTTGGCCACAATGCATGTCTTAGATGACAATAATGGAGTGATTATAACTGTATTAGGTGAACAAAATGAGCATGATGGATTCAGATTTTTTGGTTCTAGGGTAGTCTATAGACTCTTTATGGTCACAATGCATTGAACAATTCAACAATTCATAGCAAATTCATACTTTGTCAAAAACAACAACATAATATCAATTGTTCTCAGTGTTTCTCGTACTTGTATTAATGTGGAAAAAAAATTGAAAATTTTCAGCAACAACATGAGGGTTGACCGCAATGGGTTGTTTTACCTTACATATATAAACACATTGCATTACATACATAAATTGATTTGATCAGTGACATTCAGTTTGAAAGATTTTAAGTAGAAGTGGATAAACTTCTCGCTTTGAGGCATAGCTTTAAAACCAAAAGATAACAATAAGTTTAAAACAAAAAGCAAAGAGGACAAGAAGACAAAGGTATAGAGATCCAAATTGCCCCAAGTCCAATGGTGACCCTCATTTTTGGCTCAATTGTACTCTTTCAGATTTTAATGTAGTGGAATTGGAATTCTGAAAGTATGGCATTATGACAACTTTCATTGTGGAATTGGGTTGAAAACTCATGCTTTTATAACTTCAATGAATACCAATATGGTTAACAGTTCATTCATTAATTGAGGGAAGCTATTGAATTAGCCATTCCAGTCATGGAGGGAGTTAAAAGAACCATTTAAAAAATCAAATGGACAATAATAGTCACAACAATGGGAAGCTACATATTTTTGCTTTGAGCATCTAAAATATGTTTTTTATCCTTCAACAACAAATTGACTAAAAGACATGTGAAAATTTCTCTAGTATGTCATTCTAATGCAAATCTTTTATAAATTATAAATCCAATCATTATAAATATGTGCAACAACCAAAGATAGAGTAATAGGAAGTTGAAAGGTATCGTTTGATGGCATAAGCAAGGCATAAGTGATACTTGTCCTTGTTACTTTAGCTTAGGGTGATTTAGTTAGTGTTTAGAAAATATTTTTAACTTATTTAACTTTCCATTGAAACATTTGTACTAAGATGCATTGATATCTTTATTCAATTGTCCACAATATTCAATAAAAAAAAATAATACTAAAATGCTAATTTAGATGCTCTTAGGTAATTGCTTTGCCAAAATCTAGTTTTTATATAGAAAAAACACAATTCATTTTCATCCTTCATGTTTTAAAACAAACAACTATGAATTGTACAATGAGTCAATGACCTTATCCTAAGAGCATCTAAATTAGCATTTTAGTATTTTTTTTTCCTAACATAAAAGATGTGCGTGTGGATATTTGCTACATATCTATGCAATCAAATTTAAAAATAATTCATCTCCAATGTTTTTCAATCAATTGTCAAGTAAAATTATGAATATTAAACTAAAAAATTCACCAAAAATGGAATTTTCATTTTTTGAAACTTGAATATGGTATATGATTGATTGGAATTGTGTAAGAATTGAGACAATTGTTAATTATGCAAGACCAAAATTGCCAATTGTAATCCATATTGTCGTAGTAGTAGGGTTGTAGGGCAAGGCCGACACATTGATGCCGAACAATTAATTAAAGTTCCCAAAGTAGATTTGGCACTTTGAAACTTAAATAATTCAACATTAGATTCAAAACAATTCATTTTTTTGTCAATTATCCTTTGAAACTCATTTAACTTGTTTTTTGAAGTGATGAGGAGACAAACTCTTTATATAAGTGGGGTGGTAGGAGGTAAAACAACCCATATAGGTTTAGAAGAGCTCAACCGCTCATAGTTAAGTTAACCCCTTAAGTTCCTTGACTATGTTTTCACCAAAAACGCTCCGAAATTGCCATTCCTAGTACATGTACAAAATTTTGGGAAAAAACTTTTTTTGATACATGAAACCGTAGGATCTTGTAGTATGCTGACTTGAGAACATGTGGTAAAAATTTCAGAAATTTCCACCACGTGGATTGCAAGATATATACATTCAAATTCATTGAAATCATTTTTTGGGCCCTGTGAAAAATAGGGCAGCTGCACTTCACAAGCTCTTTTTACTATGAAAAAATGTCCAAAATGGTGTTGCTTTTTTGGATTCTTTTTCCTAGACAAGTTGGCTACATGCTCAAAAAATTTCACATCATTTGGAATTGTACAACATATAGGAAAAAATAGTAAGTAGAAAGAAGTAGAGAATGATTCAAAATACAAAATTGTTAAGAATTTAATAACAAAACTGAAAAATGCCAATCCTAGTAGTTGCAATGTTGTAATAAACAATCTAAATCCCATGTTTTTATTTTTTTCAAAAAATATTGAAAATTGAGTAAGATAAAGGGCTTCAAAGTATATTTTAGAATAGAGAATCCATAATTGCCCTCAAACTAAAACTTCTCATAACTTTTGACTCATTGGTCAAAATTGAATGATTCAAAGTTTTCCACGTAGACATAACTCTAGAAAACCAATTTCAATTTTTTATTTTAGAAAAAAGTGATTTTTGCTAATCTGCCCGGACTGCCTACTCAGGAAAAAAATAACATATGAGGCTATAACTTTTGACTCACATTTTCAAATGTCATGAAATTTAGTCTATATGAAAGTTATTCCTCGTCTTCACCTTCTATTAAATTTTTAGCCTAAAACATGAAAATCTCCAGTCACAGGTACCTGACCAAAACTTTTATGTTGCCCAAAAATGCATGTTGGTCCTTTAGGGGTTAAAAGTAGGAATTGTGTTAAAAATAAAACTTTAGACCTTGTTTAGGTAGTGTAGAATAACTTTATTCAAAAAATCTATGAACTTTATAAATGTGGAAAATCAAGCTAACTTTCACCTCTCTGAATCTGTTTGAGATTTTGAGAATCTAATCTAAAGTTATGGACAAATTTTAGAGAGGGGTTGGAAGGGACATTTCCTTTGACAATTTCAAACATCCTCTCTCAAAATGTATCCATAACTTTTTATTGGAGATGCTAAATCTCAAACGAATTTTGGTAAATGAAATTTGGCTTGACTTTTCAACTTTTCTTAGTTCAAAGTTTAAAAAAGAAGTTATTCTAATATTCCCAAATGAGGTCTAAAGTTCTACTTTGCATACAAACAACTTGACAATGAGCAATCAAGCTCTCATTTTCAAATTATCCCATACCCTTTGAGGATTCATGACAAACAATGAGTTTCATTATAAAAACGTCCTCTCCAGCCATCAATCTCCTAGAATGTCAACAACGCAATTCTCTTAGCTTGCCATCAGAAGAATTTCTTGATGGTAGATGGTCATTGGACTTTATTTGGGACTTAGTCTGTCCTAGCTAATATTCTATACATTTTTATTTTTATTTTGTGGCAAAAATTCCAAAATGATTCTATTCATTTTTTTGGCAAAGTTTTTTGGCAGAAAATTAAAAAAATTTGCCAGAAATTTTGGCCAGAAATTTTAAAATTTAAAATTTCTGCCAAATTTCTAAAAAACAAAATTTGGCAATTTTTTTTTCTGAATTCGACAGTTCCTCTTCTTCTTCAATTTTTATTTTATTTTTCAGCTAAGCTTTTGAAATTATCTTTTGAAATTATAGTTATTTCCCACCGACTCTGCCCCTACTACTACTAGGGTATGCTAAATTCTTTGAATAGCACATTCAATAGTCCGTTTGTCAGATTACTGTACAGTACGCGGTGCTGGTCTGTATTTTGTGAAAGTTGCTCTTGTACGTTAGCTCCCGTGTGAAAGGATTTGTGTGCGCCTGGCCTGCTGAAAAAAACATTCGGAGTCCGGATACTTGAGAACCCAGTTACAGTTACAGTTACAACTTACAACCTGAATTATCAGGCGCTGGCGGGCTGGCTGGCGGGCTCGGTGAGATCCATCAGACAATCATACTTTGGAACGACAATCGACTGCAGCACATTCTGTCGATCTGAGATGAAAAGGAAAAGGCAAAAGGCAAAAGGCAAAACACTCATGAACACCTATCCGACTCTCTGATTGTGTAGCAGCAGGAGCAATGCTGCTCAGGACAGTGCTGCTGGCTGGGCCACGCAACACTTACTTCCAAAATAGTGGAAATTAGGGTGCATCAACCATTAGATTGCCTTACCCCAAGAAAAAGGTAAGGTAGAAGAAGGACCTAGTTCGGACAGTCCTTGTCATGGCTTTCTAGGCTGACCTATTGTGGACAATAGTTGGATGCACTATAGTAGGACCACCCATTACCAACCAGGCATCCATACCCAACCTTTAGGGTGCAGCTATTTCCAACCAAGGCTGGGGAACAGGTTTCCAACCAAAGTTGGGAATGTGATTTTTTTTTCTTTCTCCTTTGCAAAGTTGGGACTAGAAAGTCATGACACGTGTCCTAATGTAGCGAGCGAGAAAGTAGGAAGTAGTGAGTGGGAAAGTAGTTAGAGAATGATTGGAATTGGAAGACTCTGTATATTGGGTATGGGTTGAGGCCAACTTTTGGCTTCCAAGATTTATAGTAATTTTAATTTAAGGAAAAAAATCACGAAAAAATTGGCAATGTCCATTATTTCTATCTTTCTATAGGGTAGTGAATTTACATTGCATTCTACTGCTCCAAAACATGCGCAAAATTGCTTAACCCCTAAAGGCCCAAAGTCTTATTTCTGCAAAACACACTCAAAACTGCCATTTCTATAGCAAAGAGTTAAGAAATAGGAATTTTTTTTTTGCACATCTAATCGTAGGATCTTACACTTGACTAGTATGAAAATGTGTGGAAAAAATTTCAGAATTTTTGACTGCACAGATTGCAAGATATCTGCGTTTAAAGTGAAAAAACAAGTTTTTCAGCACATTGTGGGACTAGATTTTTTGACTTTGAACATTTTTAACTTAAAATTTTTGCACTACACAATTTTGAGCTTTAAATCTTCACAGTGGAGAATTGAGTTGAGAGTCTAGCAAAAATAAAAAAATAAAAAATAAAACTAAACTCAATTTCCATTATTAAATTTTTTGTTAAGTAGAAGTAGGTACGAGATAGAAGGAAAATCTAAAATATTAATATCTTTTATATGGAATATAAAAGCACTAATCCCAATGGTGAGATTGTTCTAGCAACAAATCTAAAGCCCAAGGAATCTTTTTTTTTTTTTTAAATTGCAGAAATTGCATTTGGAAATGAATCCTACAAGTTATTTTTTTAGGAAGATGCTCTAAGTGCCCCCAAAATAAGATTGTCCATAACTTTCTCATAACAAATCCAAATGGAATGAATCAAAGCTTTCCAGATAGACAAAATATAATCTACGGGAAAACAAATTCAAAAAACAAATTCAAATTTTTGCAAATCTTTTTTTGCTACCCCCTCTCCCTTGTTTTGAGCTTTTTTGGGCATAATTTTTGTTCCCAAGCACCGATTGAAAAAAAATGATATTCCCACGAAGATGATCAGTTTTCCTATCTTCATAAAAAAGTTTCAAAAAATCAAGACAAAAATTCAGCCCATAGGTACCTGCCCAAAATCCCATTTGTCCCCTGAAGGAACAATGGACTTTTAGGGGTTAAGTGGTTGCCTATAGGTGGTTCTACCATATTCATTGAAAAAAAAAATTCTTTGTTTGTACCTTTTTGTCCACTCATCTCTCTTTCCTCCTTGCATAGGAAGAAGTGGCAAAGCTAACTAGAATAGATGAGTGTATGAGACTAGAATGGATCCAGATGAAAAATCCACATTTATATTGAATAAAATATTAATTCTTGGGAATTTTTAATTTTTTTAATTTTTTTCATTCTTTCTAATTCTTACATTTGCATACATTGAGCTTAGTTTCTCAACAAATTTTCCATATTGTATAGGCTAAAATCCTTAAGTTATCATGAATAGGTACTTCTACCTTACTTTACAAGCCATCAAAGTCAACAAATACTTCTCCAGATCTTTCTATTTGTACACAAGAAGGTTTATAAGTCCCAATTACAACAATACCTAATTCAAAAGTATATAATTCACATTCATATTGAATAAAATATTCATTCTCAAGTGATAGGTTTTTTGTAATCCTCCAAACAAGATGAACAACCTCCCTAAATTTCATTGCAAAACTTCCCATGTACAATAAGGTTTACTTCATTTATAAATTGCCAATTTGAGGCATTCAATTTTTTTTAATAATGTGTAGCATAATTGGTACATTTGGCTCAACATAATTATCATTGCATCCTTGCACAATTCCAATCAAGGACACCAAATTTCAATTTCAAAAAAAATAAATTTTGGTGAATTTCTTAAGTTAATTTTATGGTTAAAATGCACAAACTTAGTTACAAAGTGAAGGTCAAAATACCAAAATCTAATTAAAATATAAAGATATCTATTTCACAAAGTTTGGTCATACAACACCCGTGACAACACCTCAATTTGAATGAACCCTAGAGGAAATTATGAAACTTTTTTAGAGATCCTTGTTGAAGGAAATATGTGAATATAAATGTTTCCTACATATCTATCCAATTGAATTAAAAAAATTCATAAGCAATTGTTTTTAATAAAATATTAAGTGAAACCATGGAAATTGACATAAAAAAATTCACCAAAAATGAAGTTTTGTTTTTTTGAAATTAAAATTTGGTATGCTTAATTGGAATTGCGCAAAAATTGGGTGTTAATTATGAAAAAATAAAAATTCCAAAAGAACTCTATACTATGCAATAAAAATTAGAATGGCTCAAATTGGCAATTAAGCATGGAGGAAGAAATATAATGGTTTGAGGTTTGAATTAATCTAAACTTTTTGGGTTCATATTTCAACTTCAAAAGTTGTGCTATATGTTTATTGCAACGATATGCTCGTATAGTCTTTTGCTTTCAATTATTTGATATATTATGTAGGAATGGTAGCAAATTTTTACAATTAGCTTCTACTGTACAACTATTAATGCTAGCCATTGTATCTAGTAGGGTAGCATATTTAAAAAAATCAATAATACATGTTAAATCATTCTTTTAGATTTAGATTTTTTGGATTTATCCTTGAATTGTCATATCTTGTACCTTCATGGGTCAATATTCTCAAATTGTTCTTGGAAAATGCCATGTTATGGAAGTGTGACAAGAAATAATACAAGTTTTTTTTGTAATCATCCTTCAATTACTTTCAACTTTGAAAGTTAAAACACTTGCGTTTATTTATATATTTTCAAAAGTATTATATTACTATCAAAATTTAAAACTCTTACATTTGTTCCACTATTATAGTTTTTTTTAAATTAAAAATTATTATTATTAGTTTTTATTAGTTTTATATTCTAGACTTGTATTGAGATAACCTTAGAAAAATCCCAAGGCATTTTGGATCCGTTTTGGGCTAAGTTTGAAACATCAAAAATATTTTGGATCATTTTGGATTAAAACATTTACTTTATAAACTGTCACATGAAGTGACATTGGGACTATTTCACGTTGAACTACAATGTTAGATGGACTCCTATGAGAATTCATTGTATTTTGGATGAGTTTCATCTAAATTTTAGAGTTCATCCATCTTAGGGTTTGAGTATTTAGGTGGAGAGAGCTCCTTGACTTGACATCAGGGCTTTTAAATTTGGCGTTGCAGTGCCACTTTGCACTCAAAAATACCCCTGGGCGAACCTCCCATTCAAAAAAAGGGCCGAATCTATTACAATTTCGCCGCATTTGCACTGGGGGTGATACCCGGGCAGCCATACCTGCACCAGCTCGAGGGTTTCGGAGGGGGTCGATCGCCCGATATTTGGTACCCTGGCGTCCTCCGTCGACCAGGTATCGCCCCGAAACCCTAAATTTGGCGCCACCTGCAACTCTTGCGTAGTTTGTACACGCATTCTTCAGTGACTCAGCTCGCCATGTTTCGGTGCCGTTACTCCTTCTTTCACCACTCCGTGCCCTCCTTCAATGTGCTTCATCGCCACTCCGAGCGGCGAAGGCCTTGCCATTTATTGCCACTTCGCGCGCTCACAGGGACACCTATCGCCAGGATCCCGCCGGGGAGTATCCTGTACCTAAATGCTTCCAATGCATTTCTGTGCTCATCGGTGCAATTGTTGTCCACTATGTGCTGTTGTTGTATGTGGTTTATTGCAGGAGTGGGGTAGCAGACGGAATGAATGCGGAGGCGCGATCAATTCTTGGGTGTGTGTTTTACTCCTCCCAATTTTGTAAAACAGAAGTGTGCTGCCCGCATTTTGCTCACAACTCGTTCTTAGTTGCTTGCTATGTTTGAAGATTCACGCTGTAGGGTGGCTTGTCTATCTGAATTACCCGTCATGGATTCGATTGACGATCGGATTGATGACTGTTTGGCAGGGGAGGCGGCTTTGGCGACGCATCTCGAGAAATCTGTCAACAATGCTCGAGAGGCGTTGATAGCGGCTCGATGGGAAAAGAGGGTCCGTGTGATCACAGTGGAGACTGCGCGAAGGAGGGCAACGGCGAAATCGACCTTGCAAACGTACTTTGCAAGCACACGCGGTTCATCTACAGGGCAACCTCTTTCCATCGTCTTAGACAGTCGATTCCCGGATGTTCCAGGAGCGGAGTCTGATGGTTTACCAGAGTACCCTTCCTCCGATTCGGGTGGACCATTGCAATTCGGCAGTGACAAAACCTTGTCTGTTGACACCTCCACTGGTTCTGGGGACACTCGAATTCTAACGTCGAAGTCACCTGTCATTGCCCTCTCCGATTCGTCGGAGGATAATTGCGGTCTCAAAGAGGTTCCTGACGCTATTGAGGTGGAAGACGAGGAAGTAGACTCCTCGCCGCACAAGAAGGGAGCAACTGCTAAGGTGAAGGCCCAAAGTTCCAAAAGCGCAGCACAACAGCGGTATGACAGACACCGCAAATTCCAGATGGAGTGGGCCGCAAAGCTCCCTTGGGCTGAGGGAATCCTTTCTAGCGATGGGGTGTTGCACATGGTTCGGTGCAAGGTTTGTAGCACCTTTGACCGCAAACCATGCATTTTGGCCCCTAAATCAGACACGCTGTTTAAGCATGATGGGAAACGGACCGCGAAAAGGGACTTGCCCTTACATGGCGTGAAGAAAGGTGAATAGTATATCGCAAGCAAATGCAAACACCGCAACAATATGCGGCTGTATGCTGCCCGTGCGCCTTCTTCTATCTTGGAACAGGTTAACCATTGCACGACAGTGGAATCTCGTAGAAAACGAGTTCAATTTGCCACGCTGTTTCAGGTCCTACAAAGTGGTCGTCCAATGGTTGAGTTCGAATCACGTCAGAGCTTGTACAAATTACTAGCTGTTCCAAACTTACCAAGTGCACACTGATGTGACAACAATGGCTGGGTAATGGCATCATACATGTACAAAATTGTGGTTCGAGGGATTCACAGACTTCTGGATAACGCAAATTTTGTGGCAATTACGGTGGATGAGGCCACTGCTGTGGACACTGGCTCTTACCTCTCCGTGCATTGTTACGTGGTTTGTGACTGGGTTCGGGTCCCTCTCCTCGTAGCCTTGCAGCGAGTCAATTGTGCTGCAAATGCAGAAAATGTCACAAAACTGGTCGTCGAGGCCGTGGCAACTGGCGGGGGACTGGATACGAAGAAGTTGGCCGAGAAAGTCATCAGTTTTGGGTGTGACGGCGCTTCTACTCTGCAAGGTTTGCGGTCAGGTGTCACGGTCCAACTCAGGGATCAGTTTGCTCCTTTCATTCATGGTGTGCATTGCGTTGCTTACAGGTGTAACTTGGCCTTTAAGGCTTTGGAGAGCTTGGGCATTTTTGCATCTATTGGTAAGGTGCTCCAAGTCACACATGCTTATTTCAACAGAAGTCCGAAACGTTTAATTGAATTCAAGGCACTGGTGGAATTGTGTGACACCAAAGGGCTGAAAATGCTCAAACGAGTTGAAACTCGTTGGATCTCTTTCATCGAGCCTCTGCGGCAACTCTTCTCAGAATACCGCACACTGATATACACGATGACAGTAGATTTAGGTCAAAATGACAAGGCAGAGGTATATTTTTGCCCTTTCTGTCCAGTATGCTTCAACTTGTTCTTCCTGTGCTTGTTTGGAATTGCTGTGAATTTGATTTTAAAATCTTGTTCGTTTACTTGCTATGAACTTGCTTTGGACTTGCTGTGAAGTTGTTTTGGACTTGTGGACTTGCTGTGAGGTTATTTTGTCTTGTTCCTTTGAATTTGCTTGAACTTGCTGTGAACTTGAGGGTGTTCCATGCTTTCAGTGTCTTCAGATTTTTATTCATGTGTTGGTGGTTTTCAGGCTTGCCTTGTTCTCCTTCTCGATCCGTACACTATGTTGGGGATGTGTGCCTTGCTCCCTCTTCTTGACGCCATAGACAACCTTGTGAACTTTGCTCAGAAAAGAGATGTTTTCATCTGCGATTTCATTGCAGCTGTGAAAATTTGCCAGGCATCTTTGCACACTATGTACGAGGATCCAGCTACTTCCTTCTCCACGGATGAGTTCTGGTCATTTACAAACTTGTTGGATTGCAGTCATGAACAGATCCATATAAAATGGATCACAAACTTGAATGACGGCTCCGCCATCTTGTCTTTTGTGTGTCACGGGGAAAAGATTCACGCCGAGCACAATTCGGCTCCAGTGGATCGCAACGTTTGGGCTGACTTGGTCACTACAGTGAAAACTGAATTTACCGGTGAGTTCACTGAAAACGCTTTATCTTCTTTTCTCCCCCCTTGATGTGGCCAATGCATCAATTTATTTAAATGTTTGGTTGAAGTTCCGCCTTTGCTATAGTTCCTTCATGTCTTGATTCTTTCAGAATTACATGTTACTATTAGTTTACAGGAGAAAAAGAAGAGAATCCTTACCATCAGCAACTTACCATAGGCAATTGGAAGCTCAATTCGATGTTGTTGGACTTATGTCTTTGCTGTGATTGCATTGGCTTACCTTGCATGCTTGTGTTGTCTTGGCAGGGGCTGCAACTAAGCTAATCCAGGAGCTGGACAGTCGCTTCCCTGCCCAAAATGTCATGAGCGCATTGGGAATAATGTACCCGCAATTTTGGTGTGAGGGCAATGCCGATGCACAATTTGATGGGCACCTCCGAATTCTGATGGAAATAGGAAGGTTCTGGGTTCTGGATCCAGTAAACTCATGTTGCCTCCGTTGATAACTCGCGACCTCTTGATGTCACAACGTGGTTTATTTAAGACATGCATGAAATCAAATGCTAGGGCAGCGATGCTTCCCCCCTTTGATGTGAATCCACTCACTAAAGTGTGGAGGGTGCTTGACGCCAACAACAGCCTCACCAAGAATTTATCAGAATTCATCAAGTTGGCGGATGAGAGGACTTTCTCCTCCCTTGCGTTTCTCAAATTGCCGTGACACATGTGATCGGTTCAGTGGAGGATGAGAGGACTTTCTCCTCCCTTGCGTTTCTCAAATCCAAGCTCAGAGCTACTCTAGTGGAGAATTTGGAAGTGGCAGTTGGGATGTATTCCCAAAAGCTTTTCACACTTGAAAATTTTCCTTACCAAAAGGCGTTTGAAGAATGGTTCAATGCAGGAGAGAGAGGTCGCTATTTGTCCCACGCTTAGCTTTTGCAGTGGTTCAATTTTGAGGATTGTGAATCCTAGCATGATTCATGGATGTAGCTTTGCAGTTCTGCCTTTGCAGGTCTTTGCAGCTTGGCAGAATAGGTTTTCAGTTTTCACTGGCAATCTTTCAGTTTGTGAAACTCTGTTTGATTTAAAGACCTTGCAAAGGAACTTGATGTTGTGGGGTCCTTTTTCATTTGCAGGTTTGGCCCAGCTAGGGGCAACTACATTGCAATGAGCTCCCTAACCTACACTCTTATTTCTGTTAAAGTTGTGATTTGTGAGCATATTTATTGGCTTCTTTATATGTCACATTGTGGTATGTAATCTTTGTTTGTGAACATGTGAATATGCTTGTTAACATGTGCATGTTTTCATCCTTCCCAACTTGTGCTGATTTCAGCTTCCGTAGGCAGATTCTTACTAAGGCATCGGAGATTCTGTGTTTGTGTGCAGGTTTTGTGAACAGAAGTTGTAGTTAGTCTTTCTTCCATCAGTTTGTGTGCACATTTTTACTGAGGCATCGGAGCGTGTGTGTTTGTGTGCAGGTCCCGTGTGTAGAAGTTCTAATTAGTTTTGTTTTCCTAAATCTTGGGAAGACTGGTTTTTGTCTGCATGCATTGAATTGAAACTTTTTTTCGCCATGTCAGCTTCTTCAACCAATACAATGCACAAACATTTCGCCATTCATATTGTCCATGATTTGCCTAATTCGCCATGTTTGCACTGGATGGTCTTGCAATGTCGCCCTCTTTAACACTCACTGACATTATCACGTCGCCAGTGGATAGATTTAAAAAATCTGGTCATCGCCAGAGCATTCTCCATTTAAGGCTAAAGTGTCGCCAGTAGAATAAAACCACAGAAATTATCATATCGCCAATAGCACTGTAGAGGCTCAAATCATTTCGCCTTTCAGGTGACCTCGTGAAACCCAAAATAAAAGCCATGCTTGACATTGTTGTCAAGTCAAGTTTTATGAGTATTTTTGGAAAGAAATATGTGTTTTTCCTTTGTTTGGAGATGATGGTTTATCATTTAGTAAAGTCTTCACTTCTTCCTCACTTGCACTCTTGAATTCTTCCTTTGTAGTGTGAAAGTCGCTTAACTTTGTATGTGTAAGGTAGTTTGTTCTCATAATGATCATTTAAGAGTTGATTGCCTTTTTAGATAAGCTAAATTCCTTGAAACAATTTTACATAAACTTTCGTAGGAAAAAAAATGGAATTGGCATCAAGCCCAAATTGTTTCATATTTTTTTAATCTTCATGGAATTAGTTACAAATTTTTGAAGTTGATATACAATTGTCACTAAAAGCAACCACTTCCTAAAATGTACATTATCGATACATTGAAGAAAACAAAATGTACCTTTGCGGCAAGATTGCTATTAGAATACAATTGCTTTTAACCCCTAAAGGACCGAGGCCTTTTTTCCATCAAAACAAACTCAAAATTGCCACTTCTATTGCAAAGTGCAAAAAATTAAATTTTTCTTTTTCTTTTTCATGTCTAACTATGGAATCTTATAATAGACTAGTAGAAAAATGTATGCAAGAAATTTCAAAAACTTTGATTGGATAGATTGCAAGATATTTAGATACAAAGTAAAGAAAACAAAAATTTTGGCACCTTGCTTGACTAGAAATTTTTACTTTGAATCTTTTTAACTTAAATTTTTGAACTATTGATTTTGATTTGCTAAGTTTTTATTTTGAATACTTAAGTTGAGAATCTAGAAAAAAAATTTAAGAAAAAAACACTTAATTTTTACTCATTAAAAATTTATTAAATAGAAGTAGGTTCAAGATTGAGGGAAAATCTAAATCATAAATAACTCTAAGATGAAATTGAAATACAATAATTCCAATGGTGAGATTGTTCTAGCAAGCAAATACAATCCTGTCTAATAGTTTTTTTGGAAAATTGTAAAAATTGCATAAAAAAATGAATCTTGTTTATAAGTTATTTTTTCAAGAAAATGCTTAAATTGCCCCAAGAACTAAGATTGTCCATAACTTTTTCATCTCTAATCCAAATAGAATGAATCAAAGCTTCAAATGTAGACAAAAATATATTGTTTGAGGAAAAAAAATTTAAAAAATTTATTGAATTTTTGTGATTTTTTTGTGATGCCTGCAATTCTGCCAACCTCCATTTTTGGCTTATTATGCCATAATTTTTTTTATCCTAGGCATCAATTGAAATAAAAATTATATGTCCATAAAGCTCTTGCAAAACTATACATCCTCAAAAAAATTCAAAAAGTTTCACTAAAAATTGAGGTTGTAGAAACCTACCCAGTCCCAAATTGTTATGCGAGGGGACAAATGGTCCTTTAGGAGTTAAAGCAAACTACTTTAGATTCCTATTTCCTAAGTTGCTCACAGGACTACAATTACTTCTTTCCTTTCTTGTAGTAGTAATTTTGAGTGGAAGGAAAAAATTTTACTTCTAATTTGTTGCTCATGTTTGTAGTACTAGTTGGAGAGTTGGATACTAAGCTATTACTTTGAAAATTGTGGAATTTGAGTGATTTTTGAAAAAATCATAGGCTTTTTAAGTTTTCTAATTTTTGTGATCTATCCTTGGCCAGAGCATGGAGGTGTGATTTTATGGTGTACAAACAACCCATGGTCAGTGGCGGGCAACCGGAGGTTGGAAGAATTGAATTGGGTGGCGTCCTTTGGTCAGTAACGTGGTCACATGGCATTTTCATCCGTTCAATTTTCATCCATACAATTTCATCCAAAACCAGATTTTTTTTCCAAATTTTTGATGGATACACATTGTAGATATAATTTGAAAAAATCCAGAATCTAGTAAATTTGTAGATCTAGGGAGTTTTTTGGATTAAAAAAAGAAGATATAGAATATTGTAAAACCTCCAACTTTGGGACTTCATTCTAGGGGGATCCTGTGTTGGATTTTAGCAAATTTGGGTGTCTATTCTATACTTTAAACTCCAAGGATTACAATGGCGCAATTTGTGATCAGATATTTATATATTTGATGCTCTATTTTGTTCCATTTGTATGCTAAACTTAACATTTTCATCCATTTTAGTTGCCATCTTTTGCACCTTCATTGCAAGTGATTGTTTTTTGGCAAAATTTGGATCTGTTTTAGAATTCAAAGCTTAATGAATCTATTTCTATAGTCTATTTTGGCACTTGCATGAAATTTACAGTATCCTTATTCCCTAGGTCGTTTTCCAAAACTAGAGAATTAAGGCTTGGATTTGAGTTCAATTTCACATTTTGTATTGTTCTACTTAGGTTGCATTGTATTCAAGACTTGTTGGAATTGCACGAGGCACTTTTTTGTGTTTTTTCAGTTTGTTGTTTGGAGAAGAGAATCTAGTTTGAATTTCTTGGATTTTGTTTAAGTATCTTAGGGATGTCTGGAAGTCTGGACATCCAGAGTCTGCTATACCTAGGACGTCTCATGACATTTGCATTTTTGGATTTTTATTAGGTTTAGTAAGAAAATTACATGTTCGCAAATGCAAATGACGTGCGTCCATATTTACTGTTTGCCTTGTCCGCCCCTGTCCGCTAGATCCAGTGGCCCTGTTTGCATAGAGTGTGTAGTGTCTGCTGGATCCGACGGTTAGATCGCGGTCAAACTTACCGTCGCCCCGCTTGCCCCCATCTTCTTTTTCTGTGTTCTTGTCTCCCAACCGTCCGCTAGATCCAACGGATGGACTGCGATCATGGTGGACGGACAATGATCAAGGCGGTCGGACATCATCCGTCCAATCGGACGGTGGAATTGTGTCGAATGACCTACTGTCTGCTCTCCGGCAACCGTGATTGTGTTTAAAGGTTTGAAAGGTAGAAGAAATAGCATATGGATAATTCTTAAATAGTCCCCCCTAAAAAATCAAAATTTTTTTGCACCTTCATCGACTAGATTTTTTTGACTTTGAATCTTCTTAATTTAAAATCTTTGTACTAATGATTTTGGTTTTATAATTTTTTTTGTTGAAGAACTAAGTTGAAAATCTTGGAATAAAAATTCAACAAATTTTTTTTTAATTTTCACTCATTAAAAAATTGTTAAGTAGAAGTAGGTTCAAAATTGAAGGAAAACTAAACCATTCATAGCTCTAAGATAGAATTGAAACTCAATAATCCCAAGACTATAGTTGTTCTAGCAAGCAAATTTAACCATACTTAATATTACTTTTGGAAAAATTGTGGAAATTGAATTCAAAAATGAATTCTATAAGTTATTTTTTCAAGAAGATGCGTAGAGCCTTAGATTGCCCCCAAAACAAGATTGTCCAAAACCTTCTCATTACTAGTCCAAATACAATGAATCAAAGCTTCAAATGTAGACAAAAATATAATCTTTGAGAAAAAAATTGAAAATTGAAAATTGAAATTTTTTTTGGGCTACCCTTTTAGTTGCTTTTTGGAGTTAGGGTGGCATAACTTTTGCTCCTAGGCAATAATTGAAATAAAAATTATGTTCTTAAAAAGATAATCTTATTTTCTATATTCTAAAAAAGTTTCAAATCATCATGTGAAAAATTGAGATCATACAAGCCTACCCAAAATTCCAATAATCCCCCGTAGGGACTTTAGGACTTTAGGGCCTTAGAGGTTAAGTTTGAAAGAATATTTCCAAAAAATCTACTGAATTTATGATTTTCTATTACATCGATATTTGGTAGGTCATACAATTTATCCTACAACCTTATCAATGTCCAAACTAACATCCATCAACAACAAGTATTGTCATTCTCAAGTTCTACATATGCTTACTGTCATAGAAGATTGTAATTATTAGCAATTGAAAACTAAAAATGCACTAAGGAATTCAAAAAGTATATTCAATTTCACTTATATTGCCATACATTGGTGTTGTATATATACTATATAGTCAGCATGCGTACATCCTCATTCTATATTCACTAAATACTTCTATACTTCTATACAGTATACTCAACTATTCATATAAATATCAAAAGTGTTCATCCGGCACAAGCCAATTGAAAGTACTGGAGAATTGCTTGATGAATTGGACTAAACCGCTCGTGCACTCCGGGCCTTCTCTACAAGGTAGCTCCAAGTATCCCTAAAACGCAATTGCTAAATCATTGTGATTGAACTTGCTCATACTTTCTGCTTCCATGTTCAACTTCCAGTACTCCTTGGACATGTAGTCTTTGTTGATTCGCCGAACTATTTTGCAAACCGCATGTTCTTCCAATGCATGTGATAAATTTAGAATGATTTCCACATCCGCATCTTTTGGGTGCAAATAAGCAGTTCATAGATTCACCCACCACCTCGTTTCTAAAACTTCGTTCATATCACTTGCTAATGTGAATACATATAAGGATTTAGGCAGTTTTGTAGCTTTGGTAGTTATGCCCCAATCACATACTCTAATGTACACACGTGACTCGTCTTTGGGAATGTGAAACATGATGTTGTCTGGAGAAATATCATTTTGAAGATGTCCAGCATTATGCACTGCATACATGATGTGCAATAATGCCCAGACAAGCTTTGTGTGCTTCTTCCTAAATCGTACAAGACGGAACACTTCAATCACCTCCCTTAGGGTTGACAAGGTATACAACAACCGAATAGCTATGTTGTCTAGAAGAACATTTATTTTCCAGGTTTAGCATATGCTGTAGTGTTCCACCGTTCCACCAATACGAGTATCCTTCATTCCTTGTTGCATGAACTACAAAAAATCGTATAACTCCAGGTCTCCAGCGTGTAGAATCCTCACCGCCATTGATTTGTTCTGGTGTTCTAGTTTTGCAAGATGAGGTTGCATGCAGTGCTGATTGAATATCTTTGATGCAAGTTCCCAATAATTAGGTATTCCTAGAGGCCTAGACATCCATCAATCCTAACCCTTTGAATTGTTGCATATCCGCCCTTCATGACTATATCGTCTTGGAGAATCACCCGTGTTGTGTTTGGAAGTGCTATGAGATGTTGTCTGCCCCTATCCAATTCTACAACTCTATCAGCACTTTTCCACCAAGTCATAGAGCCTCGTCTATTTTTATTTTTGGCAAATGAAGCGCACCAATCAACGAACAATTTATCTTTGAGAATGACTTGCTCAAAAGCTTCATCACCTACACGGTGTACCTTTGCATACTTTGTTAGGATGTCCTTTGCATTCCACAATGCATCGCACACGGACCCTATTCTACAAGAACTAGTTGAAGCCACTCTTATTAGTCTCTTTTTGCCATTCTAGAATGTTGACCGCATCCATCAATTGTTGCCACATGTCCATCTTGAATTTTTCTGGACACTCTTCATTGTACCTAACATATTTATTGTGCAAGGACATAGTGGTTTCCAACTTATAAAAGTCAACGATGCATTTAACCCAAACTCTTTTGAATGCATTCGAGAGCGTATCTTTACGTCATGCATTGCTTGACAGATGCTCATGTTCATGCTCATCGTGTTTCCTCTTTGCAACCTTATTTATGTACACCATTGTGATGAACTTCTTAGTTTAAATGATTATTTTCAAATTTCTAGAGAGTTACAATTCCAATGAAAATTATGCCAAATCTTGAAAAAAAAAGCAATAAGGGACCTTTCAAAATTTGACTTCTATTATCCTGAGGAGAAGAACCACTGGAGACCTAAGCCACCGAGCTTTCCGCTCCATTCTTCCAAAATGAAAGGGGGAAAACAAAACTAAGGGGTGGATGGATTGTTTGCCCCTCTTATAGCGAGGTGGACAGCGAAACCCCGTCCACCTCATCGAACGGTTGCACTACATCCGTCGCCTAATCGGATGGCGGGCATGCGTCCAACCTCATCAGATGCGTGCAATGTGTTTTTCAGATCAGACGGCTAGGACTAGGTGAACGGATTCCCAAATTTGTTTGAATTGTAGCAGTTGGAAAGTGCTGTTCTGTGAACTACAAGTTGGATGGTGATATAAGTGCGAGTTGCTCTAAGCCTTTAGATAGTTATTCAAATAGTCATTTTGTGGTGCATACTACGAGTTGATATTATTGATCTCCATCACCAGACTATTTGGAAGATATTCATACTGACAACTTTGGGTTAGTGGTGGATATTAATGAGGCTTTTGAGTTCTGAGCATATTTTAGTGTTGAATAGTATTGGTAGGCTTTGGGTTTGGAATGTGGGTTTATTTTACAAAATGAACGATGATTCCCACAGCATAGTGATGGATTGATCCTTTAGAAGGGATGGAGGTATTTTTCTTTTTGATTGGAAGCTTTGATTCTGAACTTGGATGAAGGAAAAATGTCAATGATCCCCAAACTTCAATGATTGGTATACTTTTCAGTTGTTACCATAGCACTTGGAGTACAAAGCACTCATAACATATGAGTGATGGATTGAAAAGCATATGCTTAAATTGTGTCAAGTACAGTGCTATTGGGAGGCTTATGTAGAACTCGTTTTTGCGTTCATGGAGGGTGGAGCAACAAGTTTGATTCCCTCAAAGAAAGGAGATGGGAACTTGGAAAAGCAAAAAGGTGATTTATTTCTCAAAGACACCAATAGCAAGGTCTTGGACTCTTGGTGCCAATCCAATCTTCTATTATCTTGTCTTGAATGGCACAAGCCATGTAGGTAGCATTGGTTGTGATTGAAAAGCCATCATTGTTTGAGTCACTATATCTCTTCTTTATTAATCTAAAAGTTGAGTATGGAAGTTTTCAACGTGATTAAATGCAATGCATTTAAGACTTTTGGCTTGAGAAGAAAGATACTTTACGCACAATGTATACCAAGTTTGTATGATTTGCACATAAATCTAGATTTATATTTGCTAAGAGCCAACTTGTAAAGATCTTTTTGTCCAAAATTGACAAAAGACTTTTGGATTTAGCCATAGTAAGGATTATTATCAACTTTAAAAGTTGACCAATGTTAGTATAGGCATTTGCTAAAGTTGAAAGATATGATAGAGCTCTGTGTTAGCATGATATAACAACATGATTTCTTCAATGATATATAGTATTAAACTTAAAAAAGATGCTTCCGCTACAAGTAGTTTGGCAGAAACTCAACCTAAGAAGAGTAAAAAAACTCTACATTATTTGGGGGGGGTAAAAAAATTTGGCCATGCAAAAAATGATCCCAATTGTCCAGAGAAGACGAAGGTCCAATCCAAAAAAAAGAGTTGAAGTGTACCTATTGTAATAGGCTCAACCATAATGTAGATCATTGCTTCATTTTACATCCAAAGAAGAGACTTGCTTAAGAGAAAGAAAAAGATTTGGAAGCTAAAATTGTAGAACTTAAAAAACGATTCAACACTATGGCTTTACTTGGCCAAGTTACTAAAGCCAAGATGATTGTCCAAGCTAGAGCTAGTGGTTTTGCTTTAGATTTGTATATGCTTGATGCCGCTAAAGAGATGGTGGTGTTATTAGTTGCCACACGTGCCCAAACAACAACCATGTTGGTTACACTGCCTTTGGATTTTCCTAAAGATAGTTGGTGTGTTTGTCATAGTGGCTTGCTAGATTATATTGGCTAAGCATGTTTGCTATTATCATTTGGCTTTGTAAATGCTATTTCTGTTGTTCATTTTCATGTTCTAGTGGCAACACTATTGGAGGAACTACTATAAAAGACTTGGTACACACTTTGGCTTACAAAGTGTTATCAATGCTAATATTTTTGGCAGTAGAGATGTTGGCTCTGGATTTTGTACCAACTTAAATATTTCATTTGATTGACAAGATGTTGGATGGCAAAGTACCTATGTGTGAGCTCCCAATTTGTCACTTGGGACTCATAGAATTATTTTTTTGAAATTTGCAATTTAAAGTTAAGAAAAATATACAAAAAACCATAAAAAGAGTGTAGAACCAAAATAGGATTGTAACATACCCATTATAGTATTTGGTCTAGATTTGTGTTTAGACTTAGAATCCCACCAAACCGGGCCCAAAAATAGATAAAAAGATATGAATCGGTTAGAGTTGGAGGATTTGAGTCACATAGGCCCAAAAGGGCTAAAGCCCACCATGAATGTGGCAATTCATGGCTAAGTCAGTCCGAGGGATCCACAACGAGGCCACTAGGTCGGGTCCTAGAATTAGGTTTAGAATTCCCCAACCCCCGATTGTTAGCATACAGGAGCCACTGACGCAAGACTGGGCCCGTGGAGGAATCCACAGCCCAAGGATGGTGTCCTAGGGTAAATCCCATGCCATGAGTCCAACGACGAAATCAATTCGCCAAGATTCCTCTAGCTGCAAAAGATTACCGCACCATCGCTAATTCAAGGAGATGGCCAATTCATCTCCACTGACCAATTGTGCCAGGTACGGAAACGCACCTGCACATCTTTCATGTGACTCCCTAAGAGGTCATGTGAAAAATTCTGTCATCTTTCAACTTGCAGAAGAACCTTTTGCGGGTGGTCAACCCTTTTAACCTCCAACGGGAATTTCATGGAAATTACCCAGGTTACAAGAAAATCTCACTAAAAATTAGACTAGCTTGTTTTATGTTAATAATGCTCTCCGTGAAATTTCACGACATTCCGATAGCGGCAAGTACTCAAACCGGCAAGATTCCTCGAGAATTAATCACGTGGCGGAGTCCCCGCCGCGTTGACTGGCATCCTGGGACCATACGATGGTGAAATGAAGTCAACCAAGAGTCTTTTCCGACTCTCTCACACCTACCGGAGACCCTAGGCTATTTACATTTCTCAAAATAGGAGACCCCCAAGATCTAGGATTTTACTACGATTTGGTTTTTAAACTAAATTAGCCTACGATGGGTTTTTGGCCTCGATATGGGAGGTAGAGGGGTCTAGGACTAAACACGGCGATCTGGAGCCAATGGCGCAATCCGTTTGACGATTGGAGTAAATCTCCAAAAGTTAGGAGGTTGGTCTAGCGTAGATAGGTAAAAGTAGTTTTTAGGGATTAGGATGAAAATCTTTGAAGATGAGGATGAAAATCCAAGTTGAGAAGGTTACCTTAGAACTCTTGAGGGAGGGATGGGGCCTTGGAAACCTATTTAAGGTCCCCATTTCTCTCTCAAGAACACCTCCAAATCTTGTTTTGGGTCCGTGGGTCCAACTTATGTTGGGAGATTTTGGCGTTTTAGCCAAAAAACCTCTACGGTGTTTTTTGAGCTCTTTTTGGGCTCCATTGTTGTTGGAATTCAAGCTTTGAAGTTCTTTGTGGAGTCCTTCTACCTTATTGCGTGTGTCATTCGGTTCTTTCTCTTCTTGTTCACTTGGACTAACGGGCTCTTTTGTTAAGTATTCCTGGGTTGATTGTACTAATCCGAGAGATACACCCCACCGTACCTTGGCGATGCCGCTTTGGGGGGCCTTTAGTGTGGATCGTTGAGTGCTTACATTAACCGTTATCATACTAACCCATGCATGTCAAGTGGCACTAACCTTTGGAGCATTCTTGTGTTGGAGTGACCCCATTTTGGAACTAACCTTTGTGTACAGTCGTGTTCACCGTGTGTAGGACCTCAATACATGGCGAAGTTTTGAACCTGTGAGTGTCAGAAGTCCTAGAGTGCGTGTTAAAATTAGGACGGTGGAGCTTTGAACCCCCGGTGTGTCCCCAAGTCCTAAAGTTGGTGTTAAATCCAACTTGGCGGCAAAGCTTTGACCCTCCCAGGTGTTTAGTTCCAAAGTCTAGTTTCCAAGACCTTTGTGGAAACATCCAAAGTTTAGCTTCCAAGATAGGTAGGGCCCTTACGATTGATAAGCTTAGTGTTCAAAGGTACTTCCTCTTAGCTTAGAGAAAACCAATCTTTTAGTTAGAGAAAACCAGTTTTAGTTAGAGAAAACCAGTTTTAGTTAGAGAAAACCTGTTTTTAGTTAGAGAGAACCAGTTTTTAGTTGGAGAAAACCAGTTTTTAGTTAGAGAGAACCAGTTTTTAGTTGGAGAAAACCAGTTTTTAGTTAGAGAGAATCAGTTTTTAGTTAGAGAAAACCAGTTTTTAGTTAGAGAGAATCAGTTTTTAGTTAGAGAGAACTAGTTTTTAGTTGGAGAAAACCAGTTTTTAGTTAGAGAGAACCAATTTTTAGTTGGAGAGAACCAGTTTTAGTTAGAGGGAACCAGTTTTTAGTTAAGAGAGGACCAATTTTTAGCTTAAAGAAACCAGTTCCCCCAGCCAGTTAAGGCTTGTCCAACCAGTCCAGGGGGGTCGGGTCGTCCAGTCAAGCGGGGGGCTTGTCTAGCTAGTTCGGGGAGTCGGGTCGTCCATTCAGCGGAGGCTTGTCCAGCCAGTCCGGGGGGGTCGGGTCGTCTAGTCAGCAGGGGGATTGTCCAGCCAGTCCGGAGAGTCGGGTCGTCCAGTCAGCGGGGTCGTCAAGCCAGTCCAGGGGAGTCGGGAACCTCGGCAGTCTAAGGAAGTCGGGAACCAAGGCAGTCCAGGGAAAAGCTCGGAGTCCAGGGCCACGGGAGAAAAAAACTGGTTACCAAGGCTAAAGAAAAAAATCAGATTCTAAAATATCACATACAAGGCTAGGTGAAATTAGAGTCTAGGTGGGAAGTCGGGCTCGTTGTCAAAAGGTGACAGTAGAAAGAAAGGAAGGAAGAGAAATGAGGTGCAGCCCTGGCTAAGCTCCATGTAGGAAAAAATCGTCCGTCCAAAAACCTGCAAAACCACTCAAAAGATAGGAGGAGGAGGGAAGGAGGAGATGGCTATATGGGCAACTTAGGTGAGAGTGACGGTAAATAGTGACATAGGTTTAGCTAAGTAGGTGTTAGGAAGGAAATTTTGGGAATTCATAGTGACCATTAGGAGGAGGATTAGGATGACACGAAGACAAGGTCGTGTAAGAGAGTAGGAGAGACATTAAAACCTCCTTGGGGTTTGAATCTATAGTTGTAAGACATCCATAAAAGTTTAGGTAGAATAGTGTTAGTGTAGAAAGAGAGAAAGGGAAAGAAAAAGAGAGAGAAGGGAAGGAGAAGGAAGGAGGAAAGAAAAGAAAAAGGTTTAGATCGCACGGGGTCCTAATTTTCGAAACATAAGTGGTGAATTTGGGAAAGATTCTCCCAACCCAAGGACCACCATGGAGTATAGAAATGTACACACGGATGCAGACGAGCGTATTTCCGACACCGGCAGTGACGAGGTGAGTTCTTGAATCAATACTTGGTGTTTTCTTTTCATTAGCGTTGATTTCCTTAATTAGCCCTTTTTTCACGTGAATAGTAAACCAGGATAAGTAAAGATAAAATTAGGAATAAAAGTTAAAGTTAGAGTTAGTGTTAGGAGTAAAACCTAGAGTTAGTGTTAGGAGTAAAACTTTAGAGGTAAATCTAGGAGTAAAAATTTAGAGTTAAATCTAGAAGTGAAAATCTAGAGTTAAATCTAGGAGTAAAAATTTAGAGTTAAATCTAGAAGTGAAAATCTAGAGTTAAATTAGGAGTAAAAACCTAGAGTTAATTTAGGAGTAAAAGTTAGAGCTAATTTAGGAATAAAAATCCAAAGGTGAAAAAATCAAACCATAGAGTCAAAATTAAAAGTAAAGGTTAGAGTTAGCACTCGAGGGTCAAAATCTAGAGTTACAATTAGAAGCTGGAAATTAGAGTAAAAACTAAACTTAGGATTAGTCCGTAGAGTTAAAGCTTCCGAGAGAAGTGTCAAACCTCAAAAGATAGTCTTAGACATTCATGGAGGGAACTTAAGGGTTCCCCTTTCACGTAGTTAGGGACGTTAGAAATGACGCCAACTACCCGGCCAACCCTAGACATAGGATAGATAGTTAGGGATTTAGGATCTTACTATCAACCCCGGTCATTACAGTTAACCTGTTAATTATCCATGCATTTTTAGTAGTTTTGCTGTCATCCACGACACTCAGGAGACGTTAGCAAAAAAGATCCATTGCTTGGAAGGCACAATGGACTGCGCTCACAACACCCCCATATATTCAAAAGGTGGATAAAGGCATAGAACCTGGTCGGTGTTCGTCTGATTACCAAGGGTGGGTAATCTTGCGCCCACACCATATTGTTGCACAACTTGGTGTGGACATTTTGGAGCATGGTGAGAAGACTCAATGGGCTTCCTGATGCGCTTACTTTCTCGTTCATAGCGCTCTTGTTCTTCGAGTGATGATCTACAAAGGGTAGGCATCGATGAAGGTTGTGTGGGTTGCAAAATTGAGCCCCAAACTTCTTCATCAATGGTCAGTAGTGGACCTTCATAAGTTGGAGGCTTCCTTGGAGGGGTAGGGATAGACTTGTTCACCGTAGTCATATTTGTATTCACTCCTCAATTCAAGGGTTGATTACGATTTCAATTTATAACAACCAATAATGGCACGTCTTAATCGTCATTTGTTACTTCAGTTGTGGAAGTGGTTGATGCGTTCAATACAACATGAATTAGAACTCTTGTGGACACTACTTCATCAACGTTTGGTCCCTCTTCTTCCCTTTCACCTTCCAATATTACTTGTACAACACTGCGCAGAAACCTTGGCATACTAGGCGACAAAGGTGCTAGTACTTGAGATCTCATTTGTCAACCTTCTGCCTTCATTGGAATAGGAATGCCTTGATTGTTGTCATCAAAAGTTCTTTCCCTCAATGGTGGTGAATTTACTTCAGGAATGGCATCTCAAGCAAAGACGTGGGCATGATCACGTCTATGTCTATGCTCACTTGAATTGTTCCCTTTGTTGTCCCCCGCATACATGTTTCTGTAACGCTGGCTTGAGGGGATCCATTCTGGTGGCAGGGGAATCAATACTTTTCAATCATTGTCAAGTAGTTGGTCCTCTTCTTCATGACGGTTCTCTTCTTCCCAAACAAACCCAGGAACCTCGTCATCTTCGGAACCATTAGATGATTTTTGGAGGGTCTGGAGGGCCGTTTTGGGCCTATTCTCGGTACTGTTCCCCCAGCAGCAAAAGAACGGCCGTTGTCAGAATTTGTATTTTTTGAAAAAAAAAAAAAAATCTTAAAATGGAAAAATAAGATGAACAATTTAAAAATAAAAAAATAATTTATTTTGTATGATGTGGCAATCGCTTGGTCATGTCACGCAGCTGCTTTGGCGCAGTTCCAAATAGTTTCAAAGTCTAGGAACCCTGGGGAACTCATAGCCCTCCATAGGGGCTGAATAACATATAATGCAAGGTCCAAGGGTTCTTCCTTTTCTTCCAAGAAATCTTCATCCGCGAGGTACTCGTTGTAAGAAAGCCCTGGATTGTATCCACGTGTTTCACGTGCAAGCTTGTTGTTTGTGTAGATGTACACCAAGATGGTTTTGCACCTTACTATGCACAAATGAATACATGCTCCAGTTCCTTTCACATGAAGATGATGAGCAAGTCAAGCTTAGAACTCTTTTTGCAATCTTTGGGAGAGCATTGCCACCCACTCAATTCTACCACTAATGAGGCAGCAATGTACATTGTATGACATCAGGAGCCTCTTGTAAGGGGTCTAATGGACCATATTTCTCTTCAAATTGTGTCAGTTCAGTCATTGCCTCAATTATTGACACATTCAGTGGCACGCTCAATTTCCGTATGACTTGATTCAATGCTTGCTTCGCCACGCCATTGTTGTGAACAACTGCTACGTCTATCAAAAACAGGATTAGTAAAGCCGCCGAATAGTGCAAGTCTATGAGCATCATTTTCCAACAAGTGTCAAATTGTCGCTCGTACTTGGTTGCCAACACGGGGGCTAGGAAAAAAGGAGTCTCCTTAAGGGAGTACATGTAATCTTTTAAGGCCTTTATGATTACCTAAGATTTAGGCATTGAATGCTGGAAATTTTCTATCAAAATGTTGAAGAGCAAGGAACACAGGTTGTACCATGTTCAAAAAATTAGCACATTTCATCCAAAATCTTTCCAAATTTATGTCTCTTCTTGCGTTTATAGCTTGCCTTTGAACTTCACCACCATTTTTTCAATTGAATAAGTCTCGTTCAAATGCAACATACCTCTTCCAACGTCATCTGATGCAATGCGTTCTTGCAGTTCATCAAACGGTCTATCATCAAGAAGTGGCAAGCAAACCGTGCTTTTGAAGGAAGTCTAAGTGCCTTTTTGGATGACCACTTCCAAAAAAGAACCAAAATATAACAGTATCTTTTCATGAATGTAACAATAGCAATACATTGTTTAATCAGATCCTTCCCCCATTCTTCCAAAAGTAAATCCAAAATGTGCAATGCACACCCCTGTGCATATGTACATGTGAGGGTATTTTTCTGTCAACCTTGTCAGTGTGCCCGTCATAAATGCAGTATTATCTGTACATAGTTGGATGATGTTTTTAAGGCCAACCTTCTCAATGTACACTTGCATTGTCTTCATCATATACGTAATGTCCATTTTATGTCCAGTGCTATCCATCAATCTTAAGAAAACATCCCCAACAAGACAAATAAGCATCATATTCATCAACAAACAAATATTGGTATCAGACCACCCATCTGAACAAATAGTTGCTTTGTATAGGCCAATTGAAACACTCGTTTGTTTAGAGACCACTCGATCGACGGCTAGCTTCTTCACATCTATCATTTTTGTTCGCAATGTATTGTACAATGGTGATTTGTAATTGAATCTAGCTGCCGCAATTTCAGTCACTACTTTCATAAAGGCGGGATGTCTCACAAGGTTGAATGCAATGTTGGTCTCGTAAAAGAAATAAGCCCATAGCTTGTCCAAATCTTGTTTGTGGTCCATTGTGAGTGCCCAATTTGTCACCTAGGACTCATTTTTTTTTCTTTGTTTATTAGTATTTTGAGTGTGATTTATTATACAAAATTTTCTTAAAAGAATATAAAGCCAAAATATGTATGTTACATGCCATTATAGTATTTGATAATAATTAATTATTTTTCCTAAAATATAACACCAATCTTGCATGTAAATAGGGTAGAAATCCAAAAACTATACATATTGCAGTCATTTAGTAGAATTGTCCCAGATTGGCTAAACTTGCCTTGCATGTGATAGAACATGGCTAAATTGGTCTGAGGGAACATATGACTATTTTACAGTCATTGTTGTGCTTATAGTCATTGTAGACAAGTCATTTATATCCTTGTTTTCTTGTAGTGGATGGAGTTGACTGACATACCAGGAGCGTACAAAGCCAGAATCGGGCCCAAGTTAGGTCTTTTTTTTACTCCCTCATATCTATTTAGAACCCTAAACTAGTCACTTTCCACAAAAAAGTCAACCTCCAAAAGTTGGATTTTTAATCCTTTTGAAGTTTAAGTTGACGCTAGCTTCTAGTAGTATTCTAGCATAATAAAAAGGGGTTGGGGTTCTTATACACTAAAAATGGCCTTTTGAAGCCAATGGTGCAATTTAGTTTTAACTTGTTGATGTTTGTACAAGTTCTTGAGTTTTATTGAAGTTGGAAAGTTTGTGAGTTTTGTAATAATTCTAAAGCAACCCTCTTCCGTACCTTAGCAATGCCGCTTTAGGAGGCTTCTAGTTTATGTTTGTGAATTCTAAACTTTTAAGTGAAATTTTTTTAATTGAGAAATCCCTTAAAGTTTAGGCGTTATTGTACCAATTTGTTTGTAGATGTTATTGAAGTAACAAGTGTTTGTACTAATTTCCTTGCTCTAATGTATTATGTATATTTTGACAAATTAACTTTATTGAAATTGTTTTGTGTATTTGTGGTTTTGTGAACTACGGCAAAGCTTTAGCTTTGGATATTTGAGAGTTAATAGAATTAAGTGTGTTTTACTAACTTTTACTAACTTGACCCTTTTCAATTGTGATTAGTACTTCTTTTGTTGCCTAAAATACAACAAAACTTTGAACCTAGATGTTACAGAAGTTGGTAGAATCTAGAAGTTGTCCGTAACCACAGTGAAGCTTTGAACCATCCTCTTGTATCATTTTTACGTTATTAAGCCATTTGGCTTTATTAGTGGAAGTTTGGCCAAGTTAGCCATTTCTTTGTGTTAGCGTTTATTTAGAGCCAAGGTCAAGAGTGAGGAGAAGAAGTGATAATATACAATTGAGTCCAAAATCATAAAGTAGAGGGTGAGAGGTTTCCAAACACATAAGATACAAAAGAATCTAAATTGAAATGAGTGAGTTATGAGCAGATGAAGTTTAGCACTCAAGTTGGATGAAGAAGTGTTGAACTCATCCAAGTAGAGCAAAAGAGTAGGATTAGGAGGTAGTAAAAAATTAGAGTTTATATCTGTAATAATAAACGGGTTTGAGATTACCATCTAAGATTAGTGAGTGGATGAAGATTTTAAGCACCAATTAGCGATTAAACTTCATCCATCCATAAATTCTACTAGCAAGGTCGAATTTGCAAGTGCCTTATTAATTTTAAAAGCTGATTTTAGCCTCTAGAAGGAAAAAATATAAAAAGTCTAAAAATAATAATTTGTCAAAAATTAGACCAAGAGATAGAATGTATAAAAGTAAAATTAGAGAGAAAAAATTTAGCAATTAGAAGAAGATAACAACAACAATAGCATCAAAGAGCGTAGAAATGAGCAACTTTTAAACTCACCACTCTTTCTCTCAACTACAATAGGAAGAAGTAGAGTTCAAAAATTCAAAGTTTGAATGATAGAATGAAGTAGGAAGCAAAGTTTGGAGTTGTTATATAAAGTAGTGAAGGGAGAATTAGAAGTTGATAGGATTAAAAGAAATCTTTGAAATACACTTAGAGCCATTAGAATTTAGATAGGATAATAATTGACTCATAGGATATCAAAAGATTATTATTATTTGAAGATTTGAATCAATTATTGTGTAAAATTTCCAATGTCAACCTTTGAATACAATAATGGAGTTAGAATAGTGTAGAAAGAAAAGGAAAGAGAAGGAGAAGAAAAGAAAGAAAAAATTTCCCAACTTCCCCAACTTTGTATTAAAACCAACCTTTTAAGTGGTGAGCAAAATTCCAAGAGAACTCCAATCATCACAAATAATAGGAAGTTTGAAGGGATATTCAACCACCTCATAGATAAGACCAATCCCAAGGTGAGGTACTAATTCTTCTAATTTATATTCAAATTCCACAATTAGTCATTTTCATGCTTAGCCCAACTTCAAGTGCAAGTCAGAGTGTCAAGATTGGGTCTTTTCCAACTTTCAAATAGAATATCTTGTAGAGTTTGCTTAGTGGTTTCCAAAAATATATCACATTTAGAAATTGGAGTTAAATTGAGAAATATATTAATGAACAAAGTTTAGGAGTTGTACAGTTGTACTAGATGAAAATTAATCAATTTCATCCAAAAGGAACAAAAATGGAAATTTAGATATAGGTAGAGAACTAGAGGTCAAAAGTGAAATTGGAAGTTAGTTTTGAATTGTAGATTGATAGGAAATCAAGGATGAAGAGTAAAGTCCCGATTAGCGGTCAAACTTCATCCATTCATAACTTGTTGTAGGAATCTCCAAATCTTATAAGTTTTATGTTTTTGGAAATTGAATGAACTGAAATACAATTTAGGTATTTTAAATTTAGATTGTAGATACTTTTATTAAAAAATCACAGTGGCTCAAAAACTTTGTGTTGTTTAGAGTTAAATTTTGCAATTAAGGTAGTTTTTAGTGATTTCTTTTACCTTTAGGAGCTTAGAAAAGATCCATTGTTTGAAAGGTACAATGGACCAACGTTAGGCACCATTAGAATTAACAAAATCAAATGACAAGAATCTAGTTGTGCTCATGAATTTATCAAGGGTGGATAAATGAACGCTCACACCCACATCCATGGTCTTGTCAAAGTTTCTTTGGTGATGAACGGAAGACATGTTTTTCATCCTCTTGATTGACGCTGAAATGAAATCTACCAAATCGGGGGTTGGATTTGGTGTGCCATTCGTGGCAGAGGGGTCATGCGGCTCTTCCACCTCCACGTCTGTTGAAGGTTGAGGTACAAAGTCATTAGCAAATCTGGGCTCACGTATTTCATCTTCTACAACTGAAGTTTCGTATGTCTCTTCATAGCTTATAAACTTCGGAATGACCCCCTGTGGGCGCAAGATTACCCATCCTTGGTAATCGGGTGAACACCGACCACGTTCTATGCCTTTATCCACCTTTTAAATATATGGAGGTGTTGTGAGCGCGGTCTAATGGATCATTTTGTGCTAACGTTTTCTAAGTGTCGTGAATGGCAGCGAATACTACTAGAAATGCATGGGTAACTAACAAGCTAACTGCGATGATCAAAGGTGATGATAACTCCTAACTCCCTATCCTATGTCTAGGTTTGGCTGGGTGGTTGGCGTCATTTCTAACGTGCCTAACTACGGAAAGGGGGAACCCTTACGTTCCTTCCATAATCTCTAAGACTACCTTTTGAGGTTGAACACTTCCTTCGGAAGCTGTAACTTTATGGCTAACCCTAAGCTTACTTTTTATTCCTATTTCTAGCTTCTAATTGTACTCTTGATTTTTACTCCTAGATTTAACTCTAAAGTCTTACCTTTATGGTTACTTATAAGTTTTTACTCCTAATTTTAACCTTAAGGTTCTACCCCTATGTTTAACTTTAAGGTTCTACTCCTAATTTAACTTTAAATTTTGACTCCTAGATTTAACTCTAAGATTTTACTTCTACGGTTACCTCTAAGTTTTTACTCCTAATTTAACTCTAAATTTTGACTCCTAGATTAACTCTAGGTTTTTACTCCTAAATTAAACTCTAAATCGTTAGCTTCTATTTCTAATTTTTAACCTAACTTATCATGGGTTACTATTCACTTAAAAGAAAAGGCTAATTAAGGAAAAAATCAACGTTAATAAGGAGGAAACACCAGGTGTTGATTCAAGGACTTACCTCATCACTACCGGTGTCGGAAATGCGCTCGTCCGCATCCGCGTGCCTATCTCCATTCTCCATGGTGGTCCTTGGTCTGTGGGAATTTTTTCCCAAATTCACTACTTGTGTTTTGAAAATTAGGATCCCGGGTGATCTAACCCTTTTCTTTCATTTCCTCCTTCTTCCTCCTTCCCTTTTGTTCTCTTTTCCTTTTCCTCTCTTTCTTTCTACACTAACACTATTCTACCTAAGCTTTGATGGGTGTCTTACACTATAGATTCAAACCCCAAGGAGGTTTTAATGCCCCTTCTACTCTCTTACACCATTTTATCTTGGTGTCATCCTAATCCCCCTTCTAATGGTCACTACGAATCCTCGAGATTTTCCTTCTAACGCCTACTTAGCCAACCCTAGGTTACTATTTATCATCTCTCTTACCATCTCTCCTATTTCATTCCATTTCCCTCTAATCCTCTTCCATTCTTGCTAGTTCAAATCGGTGTGAAGAGAGAGAGATAGTATGTGAATATTTTTTGTATGCAGGTTCTTTTTAATATCCTCGGACATGCGGCTTCTCTTCTCCCCCCTTCCCTTTTTTTTGCAATTAAGTTTCTTTCCAATTAAGCTTGACCCCTAGTTTTTAGACTTCTTTACCTAGACCAAATTAAAATACTAGCATAAGGGCCCCGACTCCCCAGCTCCCTGGACCGCTCGGAACCCAGCTCCCTGCCCAGCTCAGACCCAACCCCGGTGACTGAGCCCCCCAACCCCGGTGACTGGACGACCCCTGTGACTGAACCCACCTGAGACTGGACGACCCTTGTGACTGAACGGGGATCTGGTTCTGGTATTTTGGTTTCTAAAGGAAGACTAGATTTTTTGGGGGCTAACTAAGGAACTGGCTTTTGCTAGACTAAGGAAACGGGATTTTTGCTAACCAAGGAAACGGGATTTTTGCTAGCCAAGGAAACAGGATTTTTGCTAACTAAAGGGACTTGGACTTTTACTACACTTAGGGAAAAGATTTAAAACATTGGATAACTCGAAACTTGACACACTAAATATCTTGGAAGCTAAACTCTGGACGTTTCCAAAAAGGTCTTGGAAACTAGACTTTGGAACTAAGGCCTGAGGAGGTTCAACGCTTCGCCGTGGAGTTGGATTTAACACCAACTCTATGACTTTGTATCACTCCAGGGTTCGAAGCTTTGCCGTCCGGACCGTTTTAACACAAACTATAGGACTTGACGTTTGTTATTAGTTCGAAGCTTCGCTGTTCCGAAGGGGGGTTCACCCGACACGAGAGAATTTAGAAGAAAGTGGGGCAAAACTTTTAGGAAATACACCTCGCAAGGTCAAAGCTTCGCCATCCCACAAGGGGGTCCACTCAATGGGAGAAACGTTAGGAGAGGGTAAAAAAGATATACTTAAAAGAACACACAAGTTAGGACAACGTGAAAAACACCAAGTTCACACACTAAAGGCCCCCCAAAGCGGCATCGCCGAGGTACGGTGGGGGGGTGCTCTAGGGTTAGTACAAGACACCAAAGAGACTTCAACACACAAGTTAGTTCACAAGAATATACCAAAGATAGTAAGACTTTTGAATAACAACGAGAGTATATGCAAACACACACAAAGTGTGTACAAGGCAAGGTAGAAGGACCCCCAAGGACCTTCAAGCTTGAGATATAACAACAATAGGAGCCAAAAGTGCTCTGAAAACACCGTAGAGGTTTCTTGGCTAAAACGCCAAAAATCCCAACATAAATTGGACCCACGGACCCAAAACAAGATTTGGAGGTGATCTTGAGAGAAAAATGGGGACCTTAAATAGGCTTCCAAGGCCCCACTCCCTCCTCAAGAGTTCTAAGGTAACCTTATCAACTCGGATTTTCATCCTCATCTTCAAAGATTTTCATCCTAATCCTACAAAAACTACTTTATTTATCTACATTGGATCAACCTCCTAACTTTTGGAGATTAATTCCAATTGTCAAACGGATTGCGCCATTGGCTCTAGATCGCCGTGTTTAGTCCAAGAGCCCTCTACCCCTGTACCGAGGACAAAAAAACCATCGTAGGCTAATTTAGTTTAAAAACTAAACCGTGGTAAAATCCTAGATCTTGGGGGTTTCCTATTTTGAGAAATGTAAATAGCTTAGGGTCTTCGGTAGGTGTGAGGGAGTCGGAAAAGACTCTTGGTTGACTTCGTTTCGCCATCGTATGGTCTCGGAACACCGGTCAACGCAGCGGAGACCCCGCCACGTGATTAATTCTCGAGGAATCTCGCCGGTTCGGGTACTTGCTGCTATCGGAATGTTGCGAAACTTCACGGAGAGCATTATTAACATAAAACAAGCTAGTCTAATTTTTAGTGAGATTTTCTTGTAACCTGGGTAATTTCCATGAAATTCCCGTTGGAGGTTAAAAGGGTTGACCACCCGCAAAAGGTTCTTCTGCAAGTCGGAAGATGACGGGATTTTTCACATGACCTCTCATGGGGTCACATGAAAGATGTGCAGGTGCATTTCCGTACCTGGCACAATTGGTCAGTGGTAATGAATTGGCCATCTCTTTGAATTAGCGATGGTGCAGGAATCTTTTGCAGCTAGAGGAATCTTGGCGAATTGATTTCGTCGTTGGACTCTGTGGGCGCAAGATTACCCACCCTTGGTAATCGGGCGAACACCGACCAGGTTCTATGCCTTTATCCACCTTTTTAAATACAAGGGGGTGTTGTGAGCGCGGTCCACTGTGCCTTCCAAGCAATGGATCTTTTGTGCTAACGTTTTCTGAGTGTCGTGGATGACAACGAATACTACTAGAATTGCATGGATAGCTCGCAAGCTGACTGTGATGAGCAAAGGTGATTGGTAATTCCTACCTCTTTAACTGCCTATCCTATGTATAGGGTTGGCTGGGTAGTTGGCGTCATTTCTAACGTCCTTAACTATGTGAGCGGGGAACCTTATGTTCCTTCCATAAGTGTTGAATACTAATTTTTGGAGGGTTGACACTTCTCCCGGAAGTTTCAACTTTGCGGTTAACCCTAAGCTTAAGTTAGTTTTTTTTAATTCCTGACTTCTAAATATAACTTTAAATTTTTATTTCTAAATTTAACTCTAAATGGTTACTCCTAATTTTAACTCCTAGATTTAACTCTAAATGTTTACTCCTAATTCTAACTCCTAGTTTTAACCCGAAATTTTTACTCCTATTTTTTTAACTCTAAATTTTTACTCCTAATTTTAACTCGAAATTTTTACTCGAAATTTTTAACTCGAAATTTTTACTTGTAATTTTTTACTCTAAATTTTGACTCCTAATTGTAACTCTAAATTCTATCTTCTATTTCTAATTTTTATCTTTTCTTGTCACGGTCTACCTTTCACGTGGAAAGGGCTAATTAAGGAGATCAATGCTAAAGAGGAAAAAACACAACACCGAGTATGGATTCAAGAACTCACCTCGTCACTTCCGGTGTCGAAAATACACTCGTCCGCATTCGTGCGTACATTCCCATATTCCATGGTGGCCCTTGGGTGGCGGGACCTTTTCCCAATTCCACCACTTATGTTTCGAAAATTAGGACCCGTGCAATCTAACCTCTTTCTTTCCCTCCTCCTTTTCTTTCCCTTCCTCTCTTTCTACACTAACACTATTCTACCTAAGCTTTGATGGGGTGTCTTACAACTATAGATTCAAACCCCAAGAAGTTTTAATGTCCCTCCTAACCTCTTACACAACCTTGTCTTTGTATCATCCTAATCTTCTTCCTAATGGTCACGATGAATTCTCGGGATTTCCTTTCTAACACCTACTTAGCTAACCTAGGTCACTGTTTATCGTCACTCTCCTTCCCCTCCTATAACCTCTCTTTCTACCTAATTCTTCCCCATAGTTTGTAGACTTGTTTGGTGGTGATGTAGGTTGGATTGGATGTGTTTGTGCAGGTGGTGCGTGGAGTGGCAATCTCTATTTCTATTTCTCCCCCCTCCCTCTTGTATTTCTTTTTTTTGAGTTTTGTTGTCGTGTTTTCGTTTATAACGGTTATTTTCTAGGTTCAGACTATTTTGGAACTAGACCCAAAGAAAGAAAATCCCAAAAAAACTTAGCTTGACACCCCCCCCCTTTTGACTAATCTGGACCCAAGCCCCTGTGTTCTTTCCCTGGACTCTCAACCCCCGCCCTTGTGCTCTCAACCCCGCCCCTAATCAGCGCTTCCCCCGCCGCCACGTGGCCCCGTCACCCCCCGTCACCCTCCGTCAGCTGGCCACCCCGGGCCTTGATCCCCCGGGATCTGGTTCGCTGGCTCTTGGTTGCTGGCTCTCGGGCTGCTGACTCTCGGTTTGCTGGCTCTGGACTCAGGCTGGCCGGGACCCTTCCTAGTTGTTTTTTGTTTTGGGCTGGCTCGGGTCTTGGGCTGGCTTCATCTTTTGTTTCGTTTGACAGAAACTCACACTTGAGGTGGACTTGTTAAAATACACGGGGAGTATTGGAACGTTTAACATGACTACACTAACTTTTTGGACTTAAAGTTGGGGATGACAAGACTCCACCTAGACTGGGAAATGGTTCGTCTCTATTACCACTGGACAGGAAAACTTGCCTAACTAAGTCCTACTTTTGGAGGCTAAACTTTAAAAATTTCCAAGCTTCTTTTGGAAACTAAACTTTGGAGTGGGGACCAAGGGGTTTTTGAAGCTTTGCCGTATTTTTGGGTTTGACACCAAATTTAGGACTCCTACACTCCTAAGGTTCAAAGCTCCGCCGTTTCCTAGATTTTTGACACACCACTTAGGACTTTGAGATATTGGGGGGTTCAAAGCTTCGCCGTCTCAGAGGGGGTTCCTTACAACGAAGGAAACTTTAGAAGAGGGAAAAGATACACTTAAAGAAGACACACAAATAAGGGGTTCAAAGCTTCACCGTCCCGGAGAGGGGTCCACACAACACGAGAGCTTTTAGAAGAGGGTAGAATGAAAAACACTAAAGAGGAAACATGCAACGGAGTCAAAGCTTCGCCGTCCCGTAGGGGGCTCCACTCAACAAGGTAAATGCTAGTAGAAGGCAAGAACTCGACTTAAGAGACACCCGAGTTAGTATAATGAGGAAAGCAAATGACTCACACTCTAAAGGCCCTCCAAAGCGGCATCGCCAAGGTACGGTGGGGGGTATCTTTAGGATTAGTACCACAAAATCCAACGATACCTCACAAAGGATGTTAGTATAGAAAGACGGAATAACCAAATGACACACACAAAAGATGGAAGGACTCCCAAGGAGCTTGAAAGCTTGAATTTTAACCACAATAGAGCTCAAAAAGAGCTCAACTTCAAATGCCAAAATATCCAAAATAACTTGGACCCACGGACCCAACAACAAAATGAAGGGGGTGTTCTTGAGAAAAAAATGGGGACCTTAAATAGGTTCCAAGGCCCCACCTTCCCCTCAAGAGCTCTAAAGTAACCTTATCAACTTGGATTTTCATCCTCATCTTCAAAGATTTTCATCCTAATCCCTAAAAAACTACTTTTACCTATCTACGTTGGACCAACCTCCTAACTTTTGGAGAGTTACTCCAATCGTCAAACGGATTGCGCCAGTGGCTCCAGATTGCCGTGTTTAGTCCAAGATCCCCCTACCCCCCGTACCGAGGACAAAAAACCATCGTAGGCTAATTTAGTTTAAAAAACTAAACCGTGGTAAAATCCTAGATATTGGGGGTCTCCTATTTTGAGAAATGTAAATAGTTTAGGGTCTCCGGTAGGTGTGAAGGAGTCGGAAAAGACTCTTGGTTAACTTTGTTCCGCCGTCGTATGGTCCTGGAATGCCGGTCAACGTGGCGGGGACCCCGCCACGTGATTAATTCTCGAGGAATCTCGCCGGTTCGGGTACTTGCCGCTATCGGAATGTCGCGAAACTTCACGGAGCGCATTATTAACATAAAACAAACTAGTCTAATTTTTAGTGAGATTTTCTGGCAACCTGGGTAATTTCCATGAAATTCCCGTTGGAGGTTAAAAGAGTTGACCACCCGCAAAAGGTTCTTCTGCAAGTCGGAAGATGACGGGATTTTTCACATGACCTCTCATGGGGTCACATGAAAGATGTGCAGGTGCGTTTCCGTACCTGGCACAATTGGTCAGTGGAGATGAATTGGTCATCTCTTTGAGCTTATCGATGATGCGGGAATCTTTTGCAGATAGAAGAATCTTGGCGAATCGGTTTTGTCGTTGGACTCCTGGCATGGGATTTATCCTAGGACACCATCCTTGGGCTGTAGATTCCTCCATGGCCCGGTCTTGCGTCAGTGGCTCCTGCATGCTAACAATCGGGGTTTGGAGAATTTCTAAACCTAACTCTAGGACCCGACCTAGTGGCCTCGTTGTGGATCCCTCGGACCGACTTAGCCATGAATTGCCACATTCATGGTGGGATTTAGCCCTTTTGGGCCTATGTGACTTGAATCCTACAAATCCACTCGTTTCGTTCTTTCTACCTATTTTTGGGCCCAGTTTGGTGGGATTCTAAGTCTAAACACAAATCTAGATCAAATACTATAATGGGTATGTTACAACCTTATTTTGGTTCTACACTCTTTTTATGGCTTTTTGAATATTTTTCTTAACTTTAAATTGCAAATTTCCAAAAAAATAATTTTACGAGTCCCAAGTGACAAATTGAGAGCTCACAAACTCATGGCATGGGATTTATCCTAGGACACCATCCTTGAGCTGTAGAATCCTCCACGGGCCAGGTCTTGCATCAATGGCTCCTCCATGCTAACAATCGGGGGTTGGGGAATTCTAAACCTAATTCTAGGACCCGACCTAGTGGCCTCATTGTGGATCCCTCGGATTGACTTAGCCATGAATTGCTACATTTATGATGGGATTTAGCCTTTTGGGGCCTATGTGACTTGAATCCTCCAAATCTAACCGTTTCGCTCTTTCTACCTATTTTTGGGCCAGATTTGGTGGGATTCTAAGTCTAAACACAAATTTAGACCAAATACTGTAACGGGTATGTTACAACCCTATTTTGGTTCTACACTCTTTTTATGGTTTTTTGTATATTTTTCTTAACTTTAAATTGCAAATTTCCAAAAAAAATATTCTACGAGTCTCAAGTGACAAATTGGGAGCTCACCCCCCACACACAATTTGTAAATTCTTTAATAACGTTCAGAGGGATTTTTTTACACCAATTTAAAGTAGAGGATCCGCCAAATTCAAAGTGACTCAAAGTCCTTTTGCAAACAAATGCGACGCTCCACCGGTAGAAGATGCATTCCCAAAGATGAGGGGACCTATCCTCAACGGTGCAAGATATTAGCCATGGATCCCAATCTTTTATATTCCTACAAGTATCATTTTCACTTGTCATGCTGCAAATGTAGGCATTATGTAAAAATATGTATATTTACATTCTTTAATTGAATTCTGATATTTATAAAATAATAAAGTAGATGACATCATTTGGAATGGCTTCAAGGTGACACTTCTTACTGTCCGTAATAGACAACTATAAAGAAAAGAATTCACTTGTGAGCTTCATCGTATTTGATGTTATTATTTTTTGTTTTTCATTTAAGTTATATTATGTCAAATTAGAGGATTTTTTCTGAGTCTCAAGATGAAGAATCTCAAATGGAGCGTGAGTTTGAATTTTCTTTATCGCAACTGCCAGACCAACTTCAATTGTTATTGGGTCTTTCATTGTCGCATAGGCATGAATAAGATGAAGCTGGGCCATCTCGACCACCAAAACAACCTCGCGTGGAGCAATGATGGCACATGAATCTTCAATAAAATACTCGAGCATTGATGATCTTGTTGCAGGTTGGATGCGTTGAGCTTGACAGCCGTAAAATAATATTTGAAGGTTGTTTTGAAGGTTTAAATATTGATCAATATTATTGCATGATCAAGTCTATCTAAAGAAGTCGTGGTCACCAACAATCGTTGGAAGGGCTAATTAATCTTTTAACTAAAGCGGATCGTGCCGATTATGTTGCTGTTACCGTCAAATGCATTTTCAAGTTCTTGTAGATGGAGTGACATTCCGACCAAAACTCTATTTTTTTAATTTCTATTAGACATATGTTAGTTTCTAGTTCTTTATTCCATACTTGGAATGTTTTTATAAACTAAATTTGTGTATATGAAATTGTACGAGGGAAATATTCAAATAATTTACCTTCTAGATACTTTAGGATGATTTATCTTCTAACTAGGGATTTGGAATTAGTTTTATGATCAAAATTCACTACCAATGGGTGTTAGGAGAGCCACATGGTCAAGATATAAACTAAAGTCTACTTGACTTGTGTAGTTTAGGTAGAAAATAAGGTGGAGGAAAAGGGGGAACACTATTCATTTTCTCTCTTGTTGTTACTTGTAAGGCCCGAATGTTTGAAGAGCCATTGTGTGTTGTATTTTGAGAATTTTGGATTGAAAATTGGAAGAGTTGTGTATTATGATGTGGAGTTTCTAAATTAATCTTATTTACTTGATTTGAAGTTGTCAATCAACAATTGTACTAGTTTGAGTGAAAAGAGGTATGCTGCCTTCTATGTAAAAGGGTAGAGACTTTAACCGACATAAAAGACGGACATGTCTTTTGTTTGGAATGAAATTTGGAGAGAATGTAGACAATTGTGTTAGCTTTCTATAAAGCTATCATTCATTTTATTTGGAGTTTGGTGAGGCCCAATTGATGATCATTGTGGGTTTGAAGTTTAGGAGCCAATTCCTTAGACGGTTCAACTTGTGGTCTGGCCGTCCCATTTTACTCGTCCAAAGGCTGTGGTTTCTTATCACCTATCCTAAATTTTGAACCCAATTAGAGCTATAACATGATAGGCCAACAGGGAGCAATTTGAAGATTTGATGATCGAGTTTGAAGAATCTACATGACTACAACTTCTTTATTTTCTAAGCCATTTATGTTTGTAGCAAAAAAAATTGTGATTTTCCAAAGCAAACTACTCTCTATAAGACATCATGGCTAGCCATCTTACTAATTCGTAAATCTTAATGAAGGTCACAGTAGAAATTTGTTTGCATTTCATCAATTCAATCAAAATAAATGATGACAAGGTCACTTACCAATAATGGTCTTGTAAACCCCTAAAAACAAGTTTATTGCCTTTGAAACTCCGAAACATCCACATGAAGCCTCTTTCAAGGATTCAAGGTAAAATTGTCATTGACGGAGCAAGGTAATAAGTCAATCTTGCCCACCCTTTATATTTCTGGATTTCCTAGATCCACGGTTGCCCAATGGACAATTGCGGGTCCACGAAGGGTGTGACCTTGGGTAATGGGGGGTCCAGAACCAAGGCGATCGTAGACCAGAACAAAGGCAAAAGCGGTAAAAATATGGGTGATCGTGGATTAGATATTGGCTACTACAGCTTCTAAGAGCGACCGCGTCAAAAAAGAGCAATTGCAGATCTCAATGTGGGCTCGAATGTGGTGACAACAGGTACCAAACAATTCTGAAGTGAGGTGACCGTGGGTCTAGGCCTTACCGACAGTGGTTGATAATATTTTCCACTTGTAGACTGAGGCTAGCAAAACAAATTTTTAAAATTTTAATTTTTTAATTTTAATTTTTTTTGCTTCATAGATTATATTTTTGTCTACATGGAAAGCTTTGTTTCATTCCATTTGGATTTGTTATGAGAAAGGTATCGACAATTTTGTTTTTTAAGGAATTACTCAAAAAATCAATTTGTAGGATTCATTTTGAATGCAATTTTTACAATTTTTACAAAAAAAAGGTCCACATGATTTACTATGCTTCTTAAAATAATCTCACCATCGGAATCAGTGTGTTTAGAGATATTAATAATTTATATTTTCTTATCTTATACGAATTTTTACTTAATAATTGTTTAAAAAATAAAAATTATGTTTTTTGTAATTTTTTCTTTTTTTCCAAACTCTCAACTCAATTCCCCACAATAAAAATTTGAAGCTCAAAACTATGTAGAGCACAAAATTAAAGTTAGGAAGGTTCAAAGTCAAATAATCTAGTCTTGCAATGTGTTAGAAAACTTGTTTCTTTCACGCCAAACGTACTTATCATGCAATCTATAAGGTCAAAAATTTTGAAATTTTTTACTCACATTCTCATACTAGTTAGGTGTAAGATCCTATGGTTAGATGTACCAAAAACAATTCTCATTTTTTTTTAAATTCTTGCTATAGAAATGGGAGTTTTTACTTTTGGGGGGAAAACAAAAGGCCTTGATCCTTTACGGGTTAAGGCCTAACAATTTTCATAACTTTCAACTACATGGTTAAAAGGTTTAGGGATGATATGTATGTTTCATTGCTTAGAGGGCAACCCAAGCAACTAAAATAAATATATTAAAATCCCTTTTTTTATAAATATTATAAATTCACTCTTTATATTTATATTTATATGGAATGCTTTGAATCATTCCATTTTGATTAATGAGATGAAAGTCATGGGAGTTCTAGTTTGGGATAGTTTGCAGATAGCTCTAAAATTGACCTCTAATGTATAATAAACATTGAAGCCCTTTATTTCACTCATGTTTTAAATATTTTGAAAAAAATTAAAATTGTAGGTCTATATTGCTTCTTACAACATTACAGCCATCGAGATTCATATTTTAAAATTTCATTAATAAATTGTTATTATATAGCATTTTGAATCATTCAGTCATTCTCTACTCCTTTATACTTATTATATTTTTCCTATATGTTGTACAATTCCAAATGATCTGAAATTTTGTAACCATGTAGCCAACTTCTGCAAAAGAGGGTCCAAAGAGTAATATTTGGGACATTTTTCCATACAAATGTGACCTTCTGAAATGCAGTTGCCTGTTTTTTTGTTGGGCCCGCCAAAATGTAGTTGTCATTTCAAATGCTAATATCTTGCAATCTCTTGGGTGGAAATTTCTGAATGTTTTTCACATCTTTTCATACAAAGCATACTACAAGATCCTACAGTTACATGTCTCTAAAAATGATTTTTTCTTAAAATTTGGTATTTGTCCTAGACATGGCATTTTTGGAGCAATTTTGGTAGAAACATATGTGGCAACCTAGAAAAGAGGATATAAGTTTGTTCATGTAGATTTAGAAGTAAGGAACTTACCTTTAATATTTTTTTTCGTTTCTATGAGATAGAAGGGGATTAAATATTAGAGTTATAGATTAGTAGAACTTTGGATACTTGAGTTAGGTAAAATGGTTAATGGTAGAAATTAACCTTTCCAGCCTAACCAGAAATCAGAATCCGGGAGGACCAATGTAAGAGCCAGGAAAGTAAGGATAGGTCTAGTTACTTAGGAATCTAAGGGAATGAGTTAGTATTGGTAAAAAATTTCGCTTCTTCAAAGAGTAATTTAGAGGTTTTACCAAAATTAATATTCCTTTACCATGGGAATAGTGGTACATAGATAATAAGGTTAAAAGGAGAAATAAAAGTTTCATGGTCTTACTGTAAACCGGAACCAGATTGGGATTCGGGAAACCACTTGAGGATCACTTGACATATTGGGACCGGGTGCTAATACATACCAGAGGATACTAGAAGACCTATCGAAAGCTAATAGGGCGATCCTAGGCTGGGTTGACGAATTTGAATGTTTGGAGGCAAATCACATCCAAAAACCGGACGTCTGGACGTAGCGTCCGCAGATGATGTCGCAGACGCAGCGGTCACCGTCCGTCGGAAGGAGACGAACGGGCAGATGGACAAACGGCGCAACATGGTAGATGGGCTAACGGGATGGAGAGGCGGATGGGGCAACGAGGCGGATGGGCGGACATGCGGTTTAGTTTAGATAGGATTTTAGGGAGGGCCTTCTATTTCATTTTTTAAGTAATGTCAAAGTTGTCATAAAATATTACAGTATATTGTTGGAGTTTTAGATTTCAATATTTCCTAACATATTGGATAGAAATATCATATTAGCACATATCACATGTCTACAATTCGATTTTCATTCACAATTTCATCCAAATACTTTTGAGATAATAGATATTTGAAAAAATAAAATCTTGATGGTGTACTCAACATCAAGGAGCAAATTTGTATTACAATGAAAAGTTTAAACAATCAATTGTCATAACATAATGTGTTTATAACAAGAAACTAAACACCCAAGGGTGAATGCAAGAAAGACCGTCTACTTTGCGTAGCGTTTTCCACAGTACTCATGTTTTTTTCGGGAGTACTGTATAATTAGAAAAACAATTTTAAAAAAAACTGAAAAATATGTTCAATGTATACACCTTTAAGAAGAAGTTACCCTAGGAAGGAAAAGCATAGAAAAATTCTCTAAGTAGGAGAACTGGAAAAGTGCAAAATCTCATGAAAATAGGTACTTTTACATTTTAGTTTGTAAAAAATAGGAAAAACAATTTTTAAGGAAACTAAAAATTGGCCATTTGGGAGGACTTTATAGGAAAGACATTTCACCAAAAAAATGATCTTGAAACAGTTTTGAATGTTCAAAACTGCGCACGCAAGGGAGCCCTGTTTTCACGTATGTGGGGGGCATATAATAAAATATTTTTAAATTTCCTTTGGTAGAAACATGACTTCCTACTATGGAAAAAGACCATAGAAATTTCAGATCTAGATCATTAAGTTTGGATACTCCCCAGTACTAAAAACCCCTAAACTGCAAAGTGTGACAAATTAGCTAAATTTAAATTTAAATATAAAATGATTTTTAAATTTTTTTGAAAAATAATGGATCTAAAACAAGATCAGGTTATCCATCTCCAAAAAAAATTTCAAGTTAATTGGATTCATTCTTCAAAAGTTATAGTTGATAACAAGTCCGACACGTCAAGTGTGACAAAAAATAGTACTAGTCTTTCTTGCATTCACCCCCAAGTCTATATCTTTTCAATCTTTTTGGACTAAGTCTGGTAATCACTATCTCCTTTTACTTCAGCCCCGCTACTATGACCTGTTGTATCCCATCCGGAATCATTGTGGGAGCTTGAAAAATAAGATAAGTCCTGATTAGTGAGGAAAGTAAAGAAAGGAGTTAATAGGGGTACAATTTTTTGGTTTATCTAAGGGTAATCTAAACACCTTACCACAATTAACGTTCCATACTAATAGAGTAATGGTAGATAGATAATTAGGTTAAGACCAGTAGTTAAAGTTTCTTGTTCTTATTGAGAACTGGAACCGGATTGAGATCCGAGATCGTTCCAAATACCAGGGCCGGGTTTCAAAATATAACGGGAGGTATCTTTTGGAGAGTTACCATTCAGGAGAAGAGAAGTTGCCCAGTCAGTTAGCAAAGGAGGAGAGCGAATCTGAATCCGGATCCGAATCCAAGTCCCAACTCGACTTGGAAGAAGAAGAGGAAGAAGAATCTGACTTGGCCTTGATTTCTCCGTCCAGCTTTAAGGAGAAGACTTCAGCTAAGGGTAAGACAACTAAGCCTTCAACCAGTAGAAAACAGTCACTAAGAAAGGGCGTCTCCAAAACCGAGGAACCTTCTTCAAAGAAAGGTAGAAAGTAGAAGTAGAAGTATGAGTTCTTAAGATAAGCCTAGGAATAGTAGGCGGAAAGTACAATAAAGTAAAGTAGAGTTCAGTTAACTTAATTATAGGAAAGTTAAAGCTTTTGAATGTTAGAAAATTAGTTGACAACTACTTTTTGAGATGCATGCACCTAGACGTGAGTTTCTATGATTTTAGGATCTAAAGATCCACCTTTTGCGGATTGTCTTGTAGTTAGACAATTAGTCTGGAAGGATAAGGAATGATCCTAGTCCTCTCCTTTTTGATCCTTGGGCCTTTTAGGATTCTTTGGGATTAGTATTTAAGGGTTGGAAATTAGTTTCAACTCCGGGCGTTTTCATATTCTTGTTTTCCTATTCAATTTCTGCAATGAGAGCTTGGATTTCACCTTCATGAGTATTGGTCTGAAAAGTCTTGGTCTTGTGTTGAGGAGTTAGGCAGTGTTTTGACCATTGCTAGTTCAAGTAGTTTGGTAGTGAAAGCTTAAAGAAGAGGAGAATTAGTCCCCGGATTCCTTCCGGATCCGCGTCCGAGAGTATTGAGGATTGGTTCTGTAAATACTTGTGTACTCGGAGGGAATTCCATTTGCTGATGTTTCTTGGAGAGTCTTCTGAGCGAGATAGCCATTCTTAGGTTAGGTAAGTCCTTGAGAGGAAGGGCAAATGCTAGCTGACGTCTGAGAGGTCTTGTTGCAACCGGAAGATAGGAACTGGAAGGTAGGAGGAATCTCCTAGTTAGTAAGGTGCCACATCCCACTGTTCGGATTGCATCCGGATGAGTCTGTCATTATAGTAATGTGGGGATTGTAGGGGTTTCTTGAGTGACCTGCTAGCGTGGATTAGTTTCCGGGTTAGTTGTGAGGAAGAACTTGCGTCCCATCTTTTTTTGTCCTTTTGTTATTTTCCTTTTTAGTGAAATCTTCAGTCACTCTAATCATCTGGAGGGTAGGATTTACGCGTCCTTCTTTAACATAAGAGCGGACCCCTCCGTATACGAGGCTAAACTTCTACTTTCGATTACTAATAGTTTCGGATCCTTTTTGCTTTGGTTTGGTTTTCCAGATCCCATTCCGGTAATTTTGAGGAAGCTGCAATTAAAGTCTTTTGGAAATGATACACGGGTCATCTTGGGTGTTTTGTCATTTAGAACACCTAAAGGTAGGATTTGTGCTTCTTTGTGCTACGACAATCATCGTTGTTGGATGAATTTTGCATACTCTCTAATGAAGATTGTACAATCTTCCCTCTTTCTTCTTGTACTTGTTTTGATGCGCCTGATTTTATTAGTCTACCTAACTTATGGTCCCTTTTGGCTTTTAAAATAGACTTTCTAATACCTCCCTTAAGATCGTGGATTGGTTTCACCTTTCGCTTAGCTAGAGACAGACATGCATCAAAGAGGATTCTACCTACATTTTGTTTTTTCGATGAAGAGATTGCAAAAGGCTCCATTACTCTTTTCCTCTTAGCTTTTTTGCACTTCTTCACCGCATGTGGGCTTCCTTGTGAACCTCTTGGAATGTTTGTCTTCTCTGCAGACAAAGCTTTCAATATAGGGTTTAACGATTTGAATGGAGAACGCATTAAATGGCCAGAAAATCAACAAAACATAGACTCCAATGTTTCCACATCATTGTTGCTTGATGAAACAAATGGATTTGGAGTGGTACCAATGTGCAATTTCTTTCAATTTGTTCAAATGTTGTTTTTTAAATCGTAAGTCTCCAGGACTAATCAAAGTTGTGCTACCGCTTGTATATAGTGCATGTCAAGGACCGCTGTGTAGTAGTAATTGAGGATCTCGCATGAGTTGCTTCATGCCTTTGACGTTGCGGTTTGGCATTGGACACATAGACTCCAATACACGTGGATCTTGGTTTTCTTCTATTTGAGGTTATTCTACTTGAACATTTTGAATGCCTAAAAGCCCAATATTTTCACTTGCCAATGCCCCTATTAATTCAACACTTTGGTTGACCACATTTGTGTGGGACTTCACCCCACACTCTCTCATATCATTGTATTGATCATTTTCTTTCGCTCCTACCATTGTCATGGATGGATACTTGGAAATTCGAATCACTTCATCCGTTTAGGGAGTTTCATCATCTATAAACATTGCCTCATTTTCCTCCGCTACCTTCGCATGAATATTTTCCCTATCTGCTAGAATGTTTTCATTACGCAACAATCCAGTTCCATCTAAGTATTTAGCTATCAAAGGTCCATCTTCATCATACTCACAGTCGTCTTCATCCAACATGAAGTTGTAAGGGTCTTTACAATCGTCTCCGATGTCTTTATTGTAATGAGGTTGGCTTCGAAGCGGTTCATCATCGGAATTGTGGATGCCATGGTCATCTTCATAGTCCATGAGGGGATCAACTTCTTCACCATCTTTGCCACCTTCATCTTCCAATGAAGACAAGGTCAAATCCTCCAACTCAAAGTTTTCATCGTACCACTTTTTCTCGTCGTTTTGCTTTGATCCAACAAGGACTTTGGAATTGGTGTACACATATACCAAATCCTGTGCTCTTTGTGGCTTCAATTTGTTCCGATATTTGTTGTGAACAAAAGAATAGCTATTCCACTTTTGTTCAGATGAAGACGATGATATCGGTTGGGCCAAAATCCTCTTGGCAATTGGAACAATGAGCTTCCTGCACATGCCCTCAAAATTCCACCAAGCATGTGTCGACAATTGTTGTTCATCCGGATCCAACATGTTGTGGAACGGAGGTTCCCTATGGCGGAAAGCTACAAATTCTTTCACAACCTTCGCGTACTCTAAAGGTGTACATATTTGCATTAAAACGCGCTTACATATGGCCATGGCATCGGTGTCGTCGGCTAGTTCTTTGTCTTCAAGAAGGTAGGGATTCAAAAGTGCTCCTGCATAATGTACATCAGTCTTCATCATATCACGTCGTTTGTAGAACGGCTTCACCAACGGGATGGCTTTGTCCAAAGCCAAACAAAAAGGCTCTTTGTCTAAAGCAAGGACGTGCTTCTCTAGTTTCCTCATAATATGTAACATCTTGCCCATGCATGGTGTCTCGCATCCAAATCACAAAAAGCATTGACAATTTGAGCTGTCACATCTTTAAAATTCTGACAATGACGCCAAAAATGTCCACTTAGAATAGTCTTCTTCACCCATTCAGATTCTAAACGAGTTTTAGATTTTTGCGAATGCTTCCTTCCATATTCCTCCCATTACGGGTCCGTCATAGTTTGCTGCAATTGTGCTTTCACCTTAAGCATACGTGCAACCATGTTGTAATTTGAGACAAATCTTGTTTCCACCGTCAACAACAAGTTGTACTGCATTGAATATTTTTGAAGTATCACAAGCGGCATGTGCCTCTTCTCAAAGAATTTGACTGTCTTTTGAAAAAATTTCACGACGTCGTCACTCCATTGTTTGTTCGCCCAATCTTTTAGCAACAAATTCAAAGCATGCACCATGCAACCTTGGAAAAAAATGTGGAGATAGGTAGTAGATACCAAATTCTATGCTGTTGGATTTACAGCCACATTATCTATACTCACCTGCACTACGTTTGCAGGGTCCACTTGTTCTATGAAACTCTCTAATATAGAGGCCAAATATAAAGCATCTTTAGTTTTCCCAATTGTATCTACCGATCCTAGGAATTGCTCACCCGCGTATGACACAAGCATGACATTTATCAATGGCCGATTTGAAACCGGGGTCCACCCATCAATAGACACTGTGGCTCCAAACTTCTTAATATTGGTTTATGTCCACTTACAGAGATTGACCTCCATGTCTACCTTTGCTTGGTCAAGCAATTTATGACATAGGTCATGGTATGATGGTGGGCTATAGGGTCGATGAAACTCCGTCATTTTCTTCACTACTTCTTTGAAGGTTGGATTTTGGGCTACAGTAAATGGTATGTTTGCCGCATAAAAGAAATTGGCCCGCACTGCATTCAAATTACGTTTATTTGCTTCTTCAAATCCTTCCACTAGCCTACTCTGTCTTTGAGGCTTACTGCTTAATGTCCGCTGAGTTCTATGTTCACCTGATGCTTGTGTATTTGGATTCATTTGGGAAGAACCAACAACACATTCCTTTGGTGCCGTGCATGAGTCTTCTTTGGTAGAATGCATAGTGTCTCTTGCATTTGACATAGCGCAAACAACTATAGCCATAGGTACGTCATTGCCATTCACATTGTGCGGAGTACTTCTTTGTGGAATCACTCTATTGCAACAAATAAATAGACCTCGAACTTCAGATGTCATTTGTGAACAAAGGCTGATTTCTTTGTCCCGACTATCAGATGTGCCTTCATATCCCAAATGGATAAACATACGAACCACCTTCTTGGCAAATACCAAATTGCAAGCCTTGCATTGTACTTTTCTATTTGAAGAGGTTCCGTACCAAGAAGACTAATCCTTGCTCATGGTGACTATTTTAAGTTCTTTATATTTGAATCAAAACGGTTGGGCGGACATCGGACGGGCAAATGAGACAATGGAAAAGCGGACGAGCGCACGGCAGATAGAAATGCGGACGGTCTGATGGGCCGACGAAAAGCCGAAAAAGCGGACGAGAGGACGGACAGGCAGATAATACAATTTTAATAGAATTCTTTTAGTGTACAGAAAGGCAGACATGTGGATAATGCGGACGGAATGACGGACAGGCGGACGGGAGGACAGAATTGTAGGTGCAAATAAAAAAGAACGGTTCATAGGCATGGGGTTATAAAAAATAACATAAAAATAACATAAAATTAATATAAAATGATCTTCTACAATAGGTACACAAAAAAAACATATTTGACCAAAAAATAAGGCAAAATTTACCATGATAGAAAACCAAATCCAAACATATTTGTATTGCATAAAAATTTATATATTAATTAAAAGCAACTCATGGCATACCCTGAGTGTTGTGCATTACTAATATTGAATCCTCATGAGATCCAAATAAGTACAAAATAATTCTCATTGGTCACCCTCTAATACAAATACTATATTGTATCACCGCTACCTTCCGCGAAGCACCCTCTTATTTCTTAAGTCTTTGATTTGCTCTGCAATTTTGAAGACCACCCGACCCGGAGCATGTGTTTCCCCCTGATCGGATTTCCATGTCCACAACAGTGAATTTTCATTTGGTTTCTGGAGAGTGGTCATCTTTGTCTTCAATCTGTCGTTTATTCTTCCTCATGGGAGACAAATCTACTTCCTTTGCCTTCAAGGCTCTCAAAGTCGAATAAATCTTTTCTATCATAGCATTGACCGCTTTGTCATCATCTCTGGGGACCAACTATAATGCTTGACCTGTGCCCTGTAGAAAAGTCCTCCATGTCGCTATAATGTCGGTGATCTTCTTATCAAATGCACTTGCTACCTCCACGAGTGCATGTTCTGTGTTTGATTGCCCATCTACATTAAAAGTAGCACAAACTTTTGCAACTTCTTCCAATTTTGATAAAAAAAAAAAGGGCCCTCCCTATTAAAGTGTGATTGTATGTCCTGTACTGCTCATTGCACTCTTGGGATGGTTGCACTTCTACCCAGACACCATCTGTTCTTTTTTCGCACTTCTTTTTCAAGAAATCAGAAGAATTTTTGATGTGAGATGCTCCAATGTCCCCCTATGCTACGACAAAACAATTCTCGAGCCTCCGAGTCTTCAATATCCCTAGCCTACAATTCCACCTCTCTATTGTACATCATCCACTCAAAGTCATCCAATTCGGAATTGTAGTTCTCATAAAGCTCATGCATGAGTTTTTGCGAATTTCAAATTAGAGGTTGCCCCCAATGAATGTAATTTTGAAATAGAAATGGCTTTTGGTCAAGTGGAAGAGCCATCGATTGTATTCGTGGCTAGGGGGCATGCTCTCCTTGTGCCCAACCATTTCGTAAAATCTAGGGCTCAAAGGAGAATGACACTCGGGACAAATTGAACGAACGAGGGATACTTTCACCGTGCACGTGATATGGAAAGTGTGGCGACACTGGCCCATAATTAAGGCACCCTCGGGAACCAAAATGAACTAGACAAAGGCTGCATTTATTCCGTATTAGAACAAGCACCATGCATTACTATCTTGTCTGCCTCTTTGATGTGCGTTGAATGCGTGTTGTAAAGGGCCCAACCTTCTTCTAGTTCTAAGGTCCAATTGATGGACTGCAACGCACCATTTCTTGTGTCATTCAACCGCTTGGACATTGCATCCATGTCCCCCCAATATATGACTTCAATCAATCCCTCTAATGTACCTCAAACATCCTTCTAATAGCTAGGAGGTCAGAGTGCATGGCATTGAATTGCCCCTTTGACTTCATTGCTAATTTGAGAAGCCCTTTCATTGCTAGGATTACTACAGATGGTTTGTCTTGTAGTTTTTGAACCCACGTCAACCAACAAGTGTTGGAACTATTTTTTAGCAAGCATTATTTAGCTCCACTACTCGAATCATTTTCTGATACTTTGACTCCAAATAGACGTTCTGTTGAGTTACCTGCTCTAATTCACACTTACCTCTTCGACCTCGCGGCCTTCTATTTGCATGGACGCGTCTTGGAATGTGGGAGGAGGATTATCTATGGCAGTTTTGGATATTACTTGCCTTCAGTTGTTTTCCTCAACCGCTTATACCTGCCTGACTCCACCGATTTTCGGAAGAATACATCTTCCATCCTTGAAATTCTTTTGTTTAAGCACTATAATTTTGTACTCCAATTTCTCGATAAATTGCCTTTGAGCAATTATGGTGTCATATTGGCGCACCTATGCTTTCTCAAAATTTTCATGTTTAGCATCCAATTCAACCAATCCAACTTTCAACTGCTCGTGCTCTACCTTCAAGGCCTTATATTTCTCATTCTCTTGAGACAAGATGTGCAGCTCGCGCTTCATTTGGACCCAATCCTCCAATAATGGTTTCAAAGACGTAACGAAATCCAAAAAAGACATGGCACCAAACACCAACTCGGGCCCGAATTTGGTGAATTCATGAGCAATTTCCATAAGTTTGGGGGCAATGCTAGCTACAAATCCAGCTGTAACCGACGATCCTTTTGAGGTTTCCACAAAATTGGGCCATTCACCACTATATTTGGCGTAGGGAATACTCGGGCCGGCCTCTGTGGACGCAAGATTACCCACCCTTGGTAATCAGGCGAATACCGACCAGGTTCTATGCCTTTATCCACCTTTTGAATATGTGGGGGTGTTGTGAGCGCAGTCCATTGTGCCTTCCAAGCAATGGATCTTTTTTGCTAACGTCTCCTGAGTGTCGTGGATGATAGCAAAACTACTAAAAATACATGGATAACTAACAGACTGACTGTAATGACCGGGGTTGATAGTAAGATCCTAAATCCCTAACTATCTATCCTATGTCTAGGGTTGGCCGGGTAGTTGGCGTCATTTCTAACGTCCCTAACTACGTGAAAGGGGAACCCTTAAGTTCCCTCCATGAATGTCTAAGACTATCTTTTGAGGTTTGACACTTCTCTCGGAAGCTTTAACTTCTATTTCTAATTTTTACCTTTACTTATCATGGTTTACTATTCACGTGAAAAGGGCCAATTAAGAAAATCAATGCTAATGAGGAAAAAACACCAAGTATTGATTCAAGAACTCACCTCGTCACTACCGGTGTCGGAAATACGCTCGTCCGCATCCGTGCGTACATTTCCATACTCCATGGTGGCCCTTGGGTTGTGGGAATCTTTTCCAAATTCACTGCTTATATTTCGAAAATTAGGACCCCGTGCGATCTAAACCTTTTTCTTTTCTTTCCTCCTTCCTTCTCCTTCCCTTCTCTTTCTTTTTCTTTCCCTTTCTCTCTTTCTACACTAATACTATTCTATCTAAACTTTTATGGATGTCTTACAACTATAGATTCAAACCCCAAAAAGGTTTTAATGTCTCTCATACCCTCTTACACGACCTTGTCTTTGTGTCATCCTAATCCTTCTCCTAATGGTCACTATGAATTCCCAAAATTTCCTTCCTAACACTTATTTAGCTAAATCTAGGTCACTATTTATCGTCACTCTCACCTAAGTTGCCCATATATCCATCCCCTCCTTTCCTCTTCCTTCTATCTTAGAGTGGTTTAGCAGGTTTTTGGGACGGACAATTTTTTCCTACGTAGAGCTTTAGCCAGGACTGGACCCCATCTCTCTTCTTTTCTCTCTCTCTATCGTCACCTTGTCAGGTTTTTCTGTTTTGACAACGAGCCCGAGTCCTTACCTAGACTCTAATTTCATCGAGCCTAGTATTTAATTTTCCCTTAGAAACTGATTTCTAGCCCTTTGTAGTTAGTTTTGCCAAGCCCTTGGACTGATTCCCGACTCCCCTGGCCCTTGCTGGTTCTCGACTCCTTTGCCCTGGATGGTTACCCGATTCCCTTGTCCTGGCTGGTTCCCAACTCCCCTTGCTCGGACTGATTTGACCCCCCTTGTGCTGACTGGTGTGGGCGCAAGATTACCCACCCTTGGTAATCGGGCGAACACCAACCAGGTTCTATGCCTTTATCCACCTTTTTAAATACAAGGGGGTGTTGTGAGTGCGGTCCACTGTGCCTTCCAAGCAATGGATCTTTTGTGCTAACGTTTTCTGAGTGTCGTGGATGGCAGCGAATACTACTAGAATTGCATAGATAGCTCGCAAGCTGACTGTGATGAGCAAAAGTGATTGGTAATTCCTACCTCCTTAACTGTCTATCCTATGTATAGGATTTTCTGGGTAGTTGGCGTCATTTCTAACGTCCTTAACTATGTGAACGGGGAACCTTATGTTCCTTCCATAAGTGTTGAATACTAATTTTTGGAGGGTTGACACTTCTCCCGGAAGTTTCAACCTTACGGCTAACCCTAAGCTTAAGTTTTTTTCTTTTAATTCCTGACTTCTAAATATAACTCTAAATTTTTACTCCTAAATTTAACTCTGGATTTTTACTCCTAATTTTAACTCTAAATTTTTACTCCTAATTTTTAACTCTAAATGTTTACTCCTAATTTTTAACTCCAAATTTTTACTCCTAAATTTAACTCTAAATTTTTACTCCTAATTTTTAACTCTAAATTTTTACTCCTAATTTTAATTCTAAATTTTTACTCCTAAATTTAACTCTAAATTTTTACTCTAATTTTTACTCTAAATTTTTACTCCTAAATTTAACTCTGGATTTTTACCCCTAATTTTTAACTCTAAATGTTTGCTCCTAATTTTTTATCCTGGGTCACTATTCACTTGAACGGCTAACTAAGGGAAAAAATCAATGCTAATAAGGAGAAGCATCAAGTTTGATTCAAGGACTTACCTCGTCACTACCAGTGTCGGAGATGCGCTTGTCCGCATCCGCGCGCCCATTTCCATACTCCATGGTGGTCCGTGGGTCGTGGGAAGTTTTCCCCAAGTCTATCGCTTATGTTATAAAAATTTGTGGATACCGTGTGATCTAACCTCTTTCTTTCCTTTCCGCCTTCTTTCCTTCTCCTTTTCTTTCCCTTTCTCTCTTTCTACACTAACACTATTCTACCTAAGCTTTGATAGGGTGTCTTACAACTATAGATTCAAACCCCAAGAAGTTTTAATGTCCCTCCTAACCTCTTACACAACCTTGTCTTCGGGTCATCATAATCCTACTTCCTAATGGTCACTATAAATCCTCGATATTTCCTTTCTAACACCTATTTAGCTAAGCCTAGGGCACTATTTATCGTCTCTCTCCCCCTTTTCCTATTTAATTCTATGACTCACTAACCTCCCTCCATTGTGTGTAGTTGTGATTTTGGTGAGAGTTGAGAGTTATTTGATGCAGGTATGGAGGTGCGACTTATCCCTTCTTTCTCCTTCCCTCCATTCTCCTCCCTTTTGTGTTTTTTTTCTTTCCCTTGACTTCAACCCCTTTAACCTTCCCCTAACCCTCACTAATTCCAACCTTTCTCTTTGTTTTGTTTTTTCTCTCTCACTAAACCCTAGACTCCCTGGACCAACTCGGCTGTGACTAGCGACCTGCCCAGACCCCCCCTCCAGTGACTGTCCCGACTCCCCAGCGATTTTCCCGACTCCCCAGCGACCTTCCCGACTCCCAGCGACTGGCCCGACCCCCAGCGATTCACCCAACTGCCCAGGGACTCACCCGACTCCCCGGCGACTGGCCCAACCCCCTTGTGACTCAACCCCGACTCCCCAGGGACTCACCCCAACTCCCCAGCAACTGGCCCGACCCCCCAGCAACTGGACCAGACCTCCTTACAACTGAATCCACTTTTTGGGGTTCCTTAAGGGAACCCACCCAAGCAAATCTAAATCGAACTTTTGGTAATCTTTCCCCGGTTTTTGGTGTGGTTTCTTGTTTTACGGACGCCGGCTCACAAGGGGTGGGGTGACTCTTAACTTAGATTTAATCTCGGACGCTAAATCTTGGACTTTTCTGAGAACGTCTCGGACTCTAGACTTTGGAATGAAAGTACATAGGAGTTCAAAGCTTCGCCGTAGAATTGGCTTTAACACCAACTTTAGGACTTATGATACCCCTGCGTTCAAAGCTCCGCCGTCTAAGGCTTGTTTTTAACACGTACTTTAGGACTAGGGCTGGTCACAGGTTCAAAGCTTCGCCGTTCCCCGGGGGGTGGGGTCCACTCACAACCAACAACGGAAAAGACAACTCTGGTTAGGACTCAATACGGGGGCACACATGCACACAAGGTCAATGATCACGGGTAAACTATCATAGACTAAAGGCCCCCCAAAGCGGCATCGCCAAGGTACGGTGGGGGGTGACTTTAGGATTAGTACAAGGCATAAGAAGTCACACGAGTATAGGGGAGACCCGTTCAACTCACAACAAGGATGCAAGGCAAGATAAGGTAGAAGGACCCAAAGGACCTTCAAAGAGAGCTTGAAATTGAGCAACGACTCACAACAAGGATGCAAGGCAAGGTAAGGTAGAAGGACCCAAAGGACCTTCAAAGAGAGCTTGAAATAGAGCAACAAAGGGAGCCAAAAGTGCTTCAAAAACACCGTAGAGGTTTCTTGGCTAAAACGCCAAAAAATCCCAACATAAGTTGGACCCACGGACCCAAAACAAGATTTGGGGGTGTTCAAGAGAGAAAAATGGGGACCTTAAATAGGTTCCAAGGCCCCACCTTCCCCTCAAGAGCTCTAAAGTAACCTTATCAACTTGGATTTTCATCCTCATCTTCAAAGATTTTCATCCTAATCCCTAAAAAACTACTTTTACCTATCTACGTTGGACCAACCTCCTAACTTTTGGAGAGTTACTCCAATCGTCAAACGGATTGCGCCAGTGGCTCCAGATTGCCGTGTTTAGTCCAAGATCCCCCTACCCCCCGTACCGAGGACAAAAAACCATCGTAGGCTAATTTAGTTTAAAAAACTAAACCGTGGTAAAATCCTAGATATTGGGGGTCTCCTATTTTGAGAAATGTAAATAGTTTAGGGTCTCCGGTAGGTGTGAAGGAGTCGGAAAAGACTCTTGGTTAACTTTGTTCCGCCGTCGTATGGTCCTGGAATGCCGGTCAACGTGGCGGGGACCCCGCCACGTGATTAATTCTCGAGGAATCTCGCCGGTTCGGGTACTTGCCGCTATCGGAATGTCGCGAAACTTCACGGAGCGCATTATTAACATAAAACAAACTAGTCTAATTTTTAGTGAGATTTTCTGGCAACCTGGGTAATTTCCATGAAATTCCCGTTGGAGGTTAAAAGAGTTGACCACCCGCAAAAGGTTCTTCTGCAAGTCGGAAGATGACGGGATTTTTCACATGACCTCTCATGGGGTCACATGAAAGATGTGCAGGTGCGTTTCCGTACCTGGCACAATTGGTCAGTGGAGATGAATTGGTCATCTCTTTGAGCTTATCGATGATGCGGGAATCTTTTGCAGATAGAAGAATCTTGGCGAATCGGTTTTGTCGTTGGACTCCTGGCATGGGATTTATCCTAGGACACCATCCTTGGGCTGTAGATTCCTCCATGGCCCGGTCTTGCGTCAGTGGCTCCTGCATGCTAACAATCGGGGTTTGGAGAATTTCTAAACCTAACTCTAGGACCCGACCTAGTGGCCTCGTTGTGGATCCCTCGGACCGACTTAGCCATGAATTGCCACATTCATGGTGGGATTTAGCCCTTTTGGGCCTATGTGACTTGAATCCTACAAATCCACCCGTTTCGTTCTTTCTACCTATTTTTGGGCCCGGTTTGGTGGGATTCTAAGTCTAAACACAAATCTAGATCAAATACTATAATGGATATGTTACAACCTTATTTTGGTTCTACACTCTTTTTATGGCTTTTTGTATATTTTTCTTAACTTTAAATTGCAAATTTCCAAAAAAATAATTTTACGAGTCCCAAGTGACAAATTGGGAGCTCACAACTGGTTACCCGACTCCCCTTGCTGGACTGATTCGACCCCCCTTGTGCTGATTGGTTACCCGACTCCCCTTGCTAGACTGGTTCGATCCCCCTTTGCTCTAACTGGTTACCCGCTCCCCTAGCTGGACTGGTTTGACCTCTTTTACTCTAGTTGGTTACCCGATCCCCTTGTTGGACTGGTTTCTTTCTTTCTAAAAAAAAGACTGATTTTTTCTAACTAAGAAACGAATTTTCTCTACACTAAAGGATTGATTTTTTCTAACTAAGAAACGGGTTTTTTCTAAACTAAAAGACTGGTCTCTTCTAAACTAAGGGACGGATTTTCTCTAAACTAAAGGATTGGTTTTCTCTAAACTAAGGGACGGGTTTTTCTCTATACTAAAAGGGAGTAAGTTTGAACACTAAATTTGTAAACCGTAAAGGGCCCTACCTATCTTGGAAGCTAAACTTTGGATGTTTCCACAAAGGTCTTGGAAACTAGACTTTGGAACTAAACACCTGGGAGGGTCAAAGCTTTGCCGCCAAGTTGGATTTAACACCAACTTTAGGACTTGGGGACACACCGGGGGTTCAAAGCTCCACCGTCCTAATTTTAACACGCACTCCAGGACTTCTGACACTCACAAGTTCAAAACTTTGCCATGTATTGAGGTCCTACACACGGTGAACACGACTTTACACAAAGGTTAGTTCCAAAATGGGGTCACTCCAACACAAGAATGCTCCAAAGGTTAGTGCCACTTGACATGCATGGGTTAGTATGATAACGGTTAATGTAAGCACTCAACGATCCACACTAAAGGCCCCCCAAAGCGGCATCGCCAAGGTACGGTGGGGTGTATCTCTCGGATTAGTACAATCAACCCAGGAATACTTAACAAAAGAGCCCGTTAGTCCAAGTGAACAAGAAGAGAAAGAACCGAACGACACACGCAATAAGGTAGAAGGACTTCACAAACAACTTCAAAGCTTGAATTCCAACAACAATGGAGCCCAAAAAGAGCTCAAAAAACACCGTAGAGGTTTTTTGGCTAAAATGCCAAAATCTCCCAACATAAGTTGGACCCACGGACCCAAAACAAGATTTGGAGGTGTTCTTGAGAGAGAAATGGGGACCTTAAATAGGTTTCCAAGGCCCCATCCCTCCCTCAAGAGTTCTAAGGTAACCTTCTCAACTTGGATTTTCATCCTCATCTTCAAAGATTTTCATCCTCATCTTCAAAGATTTTCATCCTAATCCCTAAAAACTACTTTTACCTATCTACGCTAGACCAACCTCCTAACTTTTGGAGATTTACTCCAATCGTCAAACGGATTGCGCCATTGGCTCCAGATCGCCGTGTTTAGTCCTAGACCCCTCTACCTCCCATATCGAGGCCAAAAACCCATCGTAGGCTAATTTAGTTTAAAAACCAAATCGTAGTAAAATCCTAGATCTTGGAGGTCTCCTATTTTGAGAAATGTAAATAGCCTAGGGTCTCCGGTAGATGTGAGAGAGTCGGAAAAGACTCTTGGTTGACTTCATTTCACCATCGTATGGTCCCAGGATGCCAGTCAACGCGGCGGGGACTCCGCCACGTGATTAATTCTCGAGGAATCTTGCCGGTTTGAGTACTTGCCGCTATCGGAATGTCGTGAAATTTCACGGAGAGCATTATTAACATAAAAAAAGCTAGTCTAATTTTTAGTGAGATTTTCTGGCAACCTGGGTAATTTCCATGAAATTCCCGTTGGAGGTTAAAAGGGTTGACCATCCGCAAAAGGTTCTTCTGCAAGTTGAAAGATGACAGAATTTTTCACATGACCTCTTAGGGAGTCACATGAAAGATGTGCAGGTGCGTTTCCATACCTGGCACAATTGGTCAGTGGAGATGAATTGGCCATCTCCTTGAATTAGCGATGGTGCGGTAATCTTTTGCAGCTAGAGGAATCTTGGCGAATTGATTTTGTCGTTGGACTCCTAGCATGGGATTTATCCTAGGACACCATCCTTGGGCTGTGGATTCCTCCACGGGCCCAGTCTTGCGTCAGTGGCTCCTGTATGCTAACAATCGGGGGTTGGGGAATTCTAAACCTAATTCTAGGACCCGACCTAGTGGCCTCGTTGTGGATCCCTCGGACTGACTTAGCCATGAATTGCCACATTCATGGTGGGATTTAGCCCTTTTGGGCCTATGTGACTCAAATCCTCCAACTCTAACCGATTCATATCTTTTTATCTATTTTTGGGCCCGGTTTGGTGGGATTCTAAGTCTAAACACAAATCTAGACCAAATACTATAATGGGTATGTTACAATCCTATTTTGGTTCTACACTCTTTTTATGGTTTTTTGTATATTTTTCTTAACTTTAACCCCTAAAGGACCAAATGCCGTTTTTTGACAACATAGCATTTTTGGGCAGCTCACCACGAATGGAATTTTTATTTTTTTTCTTTGAAATTTTCACACAAGATGTGCCCAAGGAGTAGCTTTAGGGACCAACAATTTTCATAACTTTTGACCACATGGTTAAAAAGTTATGGTATGATATGTAGTTTTCAATGTTCGGCGGGCAGCCCGGGCAACAAAAAAAACTTCTTTTAAAATCATTTTCTAGAGAAATAAAAATTTGTAATTGGTTCTCCAGATTTATGTGCACAAGGAAAGCTTTGAATCGTTCCACTTTGATTTATGAGATGAAAGTTATGAGGAATTTTAGTTGTGGGTAGTTTGCGGGTAGTTATGGAATCTCTACTCTTAAATAAACTTTGAAGTCCTTTATTTAACTCAATTTTCAATATTTTTGGAAACAAATATAAACACAAGGTGTAGATTGTTTATTACAACATTACAATCGTTTGGATTGGCATTTTTCAATTCCATAATTAAATCCTTAACAATTTAGTGTTTTGAATCATTTTCTACTTCTTTCTACTTACTATTTTTTTCCTATATGTTGTACAATTCCAAATGATCTGAAAATTTTCAAGAATGTAGCTAACTTGCTTTGAAGAATGAATCCAAAGAGTTACCACCATTTTGGACATTTTTTCATACAAATGTGACCATGTGAAGTGCAGCTGCCCGGTTTTTTGCAGGGACAAAAAAAGGGTTTTTGTCACTTCAAATGCTAATATCTTGCAATCTACACGGTGGAAATTTCTGAAATTTTTTCTACATCTTCTTAAACAAGTTTACTACAAGATCCTACGGCTACAAGTGTCCAAAAATGTTTTTTTTCTAAAATTTGACACTAGTATTAGAAATGGCAATTTTGGAGCGATTTTGGTGAAATCATAGTCAAAAACCTTTAGGGGTTAAAAAGCACAAAGGCATGTCCATACAAATAGGCTATATTTCTCTCGGACTTAATTTAAAAGCACAAGGCCTATCCATTAGGGACGGGCTTAATTTCCTAGTATTGAATTTATAAAGAACAAAAGTCTTTCTATAGGGGTGATTAGATTTCTCTTGGATTGAATTTAAAAGCCCAAGGACTTGGCCCCTTGTTCCAAACTCAACACAATTTGGTTAGATTTTTTAAATTTCTTTTCTTTGGGAAAAACCACACCAAGATATTCTTTAAAAGTAGTCACTAGAGTGAAGCTTTGCCGTTCAAAAGAGAAATAAAAGGGAGAAAATAATATAGTTAGTACAAAATAAAGATCCATTACTAGAGGGATTTTTTAAAACCACGGATCAACACTTTGTCAACTAGCAATTACGGACTTGAAAAAATTGCAATAAGCAATTCTTTCTAAATGACTTCATACAGACTAGACCACGTATCTTGTAGTTCAAGTCTCTAGAAGGATTTTCTACAATAAATTGTGAAATCCCATGCAAAAACTAGTATAAAATGGTTGGTGACACAATACTTCAAGTTTCCAAAGAAGACCACAAAATGCACGTAGTGTTAGTATATGAAATCAAAACATAACAAAGTAGACAAGATAAGCTCAAAAAAACCTCCACGTCCTTCAAGGCAAGCTTAAGACTCAAATAAGGAGCAAAATGGCTTCCAAAATGCAAAGTAGACAAAAAGTTTGGCAAAATTGCCAAATTCTTTAAAAAATGTCAAAAAGTGTCAACTAAAAAAATAAAAAAGGGGTGAAAAGTAAAAGGAGGGAGCGGCCTTTTGTACTTTTCTAAGACCCTATCCCTTCTAGAATAAAAAACTACCTAGAATAAAAACCTAATCACTTCTAATTACTACAAAACTGAATCTATTGTTGTGATCATTCTAACGTTTATCAAAATTCTCCAATTTATGTCAAATGGATTGAGCCAAGCTTCAAAAGGCCCAAATTAGCCTAATAAATTTTTAATCTATATTTTTAAAATTCCAAATCATTTGACTTGCAAAATCCAACAAATTGAAAATAAATAAAAAGACTGCAAAATTCAAATGATGAGTTTACTTTTTCCAAGGGATTTAACTAGATTGGGTTGTTTGTAAGGTTTATTAACCCCTAAAGTCCCATTGTCCCCTTGGGGGACAAATTGGGTTTAGGGCAGCTCCTACAACCTCAATATTCATCTTAATTTTTTTTAATATGACAAAGTATATTAGCTTTCTATTAATATAATTTTTATTTCAATTGGTGCTCACGAACAAAAATTATGGCACAAGAGGTCCTTTCTTTTAGTGCAACGGGTAGAATACTCTTCATACAAAATAATTCGAAAAAAAATTAAATAATTTTTTTCTCATAGATTGTAATTTTATCTACATGGGAAGCTTTGATTCATTCCATTTGGATCTTTTATGTGAAAGTTATGAACAATCCTATTTTGGGGCAATTACAACATCTTTTTGAAAAAATAACTTATAGGATTCATATTTTTATTGGAATTTTGGAATTTTTTCAAAAAAATTGTTTGAAAAGGTTTAGTTTTCTTGCTAAGACAATCTCACCATTGAAATTGTAGTGTTTCAATCCCATCTTAGAGCTATTAACAATTCAAATTTTTCTTTATGTTGGACCTATTACTTAATAATTTTTTACATAATGAAAATCAAATGAGTGTTTTGGGGGTTTTTTTATCTAGACTTTCAACTCCATTATTCAACACAATTTTTTTTTAATTCAAAGTCTATAGTGCAAAAAAATTCCACTAATGGCAGTCGAAGTCATCTAAAATTGTAGGCCAGTGCTCAAAAAACCAATTTTTTCCATCTTTGAATGCTAATTTCTTCCAATATATATGGTAAAACTCTATGAAATTTTTATCATATAATTTGAGACAAGATCCTATAGTTATATTCTAAAAAATTTATTATTTTTGTTTACTTGGATGAACATAGTAGAATTGGCAGTTTTTAACAGAAAAATGGCCTTGGGACTTTAGGCAGGGTTGTCACAGTGGTCGGGTCGAGGTGATCGGACGGGACGGATGGACGGGCAAACCGGACCGGACAACTAGACGTCTCGGACAGCCCGGACGCCTTTCATTTTTCCAATTGACAACTCACTTCCACGGTGGCAGTCCACGTTGGAATCAGGGCGGGGACGTCATCGTCAGGGCGGGGACTTTACAGGGTGCGGACGCGTGGATAGGGCGCGAACACCAGGTCAGGGTGCGGACGCCAAGTCAAGGCGCGGACATCTAGTCAGGGCACGGACGCCATATCAGGGCGCAGACGTCTCGACGCGGACACCAGGTCAGGGCGCGGACATCTCGGCGCGGACGTCTTGGCGTGGACGCCTGGATAGGGCGCGGACGTTTGGTTAGGGCGCAGACGTCCCACTCCTCAGCCACAGTATGGGGGGAAGTTGAAATAGAAGTTGAACTTGGTTATGAGATTCTTCTTTTCCATAGAGAAGGGGAACCCATTAATGCAGCTAGCCTTTAATTTGATTTTAGGGGAATATCTTCAAGTCAATGGCTGCATTAACCCCTAAAGGTTTTTGACTATGTTTTCACCAAAACCGCTCCAGAACTGCCATTTCTAATACTAATGCCAAATTTTAGAAAAAAAACATTTTTTGACACTTGTAACCGTAGGATCTTGTATTAAACTTGTTTAAGAAGATGTGGAAAAAATTTCAGAATTTTCCACCAAGTGGATTGCAAGATAATAGCGTTTGAATTGACAAAAATCCTTTTTTTGTCCCTGCGAAAAAACGGGCAGCTGCCCTCCACAAGGTCACATTTGTATGAAAAAATGTCCAAAATGATGGTTACTCTTTGGATTTATTCTTCAAGGCAAGTTGGCCACATGCTTGAAAAATTTCAGATCATTTGAAATTGTACAACATATAGGAAAAAAATAGTAAGTAGGAAGAGGTAGAGAATGATTCAAAGCACTAAATTGTCAAGAGTTTATTTATGAAATTGAAAAATGCCAATCCCAACGATTGTAATGTTGTAATAAACAATCTACACCCAATGTTTTTATTTTTTTTCAAAAATATTGAAAATCGAGTTAACTAAAGGACTTCAAAGTTTATTTTAGAGTAGAGATTCCATAACTACCCTCAAACTAAGAATCCTCATAACTCTTGACTCATTGATCGGAATGGAATGATTCAAAGCCTCCCACGTACGTATAAATCTAAAGAACCAATTTCAAATTTTAGTTTTTCTTAAAAGTGATTTTTAAAGAAGTTTAGGGTGCTGCCCTGTCTGCCCGCCGAACAATGAAAATGACATATCATGCAATAACTTTTTAACCATGTATTCAAAAGTTACGAAAATTGTTGGACCTTAAAGCTACTCCTCGGGCACATCTTATGCGAAAATTTCAATGAAAAAAAAGAAAAATTCCGTTCATAGTGAGCTGCCCAAAATCGCTATGTTGTCAAATAACGGTGTTTGGTCCTTTAGGGGTTAAGGGGTCCAACTACTTTTTGAGTTCAAAGATCATGTGTGGAAGCATGTTGCTCCCTTCTTGGGCCCGGACCTCTCCTTCATGCCTTCACCATGCACTTGCGAACTAGGACCCACCCCGCAAAAAAGGAAATTTCAGAAAATGAAAATTGACTTGCTTGCTTCAATTAAAAAAAATTTGAAAGTAGATGCTAGAAGTTTTTGGATTTATAACAAAAGATAAGGTCCATATTTTTCTTAATTCAAGTTGAAAGATGCATTTGTGAATTCTTCAAATAGGAACTACATTCTTCTTTTCTTTAATTTTCTTTAAATTTTTTTGAAGGTTTACCCTTTAAATTGATGATTTAGACATTGAATATTCATAAAACTTGTTTGAAACGTTCAATTTCTTTTTTGCCTACATACTAGGTTTTGCTATTGTAATGGACAAATGGAACATTGGAGTTGCATAGGGTTCCCAACAATCATATTGCAATATTATTAAAATTATCCTTAAAATACTTATGTGCCTAAATGTAAAGATTTTCTAAATACATAACTAACTTTAACATTTGGCTTGTAATTTCATATAAGCCATGTAATCCCAATGTTAAATTACCATCAAAATCCTTCTATGTAGTTATTAAAATAAATCAAATTGATTTTTAAAAATTGAAGAAGAATGAAATTATATCACCATACATAAATAATCTAAAAAAATTAAAAATAGAATAAAAAAATGTGGCTAATATAAATCATTGAGAATTCAAATGCTCAATTCACCAATAAAAATGTCAAATTCCTATAAATATCCATTAAAGCAATCCAATTTATTTTTAAAAATAGATTGAAGATGATTGATGTAAATTTTAATAAAATCCAATGTTCAATTTATTAATTTAAAGGGCACACTCTTCTACATACCCACAAAACTAATCCAAAACGGAATTTTTTTTTATCAAAATCTAAAATATGAGGTTGATGTAAATCTTGATGCAATTCCAATATTGAATTTAATAATTGGAAGGGCAAGTCTTTGTTCCTATGTACAAAAATAGTCTAAATTTGAGATTTAAAAAAAATATTGAATTCACAACATTCAAACTTAATACACAAAATTGTTTTCTAACAAAGACTCTTGTCACGTTGTATTACAAACTATGACAATCAAAAATTCTTAACAAAATTCTTATACAATAGGTACCAAGTCAAATTTAAATGATAACTCTTGTTTGAATTGAAGATCTATAAAAATATGTTAATTTTAGCAACTAAGAAGAGAATTCATCATTCTTTTATTTTAGAAGAAGAATCCTATGTCACATTGAATGAGTGAGGCTCCCCCCTAAATCAAATTCTTCTATTGGTTTAACTTTCCAAATATCGTTCCCGCTGATGCATTAGCAGCTGTCCCTGCAGAATTTATTTTGGCAGCAACCTTCTTTGGGGATTTGCGGCTTCAATTTTAACAATCTTGGGGCGTATAATATACCATTGGAAAGGTATTTTTAAGACCTTTCCAATGGTATATTACACGCCCCAAGATTGTTAAAATTGAAGTTGCAAAACTGAAATGAAATAGCGTTAATTCCAATGGTGAGATTGTTCTAGCAAAAAACGTCCGCGCCCCTACACAGCCTCATTTCCGCCCTGGCTTCCGTCCGCGTCCCTATTGGTGACGTCCGCGCCCTGGATCCTACTTGGCAGCCAAGTGGCAGCCACATCACCTATTTTTTCAATGACAGAAAGTCAACTTAGTGTTGAGCACATCGAGCGGGCGAGACCTCTATCGGACGGGCAAACCGGACGTCTGTCCACTATGACAACCCTGACTTTAGGGGTTAAAGTAAAAAATAATTATTGTTGACTTTGTTTGGACATCGCAAGCTCCTAGTATGTTGGTCAATGGGTCAAATTTTTCTAAATTTTGCTTAACCCCTAAAGGATCAAAGTGTGTTTTTTGGCAATATAGCGATTTTGGGCAGCTCACTACGAATGGAATTTATATTTTTTTTCTTTGGAATTTTCATAAAACACGTGCCCAAGGAGTAGCTTTAAGGCCCAACAATTTTCACAACTTTTGACTACATGATTAAAAAGTTATTGCATGATATGTCATTTTCAGTCCTTAGCGGGCAGCACGGGCAGAAAAAAAAACTTCTTTAAAAATCACTTTTTAAGAAAATAAAAACTTGAAATTGGTTCTTTAGATTTATATGTACACGGAAAGCTTTGAATCATTCCATTTAGATCTATGAGTCAAAAGTTATAAGGATTCTTAGTTTAAGGGTAGTTATGGAATCTCAACTCTAAAATAAACTTTGAAGCCCTTTATTTAACTCGATTTTCATTATTTTTGAAAAAAAATAAAAACAGTGGGTATAGATTGCTTATTACAACATTACAACCGTTGGGATTGGCATTTTTCAATTCCATAAATAAATTCTTCACAATTTAGTGTTTTGAATTATTCTCTACCTCTTCCTACTTACTATTTTTTTCCTGTATGTTGTACAATTCCAAATGATCTGAAAATTTTCAAGCATGTAGCCAACTTGCCTTGAAGAATAAATCCAAAGAGTAACCACCATTTTGGACATTTTTTCATACAAATGTGACCTTGTGAAGGGCAGCTGCCCGTTTTTTCGCAGGGACAAAAATATGATTTTTGTGAATTCAAACGCTATTATCTTGCAATCCTTATGGTGAAAAATTCTGAAATTTTTTCTACATCTTCTTAAACAAGTTTAATACAAGATCCTATGGTTACATGTGTCCAAAAATGTTTTTTTTTCTAAAATTTGGCACTAGTATTAGAAATGGCAGTTTTGGAGCATTTTGGGTGAAAACATAGTCAAAAACATTTAGGGGTTAAGCTCAATGTAATCACCGATTCTAATAGTTGTTAATATTGGAATGCCTTGAAAATTGTACGGGTGCTTTATTAGCATTAAGAATTCTTTCCTAATTTTTAGTAGGAGTTCACTATCACCACGGTAATTTCTATGAATTTCCTGTCATTAATAAATACAGTTGACTTCCCATGAAGTCATTTCTTGCATTTCAAAAAATTCCAATTTTGGGGGGGATAACTTCTAAATAAAGCTTCCAAATACTAAGTGCAAGTTTATATTTTTACTTTATACTATTCATAGAAGGTCAAAATTAATTACCTCATGTTTAATTCCTTCGGAGGGGAATCATTTGAGTAGCAAGAAATTTAGACAAACTGATTTTGTCGTTGAGCTACTGGTAATTTTATGCTAAAAACACATCTCTTCAATCTTCGGTCATGTGTTCTTTGTATTACTTGGATTTTACCTGCACGTTGTAAAAGCAACTTCTCATAATTTTCTCAAAAAGGATGGTGACCTCTACATGGGTCATCTACATTGATTTCTAGAGCTAACAACATCTCCTATAAACTTATGTTTTGTCACATGCACTCAAAGCTAAAGTCTTGGTTTTATCTAATTTTAATAATTTAAAAAATTCACATCATTCTAGCCAACAGAGTCTATTTCTCTCTCAAATTCCTAACTAACCCTTTAGACACAAATTAGATACTAAAAACAAGAAATGGAAGTACTTATGGCACTTCTAAACCTTGAAAAAAAATCATTGTAATGATAGGGACTTCTACTAGATATGATATAAACACTATTTTAAGACCTTTTTGACTAAAAATCCTATTAAAGTTGCGCAAAAGAAAAAAAAAAAAAATCTCGAGACCTAGGTGACAACTATTGGGCTCACATCCATCTAACTTTAGAACTTGAACATGTTGCAAGCTTTGGATTCCAACAAAACATGGTCACACCACCTTCGGTGGCAAAGCAGCCTATAGAAAAAAAAAATTAACCAATTCTTTAAAAAAAATGAAAAACACTAGATTTAGATTTGGATGGACAAATTTTTTCTAAATTCATCCAAATTCAATTCTAAACTCTATCCTTTAATTTCTTCTAGAATTTAACTTAGTTTCCTACGTATACACAAGTTTTGGACTCTTCTAATCTTTCTCTAGAAGGTTTTAAACTTAGATTCCTACTTGTTTGTTTTCAAAACATTCTTAATTGACTTCCATTTTTTCTAGGGACGTTGAATTATTTTTATTAATTTATTATTTTTAGACTTTTAAAACCTGTTTCCTATATAAATTTGATTCACCTCTCCAAAATGTGAAGACACTTGAAAATTGAATTTTTCTAGTAAAAGTTACGACTGCAAGAAGTTTGACCGCTAATTAATACTTCAAATTTCATCCACTAATTACTTCTAACCTACAATTTGGAATTATTTTTCACTTTCACTTTCGAATCCTAGATTTCAACTACTCTTTAAGTTTTCTTTCTTGTTCTCTTTGAATGAATTTTACTATTCTTCATCCAATTTTGTTCCTAAACTTCATCCACTTATATCTTACTCATTTTAAGTATATTTTCTAAGAGTCTTACATATTCGGAAACCTTCAGACCTCTTCTACAAGTTTTTGAAACTAAAATTGATATAAAACTTAATTTTAATGGTCTGAATCTAACTTGTACCTCAATTTCTTCATCTTCGTAATATATACTTCTAACATTCTAGACAATATTGAAAATTAGAATTTTCATCCAAATTCTACATAACTATGGCAATAGATTTATGGTAACAAGTACCAAAATTTACTAAAAATAGTAAATTTTGACCAAAATTTTTAGATAGAATCTTTTTTTTACAAATATTATTGAGTTTTCTAATGCATTTCAAATTTTTGAGCTCAACACTTACATAATCCCCACTTAGCACTCACAAGCTCATGTTCATATTACAAGGGTCAATTCTCCCATATGTAAAGGCCTTTGAGGCAAAGAAGTTGGGCCAATTCTATAAAATTTTAAAAAATTCAGCCCTTCTCCCGTCCTTTTTCTCTCTTTTTTCAAGTTTGCTCCACACCTAAAGACTAGGCCAATTCTCCTTGAGGCTGATTGCACAAAATCCACACGATTTGATTTGTTGAAAAAAAAAATATTTTATAAAAAAAAATATTTTAATTGAAATCTAACATTGGCCTCGAGGGCAAGAATTGGCTTTCTATTCTTGATGCACTAAATTCATCAAGCTTGGATCATCTTAAATTGTAATTTTTTTAATAAAAAATTTATTCTACCAAATTAGCCCAGCTTCTAGGTGTAAAAGGGTTTGGATTGATTTAGGCCTTCCATTCAATCACAAGTGAGGATTTGAGGCCTCGTACACAATAAATTGAACTAAATGAGCCTCTAAGTGTAAAGTAGCCCTAAATATAAGATAGAAGGCTTAAAAAGCGCTCATCTAAGGGGAAAAAGACCCTTGTGCAGAAATGGGTGGACCAGAAGACTTTTTACATATTTGTGGAAGAAAAGAAATGAAGAATGGAACAATAGAAGTTTTAATTTTAATTTTTTGACTTGGAATGAATAAGATATGATTTTTCAAAGTCAAAGGTGCCTAGGTCCTTATTAATGCTCATAGGTGCAATTATGATGAATCAAAACATGTCTTTGAATGGAGCCAGTGAGTTTAAGAATGATCTACTGTACGTTTCCATTCAATTCACTCCCCATAGTAAATCAAAATTTATTGCAACCCCTAATCGTCCTAGGGTTTCCTCACATAGTTTCAAATTCATTTCAAAGTGTTGTAACTTTTGCATCCAATGTTTGAATTCAATAAAAACTTGTTGAGGGAGTTGCGCTCCCTCTTCTAGTTTGTGTGATAAAAATTTCAGATCAATCCAAGATGTACTGATTTCTTGAAAGTCAATTGAAGTTCACAAGCTCAATTTGAGTTCACCAAATTGCATTTGATGGATGCAACTTTGGGGGCTTGTATCTCCTTCATCTAATGTTTGTTTTCAATATAATTTGTTGGGTTATGTTCCCCATGCAGTCTAGTTAGAGTGGTAAAATTTTCATGTCAAAACAAGTTGTTTTGAATGTTTGGGAGCAATTCGAAGTTCAAAATCCCGACATTTTTGGATTACAATGAACTTCGGTGGTTTGTTTCTTCCTCATACAATGTCTAATTCCAATAAACTATTTTGGAAAATTTGCGCATACTAGTCTAGTTTGTGTGTTTAAAATTTCACATCAATCCAAGAAGTTATGAGTGACTAAGAAGCATTTTAGTAGAAGGAGGTTCAGCCTCAAATGTGTTTTTTTGCTATTTTTTGACATTTCAATGCCATTTTGCAGACCTCACCAAATTCAAGACTTTATTATGAGCAAAATCACACATCATTGTGAACCATGTCACCTGCTCAATAGCCTAAAACCACACATACGGGATGGCAGTTTCTCACCACACAAAATCACTTCCATTTCTACATCCCTGTGCACTGTTTTGGGCACTTCTATAGGGGCGGTTCTTAATGCCTGAACCGTTTTTGAGCCTTCTACCTTATTGAAGAAGACAAACATATGAACTATGTTCTATCTCATTGGCAGATAATGTTATTCAAAGAGGTCACCGACAAAGTCCCAGAATTCATTGTTTTTTGAGAGGTCGCCGACAAACTCACAGTCATCTTCCAAGACTGCTTCTTTTAGGTGTCAGTCATGTACAAAACTTTCTATTAATAGATTTGCTGGGCATAATCTAGGAAGGGCTGACATGATCTGGGTTGTTAACTTAGGGAAGGAACATGAGTTGTACCAACTCAGTATGATATGGCATCACAGTCGAGATTTGTACGACCCTTGGAGCCTATTTCTGAAATCACCAACTTGCAGAACGATATTTCATTGTTTTGAATGCAAAGTACCATGCAAGTATGCTTTGGTAAAAAAATAATCAGATGTACTTTGCCCTCTTTTTGTTTGATAGCCGGCGTGAATTAACTTAACATAAGAGTTCATTTGTCCAGGACCCCACACCAAAAGGAGGACATATGGCAACAATGGGATTAAATTTACATTTTCCCTTCCCAAGACAACAATCTTGAAAAGCCACATTGCTTTTGGAACGGTGAGGAATCTAATCTTGTCCAAAAATCTTGAAGTCATAACCTCATAAAATTACAACTGAGGTCATGAACTCATGATTTACGTACAAATGCCAATCATGTAGTGGATAAAGAAAGGCATGGTATTATTTTTCATAAGCTTGGGTTGCTTTTACTTTATGTTGTCATTCCTTTGAAACCCCAGATTGAGTAAAGTTGACTGCAAGATTCAACTAGTGAGGTTGTGTTTGGTTACATGAAAATACAATTGTTATAAAAATGACATCCATTCCTACTCCCAAGGTTTGGCATAGTATTTATTGTAATGATGGCATGCTAAACTTTTGTGTCTTTCTAGTTGGTATCTACAATGAAAAAACATAAACTTGACTTTCAAATTTTTTTTAAATGTTGTGAAGGTGGATTCTATGCTACACTAAAAGAAATTCTACTTCTATTTTTTGTACCAATAATAGGTAATAAAAATTTCTTGGGTAATTGTTAGAGGGATGATTGGATGGATTCACAATCTAAATAATAGCTGAAGAAGAATAAGATAGAAGTTTTGAGTTATAATAACGCACTTAGATTCATGAGGTTTTGATAGCCACTAGGACTCAAATGGACAACTCCAAGAGTTACTAGACAATTTTTTTTATGAAATGGGTTGTTGACCAACCATTCAAGAGCATTCAACTTCCAAATGAGGACCAAGTAGGATCTTTTCTTATTCCAATAACCCTTTTAGACAACCTAGAAATCCAAAATCCTTGGAAAAAATAAACTCCTCATTTTAAGATTTTATGTTTGTGATTGGGAACTTTTGCCAACTTTGCAAGTTCAAATGAACACAAAAAGGTGATAGGGTACTCTTACAAGTGAATTTGGGCCTTTCAAAGCCAATGGCACAATCAATTTTTAATTTGGAACTTTTCTCCAAAAGTTAGAATAGTCAACTATCATAGATATGACTTCAGGGATAAATTAGCATTAAAATTTGAAAGATCTTGGGATTGAAAAGAAGGGGGTGCGGCCTTTAGAAATGTATAAAAAGACTCACTTCCTTCAATCTTCTTAAGTACCTCGTTTTCATTTTGAAACTCAAGAGTTGTTCTTCCATTATAGTCAATTTAGTTCTAAGACTTTAGTCTTTGGGCAAGTGTTTATACATGTATCAGTATTGTTAAAGACTAAGTAAGGCTTTTTGTAGTGCTTAATTTGGTGAACACGGGGGGGCCTACGAAGCTTAGCAATTTCTACTAAAAAACAATATTTTGTGCCGAGTTGTTTCTTGATTTTATGATTTTGTGGCTTATTATCAATTTTTTTTTTAATTTCTTAAGTATTGGAGCCTTATTCTATCCCCTCCTAATGAAATTTCAACATGGTGGCTTGCTACCTTAGTGTGAATTTTCCAAGGGGATTGTAGGAAGTTGGTGTCAATTAAGATATTCCTCTAATTTGATGATGTTTTCAGTTATTCAAAACTACCCACAATAATTTTGTATGTTCCCCCCCCCCTACTTTTGGCTAGTCTTTCTCATCAAATAACCCATGATGGCATAGTTTAAACTTTTTTATACCATTTTGTGTCCTTTAAAGTCTTTCTTTCTTAGTTTATACTAGCCTTCATCTTTGAAACCAAGTGATAGCAAAGCTTTGAATATTAGTGCAAAAATTGTGTACTCCTAAACACTCTCTTTTGTGTCCCTTTTGGAAGACAAGTCCAAAGCTCCACGTTTCATCTCAACCACCTTGACGGCTACATTTTTGTTCAAATCCTCAAAAGATTAGTTAGCCCCCCTCTTCCCCCCCCCCTTCCCCAATTTAATTTGAAGCCCTATTTAACCCTAGTTTTTCAGTAATATTACCATGGGTCAAATTAAGTTAAGTATATCAAATTAAGTTAGTTCCAATAAGCAATTGGGTGGCATTCCCTTCATATCCTATTCCTAGTTTTATCAAGGTCAATTCGGGGGGGGGAGGGGGGCGCACCCCAATTAGCTAGCTAGATTCCAATAGAACTCCATGTGGTGCAAGGCTCAACTGTAACCTAGTGTAAGTTAGTGCAAGGCTATAGCTCCAAGTCTGCATGTGCATAGTGGCAGGGTTCTAAAATTGCAAACTTTGGGGATGTCACAGACAAATGTAAATTTTAACATCTCTACGGAAGTAGCATCTCTTTAGTTCTCTATAGAATGTAGAGAGCTAAAGAGCTCTTTTATAATTCTCCAAAAAATTGTTCTCCAAAGTTTACTCCATGCAAAGTTCACCATAATTTAGGTCTCTTAAGTCAATTAGATATTAAAAATTCCACATGCTCTTATTTCTTGTGAGAGTTGATAGAGTCTAGAATCAAAATCAGTTTCACCTTTGGAATAGAATAAAAAATCCAAAAGAAAATAGAATAGAAGAAATTATTATTTGGATTTACAAAATCCCCACTATAAAAATCATACCATTTAAGTTGTAAGCAAAAGAAACTAAAAGAACAACATCCTATGGAGTTTGAAGAATATGGAGTTTGAAGAAGGCAAAGTATTCATGGTGGAAGTGACAAAAACCAAAGAAGTGATACGTAACACAAATGTGATAATTGTGTAAAAATTCTCAACTTTTTTTAATCTTATTTATCACAAGTATTTTCTCATCAATTTTGGAAAAGATAGTCAAGAGATTTTTCTTGAACCTATTAAAAGGAAATAGAAAATCAAATTTGTAGATTTAGAATCTCAAAACTTAGACAATTTATGCTTAAAAACAAACAAGTAGTTACTTGAAAGTTTGGGCGTGGATTCCATACTCTAGAGTGAACTCAAGTTCAAATTTCAAATTGTCAATCACATAGAGAATTCGGATAAGATTTTAGAAACATATAACAATTGAAAAACAATTAAAATTGAAGAAGATAGAGTAGGATGAAGTTTGAACATAAATCAAGCAAGTTTTTAAAGAAAATCCACGACTTAGAATGAAATTAGGAAGAATTTCATCCTTTAAGTTGAATTAATTGTAAGACACATGATTCAATAAGAGCAATTAACCCTTAAAGGACCAAATTGCATTTTTTTGGCAACATAGCGATTTTGGGAGCTCACTACAAATGGAAATTTTATTTTGTTCTTTGAAATTTTTATATAGCATGTGCCCATAGAGTAGCTTTTAAGCCCAATAATTGTCATAACTTTTGACTATATGGTTAAAAATTATTGTAAGATATGTAGTTTTTTCCTAGACCGGATAGTGTGGGTAGATTAAAAAATCACTTTTTTTCCAGAAACAAAAATTTGAAATTATTTTTCTTGATTTAAATGTATGTTGAAAGCTTGGAATCATTCCATTTTTATTAATGCGATGAAGGTTATGAGGAGTTTTAGTGCGTGGGCAGCTTTTAAATCACTACTATAATAAATGCTTTGAAGTCCTTTATTTAGCTTAATTTTTAATATTTTTGGATGATAAAATAAAATCATAGGATGCGGATTTTTTATTACAACATTGCAACCACTGGATTTGGATTTTTTCAATTCCATAACTAAATTCTTAACAATTTGGTATTTTGAATCATTATATACTTCTTTCTACTTATTATTTTTTTTCCTATATGTTGTATAGTAGGGTACCAATCAAAATGGCGTTTTTGCATTTCCAAGAAAAGAAATTTCACTACTGCCAACTTTGACATCTTTCCAAGAGCTGAAAAATTGTTCTTTTACCATAAATGTTTTTGGAAAGACATCACCATTATGTTAATAACATGTGTGACAGATTTCAAAGCCAAAAACTTTGCACAAAAAAAGATATTTGAAATCTACCAATATGTGTAGCTATTTGAGAGAAATTTCATTGCTGCCAACTTTGACACCCTCCCAAGCATTGAAATTTTTTTCTTGACCATGAAATTTTTGGCATGAAACCATCTCTATGTTGATTACATATGTGCAAAATTTCAAGTCCAAAAGATCCACACAAAAAAAGACATTCAAAATCTATCAACATGTGTAGTTGTGAGAAACAATTGGGGAAACCATTTCACTACTACCAACTTCGACACCCTCCCTAGGGTTGAAAAATTGTTAATTTACCATGAAATTTTGGAAACAAAATCATCTCTATGTTGATAACATATGTACCAAATTTCAAGTTTAGAAGATGAATACAAAAAAAGACATTCAATATTTACCAATGTGTGTAACTATGAAAAATAATTTTAAGGGACATATTGAAATTGTTGAAATATCTTTGACATTTCATGCTTTTGCATTGAAATTATCCATTTGACGCAATCCTTAAATATAAATGCTTCTCAAAAAAATTAGTGACATCAAAATCTAGAAGTGTACAATTGTCTCATCAAGAAGAATCCACTTGCTTATAAATTGTGTATCATACACGCATGAAGAAGTTTTCTCCTGTGAATATCAATGCTTGCATTTTCAATTGAGAATTGTAGAGAGTGTGATGTGTCATGAACTAAAGAGCTAGGTGATGGGTGAATGCGTGAGGGTTGATTACAAAGATTTTTGGATCTAATTAGCATTGTGAAAGAGAGTGGATGATGGCACTTTTAGAAGAAATTCGTGCTCACATTATAGGTTTCAATGATGCAGTGACTACAAGAGTTTACATTGAAGCCATTGTTAGAGTCCCTGTTAGAACAATTCAGATGTTAGTGAAGAAATTCAGAGAACATGGAACTTACAAGTACAAACTTTGTGGTAGAAGTCACACTAAAAAGCTTAGTAATAGAGATGTTTGTACTATTGTGCAATACTCAAAAACTCATTGTTGCTTGTTGCTTTCAGAGATTACCAATATATGTCCTATTCAAGTGAATAGAAGTATTCAAAGAACCTTATATAGAAGTGGTATTTTCAATCGAATTGCAATAAAGAAAACTTCCTTGACACCTTGTCACATGTCTCAGCAATTGTTTTTTTCTCAAAAGTATTGTGGATGGAGTGCAAAAGAGTGGGAGCGTATTGTTTGAACAAATGAATCTACCTCTGAGATTAGAAAAAATTCTAGACAAGTTCATGTTTAGAGAAGTGCATATGAGGGTAGTTGCAAGAAACACTTGTCCTATTTCTTGTCCCCTTGCCCTTGGACGGGTACTTTTTGGCTTGTAACTTTTGCATACTTTGTCCGGTGGGCGTGAAATTTGGAGTGAAGGTAGCTACAAAAGTTTCAAACAATCTGTGATTTTTTGAATTTTTAAAAACTAGTTTATTATTTTTAAGCTTCCCCCAATTGGGTGTCTACCTTGGGCATTTGGAGGGATTTTAGTCCTATTTTTTAACCAAAATTGCAAATTTAAGGCCACAAAGTGGACACATAGGAATTCTACTAACATAACAAGGATTGACTGAAGTTTTTTTGAAAATAGCAACATGTCCGTTGCACAAATGATGTCAAAGTGACCTTCCTTTGTGCAAAGGCTACGAAGAGGAAAAAAATTTCCTTCATGAATTTTTTGGTGCAATGCAAGTGTACTCTTTTCTAGCAAAATGTCTTTTTTTATAGAATTTTTTTGAATTTTTTGCGAATTACTAAAAACAAAAAACTCTATATATCCCTTTTCTGCTATTTTCTGCTCCTAGTGATTTCTATAGTATTTTGTAGTAGCTAGTCTATAGTACTGCATAGTACAACATAGTATTAAATCAACGGTTAGATCTGCAGGCGCCTAGAATCGACGGTTGAGATTTGTCAGGATGCTGCTAAAACATAGTATTGGTAGGACTGCATAGTACTGCCAGTCTTGTGGCCAAAAAACGCAGTTTTGGCCAAAAAAACGTGAAGTGTTTCTTACAACAGCCTATGAGTGTAATTCATCAAGTTGTATAGTTCCTACTTTAAAAAGAGGACGGCCTTCTTTGATGATTTGGGGCACATTTGTTGGAGGGCAAAATTCAAAACTTATTTTTATGCCTAAAAATCGACGTTTTGTTAAGGATTTTGATAGAAGTGATTTATGATGGCAAATTACTTCATTTTATGGATAAAGTTCCATGGGGATTACTCATAGAAGATGGCGCACCTATCCATTGCAAAAAAATATGTTAAAAATGGAGACAAACATGCCTTTTGGGAAAAGCTCAATTAGACTAGAAACTTTGATAATCTCAATCCACTCAAAAATCACTAGAAGATTCTAAAAGATACAGAGCAAAGTGGCAAGGCATGACTTAGAAACTTATATGAGTTAAAGACAATTATCAAAAGACAATAGAGGTCAATTAGTAGTAGAAAGCTCCTTCAACTATGTCATTTTATGCCCTCTAGGTTACATTTAGTGATTGAAGCTAATGGAATACGTATACGTTGGTAGATTTTTAGTATCTTTTTTTATATTCATCTTCTAGACTTGAATTTGGTACTCATATTATCAACATAGAGATGATTTTGTTTCCAAAATTTCATGGTAAATTAACAATTTTTCAACCCTAGGGAGGGTGTCGTAGTTGGTAGTAGTGAAATGGTTTATGGTTTTCCCAATTATTTCTCACAACTACACATGTTGATAGATTTTGAGATAGATTTTGAATATCTTTTTTTTGTGTGGATCTTTTGGATGTGGAATTTTGCACACATGTAATCAGTATAGAGATGGTTTCATGCCAAAAATTTCATGGTCAAGAAAAAAATTTCAATGCTTAGGAGGATGTCAAAATTGGTAGCAATGAAATTTCTCTCACAGCTATACATGTTGGTAGAATTTAAATATCTTTTTTTGTGTAAAGTTTTTGGCTTTGAAACCTGTCACACATGTTATTAACATAATGGTGATGTTTTTCCAAAAAACATCACCATTATATTAAAAGAACAAAATTTTCAGCTCTCAGGAGGGTATCAAAATTGGCAATAGTGAAATTTATTTTCCTGGGAATGCAAAACGCCATTTTGATTGGTAGTTTGGTACCCTACCAACAATTCCAAATGATTTGAATTTTTTTCAAGCATGTAGCCAACTTGTCTTGAAGAATGAATCCAAAAAAGCACCATCAATAGGAACATTTCTTTCATATAAATGTGACCTTGTGAAGTGCAACTGTCTTGTTTTTTACAAGGCCAACAAAAAGACTTTTGTTAATGCAAATGCTAATATTTTGCAATTCACACAGTGGTGATTTCTAAAGAAAATTATATTTTCTCAAACCAGCATACTTCAAGATTTTACAATTACATATGTTTAAAATTTTTTTTTTTTAAAACTTGGTACTTGTACTAGAAATGACAATTTTGGAGCATTTTTGATGAAACATATTGAAGGAATTGCAGGGATTAAAAGACTAAAAAAATAAAAAAATCCTTGGACTAATCAACTAAAACTTTGAAATTATCTTTTAAATTATGCTAGGAATGTCTGATTAGGGAGTATAAAATCCTTTTTGGAACCTAAAGAAGATGATGCAGGCATTTGAAATGTGAAAATCAAGAATCAAATAAGTTGGTTTTAAACAAATCAAATACATAGGACTAAAAAAAAGAGTAATCATTCATTCATGAAAGTTTAGACCCTTAAAGGACCAAATGTCCCTTCATGGGATTTGAGTGAGTTCATGTAGGATACTATGTGCTCAAAATTTTGCATGATTTTTGAACTATTTTTAAGAAGTGTGCTTTCTTCAAGCTCCATGAAAATATAATTTTTTCGATGATTAGTTGCATGGTTCAAAGGATAGAGGATTTTTTGTAAAATATATATTAAGGGATAAGGTGGTTAAGGCATCTACCATTGAATTTTGAGGGAGACAAGTGGTTGAGCAGGGTGGAGCTTCTCCAACAAAGTAGAGGGTAGGAACAAGCAATTTGGGGTCCTAGGTTGACCTTTAGTTGTTGTAAGATCATTGAGGATGGAAAACGAGCAACTTATAATCGTTGGGAGGTTGAAATGACCTACATGGGCACTATAATGAGACATAGTTTATTGCAAATATAACATATTGATGTTACATTTGACGTTGTGTTAATATGGAAATAAATAAATGTAAAAAAAAATACTATCAAAAGAAACACAGATTTTTTTATTGGGTCTATTCACCATGTTGAGATTATTTCAATCTATCACATTTGAGCACAATGGCCCTACAAACCCAAATTAGTATCCGCCGACTTAGAAAAATAAATTCAAAGGATCTTAAATGCACCAACAATTGAACATCAAAATAAGTGGAAGAGTGCTTGAAACGTGAAAGGAAGCATTGTCAATGTTACCATATGTGAGCTTCTAATTCATCACTTGGAACTTATAGATTTTTTATTTATTTCTACAATTTAAATTTAGTTTATTATGCAAAAATCCTCCAAAAGAATGTTAAATCAAATTAGGTAAGTTACATGCCAATATGGTATTTGGTCCAAAATAGACTGTTAATCCTAAATATTTCTAAATTCTACATGTGAATAGTTTAGAAACCTAAAAGTCCTAAAAATTGTGAATATTGAGTGAATAATATCTATACTGCCTAAGCCTACTATCCATGTGACTCTTGCTAGCTAAAATGGTCTAAAAGAATCTCAGTGAGATTCCTAAGTCAATTCTTGAGGATAGGTTTCAGTCCTCAATTGATTATGATAAATAGTAGAAACTCCAATTATTAATTTATAAGTGATACAAACTCAAGATGAACTGACCAAAGTCCTATGAAGGAACATTTGGTTAGAGGAGGGCCTTTACGGCAAAAGTTTGATGTTCCAAGGTTAAAATCATGCTAGGAGTCCAGTGACAAAATTAGTTTGTTAAGATTTCTTTCTATATAAAAGATTTTCTTCCGTGTCAAAGATATTTTGTTCACCAATAACACTAAAAGAAAAACATGTCCGCCGCAACCGGTATTCAACAACTACTTTGCGACTAAGTGTCCTATACAACTACACTGCGACTATAATCCTTCTCTATTTGCACCAACTTTGACGTGTATATTGTTGTAGTTGCAAAGTAGTTATAGAATGAAGTGTAGGATCACGGAAGGATAATAGAGTTGTCATTTAGAATTACTGTGAGGTACTCTACATCCAATATTCATAATAGTTGTCGATGTGGACAATTTTGCAGTTGCATATTGCCTAAATTTGACTACAATTCGGCTTGAAAATAATTGAATTGCGACCATAAAACAACTAGAATTTGACTAAAAAACAACTAGGATTCAACTTGAAAACAACTAGTCTATGACTAGGAAATAATTAGGAAACAATTGCAATTGTAAAATGACAAAAGTTGTTTCATGTTGTTTTGTAGTCATTTCCTAATTGTTTTGTAGTTGTTTCTTAGTTGTCTCGTAGTTGTTTTCAAATTATTTTTTGATTGTGTAATAGCATTTGTCCCATATCACTTGTTAAGAGTACCATTAGGTTGGACATATAAGACTTGTAAGTAATTATATCCTTCTGTAACAAATTTTGTTAATAGAATTCTAAGATTTCTATAGTTTGTAGACTTCTATATTTTGTAGATTTCTATAATTTATAGATTTTCTATATTTCATAGATTTTGAAATCTACAAATTTTACAAGTCACAAACAAGCTACAAATAAGTTACAGACAAGTCACAAACAAATGATGAATGAATCAAAGACGAGTTGCAATGAAGTCACAAATGTGTTGCGAACAAGTTTCATACTAGTCGCAATGCAGTGACAAATGAGTCGCAAACTAGACACAATCGAGTCGTAATTTGTATGTGGTAGTAAATACCATGTAAGCAACCACATCACAAAGTGCATCGATAAAATTCCAAGTAAGTTACAGAATGAGAAATTAAAACATTTCGCCTTGCAACTACATTGCGACTAGAAAACTTGTCCCCAACAACTAGGGGCCTCTACAACCCTCCAGATTATCACCAAACGCAAATGTCTGATGCAACTCAAAGCCAATTGCTCTTTGTGGCTGCAAAGTCCCTCATTTTCTTCTAGTGTATTTCAGGGGATAGTAGGATTTTATTCTCCTTCCTCAAATGTGAAAAATAAAAATATAAACTTGCACATCTTTTTTGAAGTTCTATGAGAGGTTCTATAAAAAAAAACATAATTTTTTTATTTGTAGAAGATCTTCTTCCAAATTGTCAAAACCCTCAATGAAAAATTCTTAGAAATTATCTAAGATTTGATAAAATCTCACTCAGAAATTTTTATGGCATTATTTATACTAATAACACACTTCAACAAGTTTCATGGCATTTTGACACCAGAAGTACCCGAACTGGCAAGATTCTTCAAAATAGACAAAATAGAAGATGATTTATGAAATTGACCGGTGTTTTAGAAGCATACAAATTTTAAATGAGGTCAAAGTAGGGTCTTTTTTTACTCCCTTGTAACTTCCAAAAATCCTAGGCTAGTTATTTTCTCCCAAAAAGATGAATTTCAAATATGGAATTTAACCTTTTTTGTTTTAAATTGGCGCTAGGTTTCAATGACTTTTTAGCAAAGAAAAAAGGGGAGGCTAGGATTCCACACTAAAAATGACTTTTTGAAGACAATGGCACATTTTGTTTATTATAAGGTCATCCATTTCCCTCTCAAAAAACACCCCTTATTGTTATTTTGACTCTGTTGGGTTCATTTAGTTGGATTTCAACCATTTTTTAGCCAAACCACCAAACAATTATTTTTGAGCTTTTGTGCTTCATTTATTTTGTTTCCCAAGCTTCTTTTGAAGAAAATTGGGGTTCATTCAAAACTTTCTCTTGTATGTATTTGTTGTGGTGGTTTCTCACTAACTTGTTGTTTTGAGTTAGTTTTTGTAGGTTGTATTAATCCTAGAATACCCCCCTCCGTACATTGGCAATGCCGCTTGGGACCTCTAGTGTTGTGTGAGATGTGTTTGATACTAACTTGGTTGTACTAACTCAAATTGTGTTAATTAGTGTTATACTAATGTGTTTGTACCACATGTTGTATACTAATTCAATTTGTACTAATGTGTTGTACCAAGTACTTCTTGCCTAAGCCTTTTCTATAGTTTTCTACTTCTCTATACGGCAAAGCTTTCACTTTCCAAGTCTTAAAAGTATTGATTATATTTGTAAAATTTCCCTAAACATCAAAGCTTGAACTTCCCAAGTCTTGGATAAACAACTCTTTAAATTTTCAAATGAAGCTAAGTTGTTTCCCAGTTATTTTTAAAGTTTAGTTAACTTTCCCAAACAGTTAGAATTTAACCTTCAAAAATTTCCTAAATTTAGCATGTTTTGAGCAGTGAGTACTAAAAACTTAAGCCTTTGTGTATCCCCATTAGCACTTGTGCCAAGGAAAAAAATCCAAACTAGTAGTAGTTAAAAAAAAAATAGACTAGTCATCCCAAAAGGGTTGGTCTTGAAGCCCATAGGGCTAGAACTGAGCCCCCTAAGGCCATTGCCAAAGAGCCTAGGGCCAACCTCGCAGCCACAAGGCTTGACCCCGAGTCCCCATGGTCTTGTCGGGAGCCTACAGGGCCAACTCTAAACCCTTAGGGCTTGTTCCAAGCTCTCCAAGGCCTGTTGCAAGCCCCTAAGGCCTCACAAAAAAAAATGGTTTCTTTCTTTAAGAAACAACACATAATCCAACAATTTTCCTTAATATTTTTAAACAAAGAGGAGAGATTAGAGAAGAATTTAGAAGGTTGAATAGGGAAGTAGTTAGAAGGCCATATTCATTATATTGAGACTTTTTGCAGATTTTGAGATAAAATGCTAGTTATTGGAAAATTCATTAAAAAAATAGTAATTGAAACCAAAAATAAACAATGCTAAAGTAGTGATTCTATAATAAAAGTTGGTGTTGTTACCTATTTATAAAAAAATACTAGTAAAGAGTTAAAGCGGTTTATCCTTGAGTCAAGGATAAAAATGAAATTGCGAAAAGTCTCAATATAACAAATATGACCTTTTAGAATCTATACAATAAATTTGAAAATCAACTTCTCTTGTATAGGAACAAGCCACCAACTTGTTTGGCATCTATTATCTCACTTGTATCAAGTATTAGAAACCTCTCCACTAGAAACACGAGTATAATGGAAGGATGAAGAAAAAAATGTATTTATTTAGGTTTCAGTAGTTGCCAATAGAAGTAGATTAGATAGAAATCTAAAGAAATACAAGTGAGCCATTAGGAAGTAGATTAGAAAATAATTGACTAAATATGGGGACAAGAAGATTGGATCAGGCAATTGTTTTCTTGAAGTTTGGAATAAGTGTTCTATTCCCAAGAAAAATTTAGAAGTAAAGAGGATGTAGTTTGATGTTCAAACTTATACCTTGTATCAAAAATCCAAAAATATTAAGTGATGAGCAAAATTCAAAAGGAAGCAAGATAGCAAATGAATATGGATTTAAAGGAGTCTTTGATCACCTCATAGATGATGTTCATTATGAGGTGAGTTATTAAATCTTTTTATTATCCTTTAAAATTTTTAATTAGAAATTTTAATTTTATCCAAAATATAAATTAAATTTAGGCATTTAAATTCTAGAAATTTATAGTAGTGTTACAAAGGTTTCCAAAAACATAAGATAGTTAAGAAATAGACTCAAAACAAGTGGGATAGGAGCGGATGAAGTTTACGAGCTAGATTGGATGAAGATGAGTTAAAATCATCCCCAAAGAAAAAAAATTGAAAAATAAAAAATAGAAGTAATTAAGAATTAGTTTTGAATTATAGACTATTAATAAATAATAGATGAAGTTTGAAGTATAAACTATTGGTCAAATTTCATCCATGCATAACTTCCACTAGAGAAGTTCAATTTTTAGGTGACTTAGCATTTTGAAGAGGCAAAATCAACATCTTTAAGGAACAAGTATAAAAGAATTTAAAATAGTAATTGGTTTAAAGTAATTCAATGTCCAGAGTAAGAAGGAAATGTCAATTAAAATCTTTGGAAGACAACCATTGAAGACAACCAAGGAAGAATTTTAAATTTTAAATTTTAAATCTTGTAGAATAGGATTGTGGAAGTCTATAACTAATCAAAATTTGAAAATCAATTAAAAAACAAGGAGATAATGCAGGATGAAGTTTAGAATGAATAACATATGAACCTAAGGAGATTCTATCCATACAAGTCCAAATTTAGTATTTGAATATTAGTTTTCAACCTAATATTATGGAAAAAAATAATTGGAAGGCACAATGAGCTAGACCTAGGCACTTAATTAGGACAAATTCCCATACAAATACTAGAATCTAGTTGTGTTCATACCATAACACCATTTCTAAGGCTGCAGTAGAGAAAAAATGCACCCTCCAAAGGATTGATTCAGAGCCTTCAGAGGGCCCCCTAGATTACATTTTATTTTGCTCAAGTATTAATTTTTTCTTAATATTGTTCACTTTACATTGGGAGTTGGATGATTGTCAGCGTATTTGGTGGCTCTAAATCCAACTTTGAAGGTGTATTCTAACTGTGACGCACCTTAATCTTGAATATTAAACACCTCGTATTTTGGTGAACCTTGCACTTTGTCCAAGTTGACCAAAAAAAAGAAAATGTCCATAGTAGTCTAATTACCATGTACCATCAAGAATTTTTTTGATAGCTATATGAAGAACTTACTTCATTGCATTTGGTGAGAATAGACAATAAAGAAGTTGTTTTTTTATAATGAAATCAATTATCCATCATGAATCTACATAGGGTATGGAATAATCTGAAGATGAGAGCTTGACCGCTCATTGTCAAAACATAGAAATTGTGCTTAAACTATAATTTCAGACCTCATTTTAGCATAGTAAAATAATTTTTTTCAAAAAACATTGAGCTAAAAAAAGTTGGAAAACCATATTTTTCATCTCTTAAAACCTATTTAAGGTTTAGATCCTGCAATAAAATACTATAGACAAAATTCAGATAGGGTGTTTGAAAATGTCAAAGAAAATATCCCTTCCAACTCTTCTCTGAAATTTGTCCCCAACTTTTATTTGAAGTCTCAAAATGTCAAATGGATTTTTGGAGATGAAATCTAGCTTGATTACCCACATTAATGTAGTTCAAACTTTTTTGAAAAAGTTATTCTACTATGCCTAAATGAAGTCTAAAATTCTACTTCGAATGCAATTCCTACTTTTGATTTAATAATGAGCGGTTGCTCTCCTATTAATCCTAATTTACATATCCCACATGGATTGTTTTACCTACTACTATCTCACTTGTATAAATAGCTTCTTTTCACATCTCTATAAGAAAATCAACTCAATTGGTTTTTGAAACTAGTTGTTGTTAGATTATTAATAGGAAAACAAATATATTCAACAAATGATGGAGGGCTCATGATGTTTTTTAATATTAAAAATAATTTTCTTATTATAGGTTATCACATCTAGAATTATTTTAAGAAATTTGTTTGGAAGTCATCAACGCTAGTTTGTGAGCCTAAAATTGCAAGATGTGAGTGTATACTTTGCAAACCTAGAACATTGACTAAAAAACACTTTGAATTTTTGAAGCCAATAAAAAAGAAAACAAAGACATTTCAATTTTTTTTAATTAGTAGTAAAATTTTAGTCCTATTATGGTGGACCTATGATTGTAGGATCGTGGCTTGGCAAGCTAGGGAACGATAGTTTGTTATTCACCTTGAGCCTTTTTTTTTTTCTTCTCACAAAAAATATTTATTCAAACTCAAGCTTCCAAAGGAATTCCAAGGGAAAACAAATTTTTTGAACAAATGATGGAGGGCTTGCAAATTTCTAAAGTGTCTATATGAGCTTTCTTGAGTGCTCACAAATTTTAGAATGTTCCAACCTCCAAACCCTCCAAGGGCCTTCTTAATGTCCAAAGGTTGTTCAAGGGGTGGTAGAATAAACCACACACACAAAAAAAATTATTTTATTTTATTTTTTATAAATTTGAAGTAAAAAATTCCAAACCAAAGAGCCTCTCGATTTACAACCCAAAAAATTAAGCAATTAACTAATAAATTGACATAAAGAGTTTTGAGAGTCTTAACCTCTTCCAAGGTGTTTTTTTGTTATTGAAAGGAATTTTAGAGAGTGACAAAATCATGGAAAAAAATTGAATTTTTTTTAGAGTCCTAAATCCCAAATTCCGCAATGGATTTTTCAATATTGAAAGGGATTTCTAGGGTGATAGAGTTGTAGAAAAAAAATTGAAAAAAAAAAGAATTTTGAAAGAATTTTTTTTGAGAGTTCCAAACTCCAGCCCCCTTCAATGGGCTTGTTAGAGGTGACAAAGTTGCAACAAAAATGAAATGTTGAAAAAAAATCGCATTTATTTTTTGAGAGTTCCAACCTCTAAACTCCTAAAGGGCTTTTTAGTTTCAAGAGGGGTCTTTAGTTTTCTAAAGTGATGGAATTGCAATTGAGAAGAAAAAAAATAAAATATTGATAAGGTGTATGGACAAAGTGTCTAGAGAACATTTGGAATGTCCTAACTTTATTTAAAGCCAATTGAAATATTTTGTAAAGTTCACTAGTTGTAAAGATCCTAAATTTTTAAACCATGGTCAAAAATCCAAACACTACAATTTATACCTCACAAATTCGACGCTCATAGGCTCTCAAGCTCTTAGGCTCACACTCCAAGGCTCACAAAATAGCACTTCTACTTTGTTCCTACACCTTGATTGAAATTAAAATTATATACCTAGAAAAATAATGTATTTTTCTATTTTGAAAAAAAAATTCAATAAATCACGATGAAATTTGAGATAGAAAGAGCCTACTTGAAATCCATTTTGTCTCCCATAAGGACTTTGATCATTGTAACAATTCTTGTACCATTTGATATAGTGCAAGATTTCTAGCTTTCCATCTAGTTTGCAAGAAGTTCTTGAAGTGGACAGAATTCATATTATTCAAAACTACATGCTTAGAATGGCCACTTTTGGTTCCTCTATGATTTAAAGGATTAGCTTTGTTTGTTTATTAGAATCCTATTTATAGGATCTTGAGCTCTAGAAGACTATGATATATAGGTATCTTTAAATTTTCAAAAGGCCCATTGCATTTACATGTCAATAAGATGCTCAATTATAGACAAAATCTTGGCATGATATTATATGTAGATAGATGATTTGACCTTTAATTTTGATTTTTTGATGTATATTTGAAGGCCTATTTGGTGTGCTCTGCAAGTTATTTTCTAGTTTAAGTCCCAATTTGATAGTTTTTGAGATGTTTTGTCAAGTTACAAGTACAGCTTTTGGGTTAGTTTTGATGTGATATTAAGGTAAATTTCAAGTAGGAGTCTTGTTAAGGCTTTATGGTTTCCAATTTGGGTTCAATGATCAAAGATCAATCACATGGGATATCTGTCCTAGTTGGCATGATCCAAGTGTTGAAATCGAGTTGGAAATAGTGAAGGGGTTGTCAAAGTTGGTTGTGAGTTAGATGCCAATTTGGGTGGTTGGAAGTTGTTAGTCATCTTCTCCAATTTAGTAACCATCAGTTTTGGAAATTCCTATTAGCCTGATTTTGCATTCATTTTTTTGCATCCACTGTTGAGAGCAAGTCAATGTGTGTCCCAACTAGTCAGGTTGTGTTTTATTTTTGTTTTGTATGTTTGTGTGTTTGATGGTATGTTTGAGTCCAAGTCGGAATGTTTGTATGTGTGCTAATTGGTCAAATTGGAGTAATGCCCGTGTTTATGTGTTTCGAGATGGAATGAGTGTGCCAAATCAAAAGTGTATGGAAGTTAAGTTGGTGAGTGTGTGGTGAAGATGGATTGATGCTTATTTGAAGTTGTGGAGATTTACATTAACCTAGTTGAGAGGTAGTTAGTCATTTCTTTCCCTTTGTTGTAACCGTTGCTTCTGTCTTTTCTATTAGGCTGTGTTTTTTCTTCTATTTTTCTTTATCCACTTGGAAAAAGCTAATGCGTGTCCCGGCTAGGTTGAATCGTGTATTTTTGTTATTTGTGTGTGAGTTAATGTGGTGAATGAGTGTGAAGTTTGGATGTTTGTGTTTTAGTTGGTGAGATTCAATGGCGATGTGATGGAGTTTTAAGTTCCAAATTGGAATGTTTGTGAGTGTGGTCAGATGGTGATGACAGAGAGTAAGAATGCTTGTGGAGTGGAGATGATATTTGTATCGTAATTGGAGATGATGTGTGAGACAATGAAGGAAAAATCTGAGGATGTTATGCTAATTAGAGTGAGAGCTATGATGGAATAATTTAGTTGTCAAGCAAGACTTTAAGTATGTAATGGTGATTTATTCACCAACAAGAATTAACTCCTAAATGTATTTGACTATGTTTTCACCAAAAACGCTCTAAAACTACCATTTCTAGTATAAGACCCAAAATTTTGAAATAAATCATTTTTGGACACATATAACCGTAGGATTTTGTAGTAAAATGGTTTGAAAGATGTGGAAAAAATTTCAGAATTTTCTACGGTGTAGATTGCAAGATATTAGTGTTTGAAATGACAAAAATCCATTTTTTGACCCTGCAAAAAAACGGGCAGCAGCACTTCAAAAGGTCATATTTATATAAAAAAATGTTCAAAATGGTGGTTACTCTTTGGAATCATTCTGCAAGTCAAGTTGGCTACATGCTTGAAAATTTTCAGATCATTTGGAGTTGTAGATGATATAGGAAAAAAATAGTAAGCAGAAAGGAGTATAAAATGATTCAAAATACTAAATTGTTAATAATTTATATATGGAATTGAAAAATTCCAATCCCAATGGTTGAAATGTTGTGATAAACAATGTACACCCATTTCTTAAAAAAAAATGCAAAAATATTGAAAATTGAGTTAAATAAAGGACTATTTTAGAGTAGAGAATTCATAACTAGTCACAAACTACCACAAACTAAAATTCCCATAACTTTCATCTCATTAATCCAAATGGAATGATTCAAAGGTGTTCATGTTTATACAGATCTAGAGAACCGATTTCAAATTTTAATTTTATAAAAAGTAATTTTTCAAGAAGTTTTTTTTGCTGCTCGGGCTGCCCGCCGAGCAATGAAAACAACATATCATGCCATAACTTTTTATTGTGTAGTCAAAAGCTATGAAAAATCATGGGCCTTAAAGCTACTCCTCGTGAAAATGTTGTGTGAAAATTTCAAAGGAAAAAAATAAAAACTCCATTCGTAGTGAGCTGCCCAAAATTACTATGTTGCCAAAAAAACACAATTTGGGCATTTAGGGGTTAATACAATAAAAATTACATATCAAATTGGTGTTCACTAATATTGTATGAATGCAGTGTCATTGTATTAATGTTTTTTGCTATGAAATTCCAAGTTGGATTATTGAATATTAGTCAAGATATTTCAAATTTAGAAATTGAACCTAATAGCATAGATTCCCTACTTGACCATCTCTTTGGAAACGAACTTATTATACTAATAGGATAATTTCCAATTCAGTCATAAACAACACTAAGGACGTTTTATGACCAATGAATGACAAAGAATCTCTCCATGCAAGACAAATGAAAAAGAAATGTCTTCTATAGTAGTTTGACTTTCAATGAGTGCTTTTACATTTTTTTAAACCAACAATTCACACAATACCAAAACACAGCATTTCCACGGTGACCAGCTCATCGTTTAAGGTTTAAAAAAAGGGATTGATTGTAAGGCGGAAGAAAGGAGATGCAGCGAAAGGTTAAATGACAAGTAAAAAAATGTAGTCAATTTCCACTCGGGAGCTTCCGTTGCCGGGACTCGAACCCGGGTCGCTCGGGTGAGAGCCGAGTATCCTAACCATCTAGACTACAACGGAGCGTTGATTGGATGTAACCCCTCGCATACCACGAATGACGTGGAGAGGAAGACGCCCAGTCAGCCGCCAGATGACAGAATACGAGACTGCAACGCATTTAAAAATCTGACTTCCTTTGCTCCAGGAGATCAACCTGAAACCGGAAGCCTGCAACCGCAAGATCAACCACCAGATGTGATTTTTTTGCCTTCGGGCGTGACAAAATTGCATCACGATACAGGATATCAGTTTCCGACCCACACTTTCATGCGAAATCTACACTTTCCTACGGCGTAATCTGTGGGACTTTTACTTCCGAACGCACCATCCTTTCACACATCTGCTTCGAGAAACCCTAAACCTCCAAATAACACAGCCAGGCATATTAACGAAAATGACACATCCTGGAGAAAAAGCAAGAACATTGATCAATATTGATCCATGCAAGCAAAACCGCAATCGCCATGTATGCAAACGTCAATCCCAATTACAGCGTAGACTTCCATACGGCACCACTTCTACACTACCAAAGGTTCAAACCGAAGGCGCCATCCGACTTCCTGCGATTCCGCTTGTCCAGACAACAACCTTAGCAGACCAAAGTAGGCGCCACTGACACGCACAAAACCCAGAGTGTTACGCTCCTCTCTTCCCACTCGAAGTAAAGCCCGTTGTCCAAGCATACGCACCGTGTGGCCTGACCCAGTGCGTGCGCAAGTAAAGAAAATACAGCTGCGCTCGTAACCATCGCAAGAGTAAACAGAGTGAAAAGAATTGAAACTAGAGTGCACCAAACTCTCCAGACTGCAATTGAATATCAATTTAAATATGAAATTGTGAACGCCTCTCTGCATCTGGGACGCCGGCCTTTGAGCTGGAGTTCCCTTGGAGTGTCGCTTTGGCCGAGTGGTTAAGGCGTGTGCCTGCTAAGTACATGGGGTTTCCCCGCAAGAGTTCGAATCTCTTAGGCGACGAGTGAGTGCTACCTGAACATGCGACATCCTCTTTTCTTTTTTCTTTTTTTTCACTCCAGTTTTTTGGTAAGTTTTTTTTAGTTGAAAATATCCATCCATTAAGATAGGTTGTTTGTTTGTTTTGTTTGTTTGACATGGTGTCTCTCATGCTATTATGTGTTTGACATGAGATCTCCTGGACCGTGTGTTCCCCGGTGGTGTGTTTAGTATCGCCGGAAAGCCCTCAGCAAGGAGGGGTGTACGGGCTTTGTTTTGTGGTGTTTGGACCTACAATGTGAAAGTTATAAAACTTTGAAGTTTTTATGAATTAAAAAATTAGAAAATTACTTTTATTTTTATTTTGGTTGTTGCAACAGCACAAGGCACACTACACTAAAGATGATATTTAGTGTTGAGTGACATTTAGTGTTTTTACCCCCCTACTAGCTACAACACTAAATCTGAACTTGTCCACAATTAGTGTTAGACTTGAATGTGCCGGCTGCAAACTTCAGAGCCTTGTAACTTTTGCAAAAATTCTTCAAATAAGGAAAATGAGATGTTTTTCGGCATCTACAAAAACTGTAGATGCCGAAAAACATCTCATTTTCCTGATTTGAAGAATTTTTGCAAAAGTTACAAGGCTCTGAAGTTTGCAGCCGCCTAGCCCTAATCGGTCCGATTCTGTCCGTGAACAGTGATATTCCGTCTGATATGACAACTCTGGTTCACATTTAGTGTTTGAATTGACATTTAATGTTACTTACTTTCATAGGGTAATTGGCTTTTAGTGTATGCCTTCGTATTTAGTGTACAAGACACTAAATATCATCTTTAGTGTAGTCGATAATTAAATCCACCCATTAAGATAGGGTGTTTGTTTTGTTTATTTATTTGTTTAATACAGTGAGATCTATTGGACAGTGCATCTCCCAATCTCATGCCTGGTACCGTCAGAAAGCCCTTGGTGGGGAGGGGCGCCAGGGCTTTGCTTTGTGGCATTCCAAGTGAACCTACGTTGTAAAAGTTATCAAATTTCAATTTTTTTATGAATTAAAAAATTAAAAAATTACTTTACTTTGGCAATTACTCTGGGAACGGCAGAGGGCACACTAGTTTTCTTTAAGTTAATGTAAAGAACTGCACCGAGCCACTGACTCTGAAAGGGTGGATTTCTTTTCTTCTGTAGAAGATCAACTCTACTAAGGATCTTACAAATAATACATTTATTAATTTAAATTTAGTGTGTGGCCGTTGACAACTTTCGGAATTTGCAAAATACCTTACAGCCTATACTGTACATACATAATTGTTGTGGGCCATATTTGATTTCCCTGTCTTACGATGATTAGTGCAGCCGAATGACGAATGAAGAAGAATGTCTCTTCTTCCAAGCTCGTTGACGACTTCTTCTCGATCACTTGTTTCAAGAACAGTGCAGAAAAAGAGGCCCAGGGAACAAGCCGAATGAGAAGGGGCAATTCAATCAGAGAAAACTTAGATAACTAAGTTAAGTCCCTTCTTGTCCCGATCCTCCAAAAGAAAGACCAAGTACCGTGTATGGCCTTGTCATGACCCCAAACAACAGAACGGCCTTACTGTTGTCCTTGTGAAACGAGAAGGAGAATCCAAAGAAAACTTAGATAAGCACCCGGCCTCTTGTCATGATCCTCGAAAACAAGAGCAAGTGCATGCATGGGACTTGTCGATCGTTATCCAAAACAACGGAACGGAACGGTTATTCTTGTGGAAAGACTAAAAGAGAACTCGAGGAGAATCCAAAGCCAACCCTCTAGCTTGACACGATCCTCCAAAACAAGACCAAGAATACTGTATAGGACTTGTCGTGTCGATCCAAAACAACGTGCAGGATTATCAGTCCTGCACTCCTGCGGTTGTTATTGAATTTCGAAGAACCCGTTTGTCTTGATCCTCAGACAGAACCGGGGACAGAAACTGAAGACCCTGCCGAGTATATATAGTTGCTGTCTGTTTCTGCCATGATCCAAAACAATGACATGAATGAACCTGAGGTCTGAGGGTGTTGTTATTGTGACTGGGTTCATGTCGATCATATATTCTTCAAGAATCCAGTGTCCTTGTTTGATTGGTTGGCTCTGGAGTCTGGAACGCAGGGAGGAGGTTAATTTGTCTCGCAGGCTCTGGACAGAAGCTAAGTTGTTGGGAGGCAGTTGGAGTAGGCTACCTTGCTCAAAATCCGAGGCACCTTAACCTTTGGAGGACGGTGAGGCCAAAAGTGTCTAATAGATGACTTCATTGATCAATGAAGAAATCAAGAATGTACTTATTGGTTCAATAATCAAAGCAATTTTGATGACTACCTTGGTCGTGGGGGGTTGCATTTTTTTAACCCTTCAAGGACACGACCCATGATTAAGGTAGTCACCAAAATGCTTGGATTATTGGACCCACGGGTGCATTCTTTGTAGGGTTTATACTCAGCGTTGACAGGACGTCCGGATGTCCGCGTTGACCCCCGGACGTCTTTTGACATCCCTGGACGGGCCGTCGGGCCGTCCGATAGGTCGGATCGTCCGCGCGGTCGGGAGGCTCGCGGACAGTCCCGCGGACGGGATCTCGCGGACAGGCCCTTGGGCGGACAGGGCATCGGGCTCGCGGACGCGATCATGCGGCCCAGATCGCGCGGACGGGACGTCCGCGCGATCCCGTCCGCACGATCTGCTTGTCCGATTCTGGGCCGTCCGATTTGCACGTACGCGTCCGAATTGTCTGGTCCGCCTTCGGACGCCATAAATAGCGCGGCGGACGGCTCATTCCTCATAATCGTTTCCCTTGCAGAGTGGGTGATCCAGTGCCTCTCAGTGGCTCTGCGCGCCCCTTTCGTTTTGGTGCGTGAACAATTGGGCTCGGATACTGAATTGTACCAAATTATTTTGGTGATTACTTGGTTTTGAAGGCCTTGTTAACAACTTCACCCCGTTTCATTGGCAAGTGTCAAACATTTTGTTCAGTTGTTCTAAAGATTCATGTGAACTTTGTCATCAAATCATTTCATTTTAATCAAGGTTATCATGCCTCGCAATAGTAGTTCAAGGTCCAGTAATAAAGGCAAATCCCAGGACATGATCTGGGGAGATTGGGCAAATCCAATGTTTGTAGCTGAACCTGGATGGAAAGAAGAGCCCAAGAAGGTTTGGGACTGCACAATGTGCAAAAAGTACGTCAAAATGACGCACCTCTCCAAAATGTGGTCACAAGAAAGAGCAGACAAGCAAGTTTGATGCTGGGAAGGACAAATTTCCACGTGCGAGAGCCAACACTTTGTGCACCGATACGAGGAAGTAACACGGTGCGTTGAGCTGCCTAACTCCAAACCAAATGTTATGAATTATTCCAACATGGCCATGGTTTGGGCAGAGATTGTACTCCACAAAGATGTAGACTGGCGCACAATTTACAGGAAAAATGTTGACGATATGAAGCGCACTGACACTGTTATTTATACGAGTTGGACTCAACCGAGCGATTGTATGCGAATGTGGTCCAATCAAGGGCAGTTTGGATTTCTGCCGGTTGTATTGCCAGATGCTAAGGATGAATGGTCGGACGACGATGATGTAGACGACAATCCAACACCCGTAACATTTACAGTGGGACATGAGTGTCAAGAAGCTCGGGAAGACATCGAGTTCAATCAACAAATGCAAGAAGCTATGCGTAGAAGCATGGAGGATCGGGTCAACAACACGGGCATGACAGGTCCTACCAATATGATCGTACTGCATCTGGTTCACAAGATGGTCAAAGGGTCTTACACTACGCTAACGACCCCCGAGGTACTTATTACAACCCAGAAAGAAGCCATGGAACCACACATGATTTTGGATCTAGCCAAGGAGGCTCCCAATACTATTCCGGATCTACTACGGGTGATTCATATGAGCGTCACACAGGCTCTCGTCATGTCGAACCAAGGCAAGGAAGGTCTCAGCACCGTGATGTAGTTCCTCCTCCAACTTTTGGAGGTCCTTACTATGGAAATCCCAATCAAGGAGCTACGCCAAGCGACTATGGATGCACTTGGGGCGGAGGACCATATCTTGGCACTTATGGATCCGGTTCCACACCACCAAAACGTAGAGATGACATCCATTCAGATTCCGAGTAAAGTAGGTAGAGCTATTTTAGTCGTTGTCTCACAATCGAGTAGGCCTTGGAATCTTTTGCCATTGGATTATGGAGTGTGGCAATCATAGTACAAAAATATCGGCATCTCGGCGAATAGCATTTACGTACTAAAATACTTTGATGTAAATATATTGTATTAAAATGTATTTGGAGGTTGGTACTTGGTATCATTATAGCGGTATCGTTCAAGTATCAACTGTATTGCTTTTCAATATAAAAAATATTTGCATACGATGAAATTCTATTATCATTATCCCCTAATCGTTTTTGACTATGTTTTCACCAAAAACGTTCCAAAACTGCCATTTCTAATACTAGTGTCAAATTTTAGAAAAAAAACATTTTTGGACACATGTAACCATAGGATCTTGTAGTAAACTTGTTTAAGAAGATGTGGAAAAAATTTCAGAATTTTCCGCCATGTGAATTGCAAGATAATAGTGTTTGAATTGACAAAAATCCTTTTTTTGTCCCTGCAAAAAAACGGGCAGCTGCCCTTCACAAGGTCACATTTGTATGAAAAAATGTCCAAAATGGTGGTTACTCTTTGGATTTATTCTTGAAGGCAAGTTGGCTACATGCTTGAAAATTTTCAGATCATTTGGAATTGTACAACATATAGGAAAAAAATAGTAAGTAGGAAGAGGTAGAGAATGATTCAAAACACTAAATTGTGAAGAATTTATTTATGGAATTAAAAAATGCCAATCCAACGGTTGTAATGTTGTAATAAACAATCTACACCCAATGTTTTTATTTTTTTTCAAAAATATTGAAAATTGAATTAAATAAAAGACTTCAAGTCTTCAAAGTTTATTTTAGAGTTGAAATTCCATAACTACCCTTAAACTAAGAATCCTCATAACTTTTGATTCATAGATCTAAATGGAATGATTCAAAGCTTCCCATGTACATATAAATCTAAAGAACCAATTTCAAATTTTTATTTTCTTAAAAAGTGATTTTTGAAGAAGTTTTTTTTGCTGCCCGTGCTGCCCGCCAAGGACTGAAAATGACATATGATGCAATAACTTTTTAACCATGTAGTCTAAATGTATGAAAATTGTTGGGCCTTAAAGCTACTCCTCGGGCACGTGTTGTATGAAAATTTCAAAGAAAAAAAATATAAATTCCATTTGTAGTGAGCTGCCCAAAATCGCTATGTTGCCAAAAAAACCACTTTGGTCTTTTAGGGATTATATGTGTTCAACATTGATTATACAATTTTGAACCCAACCATACCAAGCTAACATCCATCAACAATAATTGTTGCATTGCACTTCTCATTCAAGGATTTCAAGCAAAACATATGATGAATGCATAAATAGATGGTAGACATTGGACATTGGAAGTTTCAAAACACACAAACATTTCAAAACTTTATATGAATTATAAGGGTGCACATATATTGACATACATTGATGGTGCATATATATACTAAATAGTTTGCAAACAATCATGCAAATTTATGTACTCGCCTCTACATTTACCTAATACTTATATAGTTCTATCACTTCTATGTCGTTCACTAACACCATAGACACTAATATGAGTGGCGGAAGTGTTCATCTGGAATAGGCCAGTTGTAATTATTGGTAAATCAATGGATGATTTCGGACAAGCTACCGCGAGAATCAATCACCGAATCACAAAGGCGCTCCAAGTAAAGGTGAAAAATCTTTGCCAAATCCTCATGGCTAAATCTTGTATGTCCTTCATTTTCCCGATGTAAGCTCACATAGTCCGCCGACATGCAACCATTGTTGATGGCTTGAGCTATTCGACCAACCGCATATTCCTCTGATTTACGTGATAAATCCGGTATCATTGACACATCCGCATCTCTTCTATGCAAGTATGCAATAGAAGGGTCCACCCATCACCTCTTTTTCAAGGTCTCAGTCCGCTCACTCTGAGAGGTGAACGTGTACAAGGACTTCATTGGTTCATTACGTAAAATAGTCATGCCCCAATCGCAAACTCCAATGTAAACACGTGACTCATTATTGGGAAAGTGAAACATAATGTTGTCCAGTGAAAGATCATTGTGCAAATGTCCAGCGCTATGCACTGCATTCATGAGGTGCACCAATGCCCAGGCAAGCTCTGTGCGCTTCTTCCTCCAACGACCAAGAAAAAAAGCTTTGATCACCTCTTCTGGGGTCGGTTGAGAATAAGCCAACTGAATGCCAATGTTATCGGGATATTCCTTATCCAATTTTAACATTTGCTTCAATGTTCCGCCATTCCACCAATACGAGTACCCTTCGTTTTGCGTTGCATGAACAGCAGAAAACCGGATAACTCCATCATGTGGAATTCTCACTGCCATTGACTCGTTTTGGTGTTCCAACCTTGCGAGTTGAGGTCATAAGCGTTGTTGATGAGATACCTTTGCTGCGAACTCCCAAAATGTGGGTATCTCACGGCATCCTTCAATTCAGACACTCCGAATTGTTGCGTATCCACCCCTCAGGATTTGATCATCTTGTGGAATCACCCTTGCTGTTTCCGGAAGCGCTAAGAGATGTCGTCGTCCACGTTGCAATTCCACAAGTCCCTCATCACTATTCCACCAACCCATTGAACCTCGCCTATTTCAATTCTTTGCAAAAGGGGCGCACTGGCGAACAAACAAGTCTGCCCTCAAAATGACCTGTTCAAAAGTGCCATCACCTACGCGGTGTTGCTTCCCGTACTTCTCTAAGATCACCTTTGCATTCCACAATGCATCATGGACCTTGTTCCTCAAAAATTGTTGAAAGCCCTTACTCTCCATTTCATGAATCCAGTAGGATACGTTTAAAGCATCCATGAACTTCTGTGCCATATCTCCCTTGAATTTAGCTGGGCACTCGTCTTCATACCTCGCATATTTGGTATACAATGACGCAGTGGTTTCCGACTCATAAAATTTGACAATGCACTCAATGAGAAATGCTTTGCAAGCGAGAGAGGGAGCGTCCATACTCGCCTCACTGTCCGGCTTCACTCGTTTGTCCTTCGCAGCCTTCTTTGGTCTCGGCATCGTGATGAAATCACGTTTGGAAGTGCACTTGCAATTTGTAATCCACAAGGCAATATACGATTTGCCAAATGATCATACACGAAATCTAGAAAAAAAAAGCAACAAGTACCCCCTAGAAATCACACTCTTATCTTCCCTTAGAAAAGAGCCAATGGAGGATAAACCACCAAGCTCTCCGCTCTCTCTTGCATGACACAAGGGGGAAGATAAAAGTGAGGAGCGGACGGGCCGTCCGACTCTTTTATGCAAGGCGGATGCCTTGACCGTCCGCCTGATCGGACGGACCCAACGAGGTGGACGGATCATCGTCCGCCTCGTCAGGACCGTCCGATCAGGCGTACGCCACCCGTCCGACTCATCGGATAGCCCCGGTGAATCGGACGGCCGCCGTCTGCCCTGGGCCGTCCAACCCTAAAATCAAAGGCGGACGCCTCACCTGTCCGCCTGATCAAGCGGACCAGACGACGCGGACGGATAGTCGTCCGCATCGTAAGAACTGTCAGATCAGGCGGATGCCACCTGTACGACTGATCGGACGGCCCCAATGAATTGGATGGCCGCCGTCCACTTTGGGCCGTCCGACCCTCTTATCGAAGGCGGACGCCTCGACCGCCTGCCTGATCGGACGAACCAAACGACGCAGACGGACAGTCGTCCACCTCGTAAAGATCGTTTGATCAAGCCGACGGCTGTCGTCCGCCCTGGCCAATCCGCCTGATCGGACAGCCCCTCTCAAGTGGAGATCAAACTGAGAGATTTTTCGAGGTCGTCCGACCAGGCGGACGGCTGCATCATCTGACTCCTAAAACGACCTCGACCAGCAAATAATGAAAGGATGGGAAAGACAAAAATCTCATCGAGATTCACTTTCTTACTTAAAGAACTTGAATCATTAAATAGAACTCCAGCGGTTTTTTAATGCAATGATCTTCAATCTTATACACTAAATCCTACATCTTTAACCCTATACCCTAAACCCTATACCCTAAAACGTAAGTCCTAAATTGTATACTCTAAAGTCACAAATGTAAGAAATCATAACTAATTTAAAATATGAAAACAAATGCAAATTAAGTTCCTCAAGAAATATATGGACCATCTTCAATTAAGGACTTAACTTGAGGATTCTTAATTGGATTTAGGTGTTTCTTGAATTCATAGCATGCACAAATTCGCAAATAAAGCTTTGAAGTCCATTTTTAATTTCTTATGCGAATATATTTTGTTAAACAAATTCAACAATAGACTTTTTATGTAACTTTATCAACACCATTGTCCCACATTAGTTGAATGAATTTATACCTCAAAGAATTCACCAATGTGCAATTGTGCATGGAAATTTAAAAATTAAATGTTTACTTCTCTAGCTTTTCTAAATTGGGATGTTTGGTCATTCAACCCTTTGAGGAATATTCACGTACGTCTTTCACCTTGTGCATTTTAGCCAAAATTTAGGCAATTGAGTTATGAATAAATGATTAAATGTGAAATGTTTAATCCCTACTTTTTAGGCACCTTGCTTAACTACATTTTTTTGCTTTGAACCTTTTTAACTAAAAAAGGCTACTCTAGTGATGGTGAATGTCTAATTTTATATGATAAACAATTGAGTTGAGAATTTAAAAAAAAGATATTTAAAAAGAAACACTTAGTTTTCACTCATTAAAAAATTGTTAGGTAGAAGTAGATTCAAGATCGAAAGAAAAATTAAACCATTAATAGCTCTAAGATAGTAAGATAGAATTGAAATATACTAATTTCAACTCTGAGATTGTTCTAGAAAGGAATCTAGACCTCATGAAACTTTTTTTTTTTTTTTAATTCTTAGAATTCAATTAAAAAATGAATAACTTCAAGTTATTTATTCTAAAAGATACCAAAAAAAATCAGAAAATTACAAAAAATATTGAGGCCATAGGAGCCTGCCTAAAAATCTTACATGCATTTTGTCCCCCGATGGGACAATGGGACTTTAGAGAATTAGAGGTTAAACTCAAAAGAACTATATATTCATTTTTAAAAATTTGTGAAGTAGAAATTGATGCACTATTAAATGAAAAATAATACGCTAATAACTTTTGGAAGAATTGAAGAATTGTTAATCCCAATGAAAAAAATATTCTAAAAGACAATTAATATTCTTTGATATCAATTTTGAATAAAGAATTTTGAATTCTAGAAACATAAGACAACTCTATATGTTTTTTCTAACTTCATGATCCGAACTCCGCAAGACCGCAAGTCCGCAACATATAACTCCAAATGATTTTTGACAACATTATTTGACATTGAATGGGGCAATTTCTTATAAGTAGGTAATTAGATATCAATCTATATTTTATCATGACCAAAATGATTTTTTAATATTACATCAAAATATTATCACACATCCATTTTCAAAATACACTTCTAATTTGAACAACATTTATATGAATGACATGAACCCTAAACCCTAAATCCTATATTAGAACTTTGCATACAAATATATTAGAAGATCGTGACTTTGATGCAATAGTATTATATAAGTACATAGCAATTGTTTTTAGTTTCATGACATTAAGTCGGATTTGGCTTACTTCGACAAATTTCTTCATAAAAACAATTATTTTAAAATTGAGATGTCTTACAATACATAGTAATATATGATTAAAATCCAAATAAATTTTTGAATAATTAAATCTACGATCTATCATCAAAAAAATTTAAAAAAAAAATTTGGAACTATAGGTAGCATTTCATTTTGATCTTTCAAGATGGTCATTTCAAAATATCATTGAGATGTTTAATTTCAAGATTGAACCTAAAAATATGATGTGCACATTGAAGAATGAACTTTGATGTTTGACCCATGAAGAGTTCAATGTCTTTGAAGTATTCACATTGGATGCTTGTTGTCATGAAGGCACACTCTTTGGAGATGACCTGGCCATTTAAGGAATCCTATGCTGCACTAAATGAGAAAAAAACATGAACTGCAATGGTCCGACGGGCGGTTGGACTGTCCGCCTGTCGGATGAAAGTGACCAAGGCGCGGACGGGCCACGAGGCGGATGGGTGGACGAGCGGACTGGCGGACAAGTGGACAGACGGTCTTCGCTAGTTTTAAGGTATTTGAAAAAACAAAATTTTGATGGTGTGCACAACATGAATGAGCAAATTTGTATTACAAACTTAAAGTTCAAACAATGAATTGTCATAACATAATGTGTTTAGGAGAAGAAACTAAACACCCAAATTTACATCTTCTCAATCTTTATGGACTAAGGCTGATAGTCACTATCTCCTTTGACTTCAGCCCCGCTACTATGACCTGTTGTATCCCATCCGGAATCATCGTCACTGGATGAATTTTGCATACTATCTGATAAAGATTGTACAATCTTCCCTCTTTCTTGTACTTGTTTCGATGCGCTTGATCTCACTGGTCTACCTAACTTATGATCCCTTTTGACTTTTAGTAGAGACTTTCCAATACCTCCCTTAAGATCGTGGATTGGTTTCTCCTTTCGCTTGGTTAGAGGCAGACTTGCATCAAGGGGGGTTCTACCTACATTTTGTTTTTTCAATGGAGAGATTGCAAAAGGCTCCATTATTCTTTTCCTCTTAGCTTTTTTGGACTCCTTCACCGCGGGTGGACGTGCTTCCGAACCTCCTGGAATGTTTGTCTTCTCTGCGGACAAAGCTTCCACTGTAGGGTTTGAAAATTTGATCGGAGAATGCTTTGCATGGCCAGAAAATCGACGAAACATAGACTCCAATGTTTGCACATTATTGTTGTCTGATGAAACGGATGGATTGGGATTGACTCCAATGTGCAATTTTTTCAAATTGCTCAAATGTTGTTCTTTAAACCGTGAGTCTCCAGGACCATTCAAAGTCGTGCTACCGCTTATATATAGTGCATGTCGAGGACCGCTATGTGATGGTAATTGAGGATCTCGCACGAGGTGCTTCATGTCTTTGGCGTTGCGGTTTGGCATTGGGCACACGGACTCCAATACACATGGATCTTGACTTCCCTCTATTCGAGGTGCTTGGGCATTTTGAATGCCGAAAAGCCCAATAGTTTCACTTGTCAATGCCCTTGGTAATTCAATACTTTGGTTGACTACATTTGTGTGGGACTTTACCCCACACTCTCTCATGTCTTCGTGTTGATCATTTTCTTTCGCTCCTACCGTTGTCATGGATGGACACTCGGGAATTCGAATCACTTCATCCATTTGGGGAGTGTCATCACCTATAACCATTTCCTCATCTTCCTCCGCTACCTTCGCATGAATATTTTCTCTATTTGCTAGAATGTTTTCACTACGCAACAACCCGGTTCCATCTAAATATTTAGCTATGGAAGGTCCACCTTCGTCATATTCACAGTCGTCCTCATCCAACGGAAACTTGTAAGGGTCTTCACAATGATCTCCGATGTCTGCATCATAATGAGGTGGGCTTTGAAGCGGTTCATCATCGAAATTGCGGATGTCGTAGTCATCTTCATCGTCCATGAGGGGATCAACTTCTTCACCGGATTCACCACCCTCGTCTTCCGATGAAGACAAGGCCGAATCCTCCGACTCGAGGTTCTCATCGTACCACTTCTTCTCGTCATTTTGCTTTGATGCATCGAGGACTTTGGAATTGATATACACATATACCAAATCCTGTGCTCTTTGTGGCTTCAACTTGTTCCGATATTTGTTGTGAACAAAAGAACAGCTACTCCAATTTCGTTCACATGAAGACGATGATACCGGTTGGGCCAAAATCCTCTTGGCAATTGGAGCAATGAGCTTCCCGCATGCGCCCTCAAAATCCCACCAAGCATGCGCCGACAATTGTTGTTCACCCGGATCCAACATGTTGTGGAACGGAGGTTCTCTATGGCGGAAGGCTACAAATTCCTTCACCACCTTTGCGTACTCTAAAGATGTATATATTTGCATCAAAACGCGCTTGCATGCAGCCATGGCATCGGTGTCGTCGGCTAGTTCTTTGTCTTCAAGAAGGTAGAGATTCAAAAGTGCTCCTGCATAATGTAAATCGGTCTTCACCATATCACGTCGTTCGTAGAACGCCTTCACTAACGGGATGGCTTTGTCCAAAGCCAAACAAAAAGGCTCTTTGTCTAAAGCGAGTACGTGCTTCTCTAGTTTCCTCATAATATGTAACACCTTGCCCATGCATGGTGTCTTCGCATCCAAATCACGAAGAGCATTGACAATTGGAGCTGTCACATCTTCAAAATTTTGACAACGATGCCAAAAATGCCCACTTAGAATGGTCTTCTTCACCCGTTCGGATTCTAAACGAGTTTTGAATTTTCGTGAGTGCTTTCTAGCATATTCCTCCCATTGCGGGTCCGTCACAGTTTGTTGCAATTGTGCTTTCACTTTGAGCATACGTGCAACCATGTTGTAATTAGAGGCAAATCTTGTTTCCACCGCCAACAACAAGTTGTACTGCATCGAATATTTCCGAAGTATCGCAAGCGGCATGTGCCTCTTCTTGAAGAATTTGACTATCTTTCGGGAATCTTTCACGACGTCATCAATCCATTGTTCGTTTGCCCAATCTTTTAGCAACAAATTCAAGGCATGCACCACGCAACCTTGGAAAAAAATGTGGGGATAGGTAGTAGATACCAAACTCCATGCTGCTGGATTTACAGCTGCATTATCTGTATTCACCTGCACTACGTTTGTAGGGCCTACTTGTTCTATAAAACTCTCTAATATAGAGGCCAAATATGGAGCATCTTTAGTTTTTCCAGTTGTATCCACCGATTCTAGGAATTGCTCACCCGTGGATGACATAAGCATGGCATTTATCAATGGCCGATTCAAAACCGAGATCCACCCATCAATAGACAATGTGGCTCCAAACTTCCTAATACTAGTTTCTGTCTGCTTACGGAGATTGACCTCTAAGTCTACCTTAGCTTGGTCAAGTAATTTATGACGTAGATCATGGTATGATGGTGGGCTATAAGGTTGGTGAAACTCCACCGTTTTCTTCAATGCTTCTTTGAAGGCTGGATTTCGGGCTATAGCAAATGGTATGTTTGCCACATAAAAGAAATTGGCCCACATTGCATTCAAAATGCGTTTATTTGCTTCGTCGAATCCCTCCACTAGCCTACTCTGTCTTTGAGGCCTACTGCTTGATGTCCGTTGAGTTCCACATCCACTTGATGCTTGTGTACTTGGATTTCTTTGGGAATAACCACCAACATATTCCTCTGGTGCCATGCATGAGTCTTCTTTGGTAGAGTTCACAGTGTCTCTGGCATCTGACATAGCACAAACAACCATAGGCATAGGTGTGTCGTTGCCATCCACATTGTGTGGAGTACCTCTTTGTGGAATCACTCCATTGCAACAAACAAATAGACCTCGAACTTCAGATGTCATTCGGGTACAAAGGCTGATTCCTTTGTCACAACTCCCCGATGTGCCTGCATATCCCAAATGACTAAACATACGGACCGGCTTCTTGGCAAATACCAATTTGCAAGCCTTGCATTGTACTTTTTTATTTGATAGGGTTTCGTACCAAGAAGACCAATCCTTGGTCATGGTGGCAGTTTTAGGCTCTGTGTATTGAAACCCTAAATTCAAAACGTAATGATAACAATTGGATAAAATCGTTCAAATGTTTATGCACAAAGCCTTGGAAAACAAGGCCCCCCTTTCCACTGAACTATGCATTACCAAGCACGAGACACAAAAAATTGCAGCTCCTAGCCCTTGGAAATCCTAACGTTCAGTTTCTTAGGAGTGCTTGTAAATGTCAATTTCAAGACTCTTATAGTCTTCATCTGTTTGTGACCGTTGAATATGGGGGAAAAAAAAAATCCTCCCACAACGGTCAGGCGGACGGCCAGCTGGGCCGTCGGAACAGCGGTCGGCGGACGGCGGACGAGAATCTGGTCCGTCCAAACAGCGGACAGACGGTCGGCGGACGGGAATCTAAGCCATCGGATCAGCGGACGGGCAGACGGGAATCTGGGCCGTCGGTTCAGCGGACGGGCGGACGGGAATCTGGGCCATCGGATCAGCGGATGGGCGGTCAGCGGACGGGAATCTGGACTGTCGGTTCAGCGGACGGGCGGATAGGCCGACCTAAAACCTATCGGGCGGACAACCGTTTTTTACAATTTCGGGAAGATGTTTGAAGTGTGCAGATAGGCGGACAAGTGGATTAGGCGAATAGAAATGTATGTGCAAATGAAAATGGGTGATTTGTAGGCACGGGGTTATAGAAAATAACATAACAATAACATGAAATGATCTTGTACAAATGTACAATAGGTATGATCTTCTGCAATAGGTATACAAAAGAAACATATTTGACAAATAAATAAGGCAAAATTTATCATGATGAAAAAACAAATCCAAACATATTTGTATTGCATAAATATTTATGCATTAATTAAAAGCAACTCATGACATACCATGAGTGTTGTGCATTACTAATATTGAATCCTCATGAGATTCAAATAAGTACAAAACAAATTTCATTGGTTAATCCCCTAATACAAACACTATTTTGCATCATCGCTACCGTTTGCGAAAATATGAGAGGCACCCTCTTGTTCCTTAAGTCTTCGACTTGCTTTACGAGTTTGAGGACCACCCGACCCGGAGGCTATGCCCCCTCCTGATCGGACTTCCATGTCCACGGCGATGAATTGTCGTTTGGTTTCTGGAGAGTAGTCATCTTCGTCTTCCATCTTCCGTTTATTTTTCCTTGTGGGAGACAAATCTACTTCCTCTGCCTTTAACGCTCTCAAAGCCGAATAAATCTTTTCTATCATAGCATTTACCGCTTTGTCATCATCTCGAGGGGTCAACGAGATCGCTTGCCCTGTGCCATATAGAAAAATCCTCCACGTCATTATAATGTCGGTGATCCTCTTATCAAATGCACTTGCCACCTCCACGAGTGCATGTTCTGTGCTTGATAGCCCATCTACATTAAAAGCAGCACGAACTTGCGCAGCTTCTTCCAATTTTGATAAGAATAGGGCCCTCCCTATTAAGCTGTGATTATTTGCTCCGTACTGCTCATTGAACTCTTGAGATGGTTGCACTTCTATCCAGACGCCATCTTCTCCTTTCCGCACTTCTTTTTCAGGAAATTGGAAGAACTTTTGATGTGAGATGCTCCAGTGTCCCCCCATGCTACGACAAAACAATTCTCGAGCCTCCAAGTTTTCAATACCCCTAGCCCGCAACTCCACCTCTCTATTGCGTGTCATCCAGTCAAAGTCATCCAATTTGTCATTGTAGTTCTCACAAACATCATGCATAAGTATTTCCGCATTCCAAATTAGAGGTCGCCCCCAATTAATGTAATTTTGGAATAGAAATGGCTTTTGGTCAAGTGGAAGGGTCCATCGATTGTGTTCGTGGCTAGGGGGCATGCTCTCCTCGTGCCCAACCATTTCGTAAAACCTAGGGCTCAAAGGAGATCGACACTCGGAACAAACCGAACGAACAAGGGATGATTTCACCATACACGTGATATGGTAAGTGTGGCGACATTGGTCCATGATTAAGGCGCCCTTGGGACCAAAATGATTTAGACAAAGGCTGCATTTACCTTCCAATAGTTCTGTATTTGAACTTTCACCATGCACTACTATCTTGTCCGCCTCTTTGATGTGCGTTGAATGCGTGTTGTAAGGGGCCCAACCTTCTTCTACTTCCAAGGTCCAATTCATGGACTTTGACGCAATCTTTTACGCGTCATTCAATCGCCCAAACATTGCCGACATGTCCCCCCAATATGTGACGTCAATTGAACCCCTATGATGTACCTCAAACATCCTTTTAATAGATAGGAGGTCAGGGGAAATGGCATCGCATTGCTCCTTCGACTTCATGGCTAATTTGAGAAGCCCCTTCATTGCTCGGGTTACTACAGACGGTTTGTCTTGTAGTTTTTGAATCCACGTCAACCAACGAGTGTCGGAACTGCTCTTTGGCAAGCATTTATCTAGCTCCACTACTTGCATCATTTTCTGATATTGTGCCTCCAAATAAACGTTTTGTTGAGTTACCGACTCTAGTTCATGCTTCACCTCTTCAAACTCATGGCCTTCCGTTTGCATGGACGCGTCTCAGAATGTGGGAGGAGGATTATCCATGGCGGTTTCGGATATTACTTCCTTTTGGTTGTTTTCTTCAACCGCTTCTATACGCACGGCTCCGTCGGTCTTTGGAAGAACCCATCCCCCATCCTTGAAATTCTTTTGCTTGAGCACTACAATTTCGTACTCCAGTTTCTCGATAAATTTCCTTTGAGAAAATAGAGTGTCATATCAGCAATCCTGTGCGTTCGCAAATCTTTCATAATTAGCGCACACTCCTTTGAATGCATCCTTCAATTGCTTGTGCTCTACTTTCAATTTCTTGTGCTCTATCTTTAAGGCCTTGTATTTCTCATTCTCTTAAGTCAAGATGAGCAGCTTGCGATTATTTTTGGTCCGCTCCTCCAATAATGGTTTTATAGACGTAACGAAATCCCAAAACAACAAGGCACCAGACACCAACTCGGGCCCGGATTTGGTGAATTCCTGAGCAACTTCCATAAGTTTGGGGGCAATGCTAGTTACAAATTTAGCTGTAACTGACAATCTTTTCGAGGTGATCACAAAATTGGGCCATTGATCACTGTATTCGGCGAAGGGATTACTCAGTCTAGCCTCGTTTGCGGTTTCAGTCAAGCCCGCCTCGTTTGCGGGGTTACTAGGATCGGCCTCATTTGTCTCAATTACTTGGTTTGGTTGAAGAGAGATGTCTTCTTGATGTGCCCTAAACAAATAAGAAGCTTCCAACAAGCTTTCCAATTCACTCGCCATTGGCAAATGACAAAGATCCTCCAATTGTGCCGTATTTTGAATTGACAAATGTAGATAGCTCTTATCCAATGGGTTGTCATCAATGGACACATTTTGCACCATGCCATCAAGTTGCTTTCCATTTTTTGGCGACATCTGCCCTTCAACTCTTGGGTTCGATACAGGGCCCAATACGGTGCTCAATACGGGACTCAATACGGGGCTCGGTGTGGTTGGCAAGTCTTGATTGCAAGGTACTTGTGTCATAAAATTCGTAGCATCGCTCGCTATGATATTATCAATTGATGCAATGGCCCTTGCCATTTGTTCGGGACGAACCTCTTCTCGACGTTTTTGTGGTGCAGACAGGGCCACCGGTTCTTCAAAAATGGGCTGCATGCTTGGAGCACCACTTTGTTCACCCACGGATGTAAAATTGCGTGTGCATATCCAATCTGCCCGAGGAGTTAAAAACACCTCTCCGTCAACACCTTCCACCGTGGCATTTGACATTGTAGTTGGAATCTTCGTAGAATCCAAATGTACTCAAATATTTTCCCCCTCCATGATCTTTTTTTTAACCTACATTAAAGCATGTTTTTGTCGTTTCTGTGATTTTGGTGCCTCACTTGGACTTGCCTTTGGATCATACAAATCCAGAATATCTTTTTGCCCTACTCTAAGCAAAAGCGGAGCCCCAGTTGTTGTTGAATATGTGCTCCAGTCCACCTTCCGAGCCAATATGAGCTCAGCATACACCATAGAGGCCACACTGTAGTTTATGAGACCCTTACTCATTGATTTGTCCCCGAAGAGGGCCAGCCAAACCTCAAGTGATCGATGGACAAAATGTCCATCCTTGCAATTGGATGGCTTGCAACAGAAACCTCGTGTGTGAATAATGTAGACCTCACGAGGCCACAACTTGTCGATGTGATACATTTTCACATATTTTTTGCAGATTTTGGAGGTCCAATAAGTTTCTTCCTCCTTCTCCCATTCGCTCTCCGCTTTGATATTTGGATCATCTAAAATGTCCCAGTGAAGCTCGTGGGCAGTCCCCTTTGATTTTGTCTTCCTGCTCTTGCCACCTCTTGAAGTCATCGCTACAGTACCCTTGCTCGTACCTTCCCTTGTCATGACTGACGACAAGTGATATCAAAATAATTGACCTCACTCTCCACCCGTATAGGAGCAACCAGCACAATGAAGCAACGGTTGTAACTTCCGACACGGGTTCCACCTCTAAATGGAGAGAAGAAGTGAGGAAGAATGGAAGGGCCGTCCACCTTTATACCCGTCCGCAACCAAACCTAAAGTAGGTCCGGCGGCAGACGCCCTCCCAAACCTCCCGAAGCGGACTCGGTCATTTGATTTTTCGGACAAACCTACCACTACAACAAAACCAGTGTTTTATGACTGCAAATTACGACTGCAATGAGTCGTAAAATCAAAAAATATGACTGGCCGCAGAAATTACTGTAGATGACTGCAATATGACTGACATGAGTCATTACCGACAAGTCGCTTCGGACATCAGTCATATTGGCAATCATATTTTTGGAGGGATATAATTATCCATAATTAGCCGTATTTTGCCAACAAGGCGTATATTTTGGCTATCTTTGAAGGCTTGACTTTTTATTGAGTTGCCCGGGCAAACAAAAATAAATCCTACGTGGCATGTGATTCCACGTAGTCAATTTTTTTGGATGACGTGGAATATGACTGCGGTCAGTCATATTTTGGCTGACGTGGAATATGACTGCGGTGAGTCATATTTTGGCTAATGTGGCATATGACTGCGGTCAGTCATATTTTGGCTAATGTGGCATATGACTTTGTACAGTCATATTTTTTGTAGATGTGGAATATGACTCTTGTTAGTCATATTTTTGAATGATGTGGAATATGACTCTTGTGAGTCATATTTTGGTTGATGTGGTACTTCATGTGGATGTCATTGGTAGTTTATGACTAATTGCAGTCATATTTTGGAAAATACAAAGTCATATATTGGAAAAGACTCCATGTAGTTAAAAATGAATACGTATGATTTTAAAGATATACAAGAGATAATCATATTGGAAAGAAAGAATGTAAGAAAGAAAGCAACTCTCACCATTAACATTTTTTAATCACCAATACAAAACATATATACTACAATGAATCATTCATAAAATCCAATAAGGCCTATATTCCTTACAATAATGTGAAGGTGGCTCTATTGGGTTGCAAGTAGCCTCCAATGACTTTGTTTCAACTTTTGGTGCCTGCATAAACAATTAAAGAAATGGGAGGTTAATTTTTAGTGAATGAAAAACAAAGCTCAACCTTCAAAGGCTTACAACAACACAAAATATGTAGCTCAAATTTAGGGTAGGAAAAATAAGAATGATGATGGAGAAAACAAGAAGAAGAAATAGACAAGTACTAAGAGATAACAATAAGCAAGAGTTAAGATGCAACAAGAAACAAGAAGCAACAACTAAGACACAATAAGAAACAAGAAGCAATAACTAGGACACAACAAGAAACAAGAAACAACAACTAGGACACAACAAGAAACAAGAAACAACAACTAAGATACAACAAAAAACAAGAAGCAACAACTAAGACACAACAAGAAACAAGAGTTAAGATCCAGCAAAAAGAAACAAAAAGTAAGAATTAAAAAACAACAAGAAGAAACAAAAAAAAACTAAGAAGAAGATAAGAGTTAAAATGGTAGAAAAAGAATGAGTTTAGATGCAATAACAAGAAACAAGAAGCATGATTAGAACTAAGAAGCAACAAGAAAGAAGAGTTAAGATGCAACAAAAGACAACAATTAAGAAACAATAACAAGTATGAGCTAAGAGACAATAGAAGGCAAGGAAAAAGGGCCAAAAGAAGTGGCGGCTAGGGTTTCAAAATCCTAAAAAAGTGGCGGCTAGGATCTCAAAACCCTAAAAAAGTGGTGACTAGGTTTCAAAATCCTAAAAAATAGGTGAGTAGGATTTCAAAATCTTAAACAATGGCTTGTCTTAATTTTTTTTTAATTGCCTGTATTTTTCTTGGGTTGCCCAAAACAAAAAAATGTCACTACTATGGAAATATGACTGACAATATGACTCAGCGTTCCCCAAACATGTTCCCTACGTTCCATATGAAGTACTTTGGTGTTCCTAATGGTCGTATAGTGTATACTTATGAAGTAGAAGGCCCAAAAATGACTGACAGTCATATTTTTCTTCAATGTGTTGGCCTTCAAGAATATGACTGCAACTAGTCGTCAGTCATCCTCAGTCATATTTTTGCAGTCATAAAATACCCGTTTTCTTGTAGTGTACTGTCCATTCGACTCGGACAATCTGACCGTCCAATCAAGCAGACGGTCAGATCGTCCGAGTCGAACCGTCCGTCCGCACCGTCCGCCATGCGCCCGTTCGCACTGTCCGTCGTCCGCCCGTCCGGTGGTCTGCATCCGTCGGACGGTGGCCACTGCGTCCGCTGTGTCCGCAACAGTGGACGCGGACGCTGCATCCGGACGTCCGGTTTTTGGACGTGATTTGCCCCCGGACGTTCCAATTCGTCAACCCTGTTTATAATTGAACAATGCGATGGACATTGAGATGTCACACAACATCTAGTAGAGCCCTTGCCACATCCAATAAAGTCAACTCTAAGGTTGATCTTCAAATAAATTATCCTTCAATTATGATTTTGACATATATAAGTCTCATAAAAAAGAAGAGTCTCAATTTGGTAAAATTGCTTTGATTATTTAGAGTTGGAAGACAGTAAGGCCTCACTACCTCAATATTCTTTTAAGGATTCAAGGTTTAAAAAATGAAAATAAAAACCATCATTTGTGTTCCACATTCATCGTTCTTACTATTGGGACAAGGCCTCTCGTTAGATACTTAGTTGCTTATTTTATCTGTTTATTCTTTCCTTAGGTTTAATTTAAGTGCTCACATTCAAATTAGTAAATTTTCTTTTAAAATCAGTTATATATAATTGAAAGCCCTTCACATGTCTATATCTTCAATTCATTTAGAGCATCCTTTCTTTTTTTATTGACACATTACATGATTTTTCTTAAAGTTTCTTCAACAAATGTTAATTAGATGAAGTGCATGTTTTACAACATTCATCATCTAAACAATTAGAGGTTAAGCCCATTTGTCAAAATAAGAGTTTGACAATGAAATTCTTTCAAAATCATTCATTTTTCCCCTTCAAACAATTCTCGAGTATCAGAGAGGTTACTAACACAAAATTTAGAAATCACATGAGAGACACTTATGGGGGGCATTTTGTTCTTTAAATCTATTAATTATGCTTAGGTTAGATGTATAATAAGGTGGGTGATATTGTTCCAAAAAAAATTCAATACTATAGGGTGTGTTTTATTCACACCAATAGCAAAAATTACAAATTCTAAGATGAATTTAATTCCTCAAGAAAATATATACACAATCCCCCAAAATACTCTTGTGACGTAGGGAATGCCTTCAATTTATATGGAGTAACCTTCCCCAGTCTTACATACATATAAGGAACCTAAATCTCATAGGATCCAAAGCTTGTTGCTCTCATGGTAAAGAAATCATTTCAAATCAACAATCTAAGAGAATTATATATGTCTTTATTTCAGATTATCAACCCTTAAAAACTCAAAGTCCTAAAATGGAATTGTTACAGTTTTGGAATAATGGAATATACTAAAATTTTGTAAATACAATTTGAATTTGAATCGGTACTTGGATGAAATGTTGTGCTCTACTAACACTACTAGAAAAACAGTGCCGAAATTAACAAAACATCAACAAATTTTTGTTGATTTGGGTACTGCATTGTCCATATTAACAATTTTTTGTTGATTTTTGTAAAAACTGCCCAAATCAACAAATTTTTTTGTTAATTTGGGTACTGCATTTTCAAATTAACAAAAACTCAACACTTTTTTGTTAATTTTGACTAAAAAAATTCTCAAGTAAATTTTTTTATTTGAAAAAATGTGTAAACTATCATAGTTAGTATTCTATAAATAGTTTGTTTATGGAAAAAATAAATAAATCATTCCCAATTTGGTAATTCTTAAAGTCAGCAGACTTCAAAGACCATTTAGGCATAGGAAAACAACTTTTTTCTAAAAACTTTGAACTAAGAAAAGTTGCTACATACAAGTATCTTTCATCTCCAAAAATCCGTTTGCAATTTTAAGTCTCCAATCAAAAGTTATGACTAAATTTCAGAGAGGGTCTTTCAGGCAGCGCATGACGTGGCAGTGCCACGTGGCAACTTTTCAGTGGTCGATCTTTTGGGAAAAAAAATTCGAAAAAAAAATATGAAAAAAAAAATTTTGAAAAAAAAAATTTAGTGCCCAAATTAACAAAAGACTAACAAAAAAATCAACAGTTTTCTGTTAAAAAGTACCCAAATTAACACGTTCAAATCAACAAAAAAATCAACACTTCTGTGTTGATTTTTGTTGATTTGGGCACTGTTTTTTTCTACTAGTGTAAGTGCGATATGTGTTGAGCCCAAATAACAAAAAAAAAACTAATATATTTGTGTCTATATGAAATGTTGATTCAATCTAAGTGAATTAGTGATGTAAAAGTTATAAAAAATGTTATTTGGTAGGAAATTAGGGCATCTTCCTCAAAAACAATACATAGGATTTGTTTTTGAACTAAACCCTAAACGCTCAAATTGCATTTTTTGTCAACATAGTGTTTTTTGGTAGCTCACTGCAAATAGAGTTTTTATTTTTATTTTTTGAATTTTTCACACAACATGTGCATGAAGAGTAGCTTTAAGGTCCAACAATTTTTATAAATTTTAACTACATGGTTAAAGATATATTGTATAATATGTAGTTTTCATTGCTCGGTGGGTAATTTGGGCAATAAAAAAATTTCTTTTAAAAATTAGTTTTTTAAGAGATTAAAATTTAAAATTGTTTTTTCAAGATTTACATATATCTGGAAAGCTTTGAATCACGGGGGTGCTATTTTGTGAGCCTTGGAGCATGAGCTTGGAAGCCTGAGAACTTGTGAGCCTCAAGTTGTGAGGTATTTAGTGTGCTGTTTGGATTTTAGACCTATTACCATGATTTAGGAATTTAGGATCTTTACAGCGAGTGAACTAAAGAAAATATATCAATTGGCCTGTAAATCTCCTAGCTGGACTGTTCATTTTGCAATTTTGGATTAAATTTTTGAGTGTTCTATGGATTTTGACAGTTTGGTTGTTAAGTTTGAGTTCAATTGGGTCATTTTGTTGAATTGCTTTGATCTAGTTGGAGTCTTATTGATGTATGTCTAATCAAAGAAGGGAGGATTATAGCCAAGTCAATTGTCCAAGTTGGAATGTGGTAGTGGATAAAGGGGTATCAAGTGAATTTTTAGTCCTAGTTGGCATTGTGTCCAGTTGGTCAAGCCTAGTTGGAAGGGAAGAATGAATGTTGGTAGTTGTAGGTGGTTAGGTCATCCTCCTTCTTCTTTTGGCAACCGCCACCTTGTAGTTCCTATTAGATGTGCTTCTCTCTCATTTTTCTTCACCCACTGTTGAAGGAGAATCCAATGCGAGTCCCAGACGGGTGTGCTGCGTATTTGTTTGTTTTTGTGTATGTTTTTGATTTGGAGATGTTTGGTTGTATGAGTGTGTGTTCTTGATCTATGTGATATGGAGGAAGAGTCCTAATTGGTCTGTGTGTTTTTGATTGTCTGGATCTGTGTCTGTGATTCGGAGTGAATCCGAATTGGCTGAGTAAGTGGCCGCAGTGATGGTCATGAGGATCCGATTTGGAGAATATGGAGGTGGAGCAGAAGAGTTTTAAATTCCAAATCGGTGTGTGTGTCTAAGGAGCACCATCGTGGAGATGGCTGTGTGTGAAGATTAATTCCTATTAGGATTTGTGCATAGTGATGCTGGCCTAATAGGATGATGTTATGGTGGAGATTTTTGGAGAATAGAGAGTGAATGGGAAGTGGAAATTTTATTGTCCAAGTCGGAGTGAAGAGCTGATTGCGGAGAAGCGAACTGGAGCAAGTCAGCTAGTTTAAAAACAATATTTTTGTGGAACGGTGATATGTCACTAATTCGGCTGAATAAAAGTTAATTAAAATGAATTGGTGTTCCATGTATGTTTGGCATGTGTGTATGTGTTCAATTTAGTCCTTCAGTCATTATAATGGTTTTATCAAGTTGGAAAGTGTGATTGTGTGAATGATTTATTGCATGTTCCAAATTGGTGTTAAGTGAATGATTTATGGTTGGGACTGAATTTCTGTATCAGTTGCCTATTCGGTTGGTTGAATTTCGTTAGTTCGAGAGAAGTCAAATTTGGAGTTTAGAGAGATTTGGGAGCAGTTACAGTAATTCCAAGTCGGAATTAATTGTTGTGAGCCTGCAAGCCTATTTGTGAAGCGAAGCAAAAGGAAGTAGTATGTCTGAGCGATGGAGCAAAATGAAAACAAATTTAAATATCAAATAGGTGAAGGAAGGCTGTAGATTCTGTCAGTTAAGAAGTCCCATCAGGAGGATGTGTATGAAAAACATGCAAGCATCCAAATCGGAAGATTTGATTGTAATTCAAGTTGGAGCAAAGGATCACTGAGAAGTGACATGTTCTAATTGGAGTTAAGTTGGGAGCTACCATAAACCAAGTTGGGAGTTCAAGGCCGAACCAATGCTAATCAAGACCGATTTGAAAAAGACAAAAGAATTCAATTTGAAGATTGAAGATCAAATCCAAATGGGGTGATATTTTTCCTTGGTGTTTTAAAGAGTGGAGTGAAATAAATTCAGTAATTAATTGAAACACCGTGAGGAATTTAATTAATACTAGTTGGAAGTATGCCTTTCTTGGGTATTTTATTCCCTATTTAGTTGTTTTAGTGTCGTTGTAGAAGTAATCCTATTAGAAAGACCTCCCTTGGAACGAACTTTATTATTAGTTTAGATAATCTAATAAGGATCTAAACCCATCTACATGGCCTGAAATAAAATTGGGACACTCCAGATATTCTCTAAACACCTTATTCATTTGACTTGTCTAAATATATTTTATATTTTCTTAGTTGCAACTCCATCATCCCAGAGAATCAAAGGCCTCTTGAGGGACTTGGAGATTAGGACTCTCAAATTTTTTTATTTCAAATTTTTTTTATTGTTTTAATCTTTTAGGGTTTTTTGTTATGACTCTATCACCCCTCATAAACCTCTCTCGGTACCAAGAGGCCTTTGGAGATTCTGAACATTGAGACTTTTAAAACTCTTTTTCCAAAATCTTTATTTTATATTCATTTTATTTTATTTTGTCACAACTTCATCACCCCCTTAGAAACCTCTCTCAGTACCAAAATGCCCCTTAGGGATTATTAGGTTTTAAAATCTCAAAATTATTTTTGTAGTTTTAAGAAAAGAAAATTATTTATTTTGTTTTGTTTTGCGACTCAGTTACCTCCAAAAACACCTTTTAGTACTAATAGACCACTTAGAGGATTTGGGATTTGGGACTTTCAATTTTTTCTTTTGTCTATATTTTTTTTAAGTCTAATTTTTTTTTTTTTTCAACTTGGTCACCTCTAGAAACCTCTCTTGGCATCAAGAGACCCTTTGGGGTGTTTGAAGCTTGAAACTTTCAAAACTTTTTTTTTCAAAAAAAATTTTCAATTTTTTTTTTTTTTTTTTTAAAATTTATTTTCCGACTTTGTCACCCCTAGAAACCTCTCTCGCCACCAAGAGACCCTTTGGGGTGTTTGAAGCTTGGAACTTTCAAAACTTTTTTTTTCAAAATTTTTTTTCAATTTATTTATTTGTTTATTTTTCAACTTTGTCACCCTAGAAACCTCTCTTGCCACAGAGAGACCCTTTGGGATGTTGAAAGCTTGAAAATCTCAAAACTTTTTTTTTCAAATTTTTTTTTCAATTTATTTATTTGTTTATTTTCCAACTTTGTCACCTCTAGAAATCTCTCTTGGCACCGAGAGACCCTTTGGGATGTTGAAAGCTTGGAACTTTCAAAAAAACAAATTTCAAAATTATTTTCAATTTTTTTTTCAATTTTTTTTTCGTGACTTAGGCACCCCTAGAAACCTCTCTTTGCACTGAGAGACCCTTTTGTGTTTGAAGCTTGGAACCTTCAAAAAAAAATTCGAAAAAAAAATTTCAATTTTTTTTTTTTTTTCCCCGCAACTTTAAAAACCTCTCTTGTCATTGAGAAACCTTTTGGGTTGTTAGAAGCTTGGAACTCTCAAAACTTTATTTTCAAAAATAATTTTTTTTTTTTTTTTCCCGACTTCATCACCCCTAGAAACCTCTCTCGCCACTGAGAGACCCTTTTGGGTGTTAGAAGCTTACAACTCTCAAAAAAAGAATTCAAAAAAGTAACTTCAAATTTTTTTTTCAGTTTTTATTTTTTATTTTTTTTCTGCAACTTTGTCATCCTTAGATACCCCTTTCGGTACCAAAAGACCCCTTGAAGAGGGTGGAGTTTAGGTCTCTCAAAACTCGTTTTTTCAAAAAAAAAAATTCAAATTTTTTTTGGTCCTTTTGGGGTGTTTGAAGTTTGAAACTCCCTCAAAAAAAAACTTTTTAATTTTTTAATTTTTAATTTAATTTAATTTTTTTAACTAATATTTTTTGTGTATATATGTGTGTAGAGTCTATCTCTTTGGAAACCTTTCTTGGGAGATCTAGAGGTTGGAACACTCTAAGACTTAACACACACTATAGGGGTGGTATTTACTGCATGAGCCATCCGTTACCTGTTCAAAATAAAAAAATTTCCTTTAGAATCCCTTCAAGGGCTTGAGCTTGAACAGATGTTTTTGCGAGAAGAAAAAAAATGGAGCTCAAGGTGGGTTAAAACTATTGCCCGCATGCGCATCAGGCCAAGTGCGGAGTGTGTGATGGCTACGCTCCCACAGTCATAGGTCTACGGTAATAGGGCTGAAATTTTATTATTAATATAAAAATATTGAAATGTCTCTACTTTTTTCTCTATTGGCCTCAAAAATTCCAAGTTTTTTTTTAGTCGACGCTTTGGGCTCACAAAGTGTACGCTCACAGCTCCTAAGCTCACATTTTTAGGCTCACAAACTAGCGTCGCTGCTTTGAATCATTCCATTTTGATGAAATGAAAGTGAGATGAAAGTAAGGAGGAGTTTTAAAATCTCTACTCTAAAATAAACTTTGAAGTCCTTTATTTAACTCAATTTTTAATATTTTGGAAAAAGTATAAAAACTTTAAGTGTAGAATTTTATTACAACATTACAACCATTGAAATTCACATTTTTCGATACCATAACTAAATTGTTAACAATTCAGTATTTTTAATCATTATCTATTTTTTTCTACTTACTATTTTTTCTCTATATGTTATACAATTCCAAATAAATTGAAAGTTTTCAAGCATTTAGCCAATTTGCCTTGAAGAAGGAATCCAAAGAAGCACCACCAACATAGACATTTTTTCACACAAATGTGACCTTGTGAAGTGCAGCTGCCATTTTTTGCAAGGCCAAAAAAATAATTTTTGTCACTTTAAACACTAATATCTTGCAATCTCATGGTGAAAATTTCTAAAAAAATTTCCACATATTACTGAATCAGCGTACTACCGGATCCTATGGTTACATATGTCCAAAAATGTTTTTTTTCTAAAATTTGGTACTTTTACTAGAAATGGCAGTTTTGGAGCATTTTTTGTGAAAACACAATCCAAAACATTTAGGGATTAATTTTCAAAACTTTTTAATACAAAAAGGTCCTTAGGATATACATTGCTCACTACAATACTATTAGAATTAACACATTTCATCCTAAATTAGACTACCTATTGGTAGTTTCATTTTTCTTTCCATCTTGTATCTACTTCTATTTAATAGTTTTTTGAAGAATTAAATTAAATTAATTAAATTTTATTAAATTTTGAACTCCATTTGGAACTATAAAAATTTTAAGTTAAGAGGATTTCAGTTCCAAAAATTTAGTACGACAATATTTCTATTTTCACTTTGAATATTAATATCTTATGGTCTACCTAGTCAAAGATACTAAAAAAAATTCCACAAATTATTATATAATTCTAATGCAAGAATCTATGTTTAAATATGCAAAAAACAAACTATTTTCTTTTAAGCTCATTGCATTAGAAACTATAGTTTTAAAGTAATTTTTAGTGAAATATAGTCATCAATCATTAATAATTTAAAAAATATAGGAACAATTTTATCCTTAATATAAAGTAAGACACCTTCTTATAGGTGAAATCTCTGATTTAATCTTTTAGAAGGTATCTAATTTTTATTTTTACATGTGGAAAAATAGACTACAAAGTAATACTTGATAATCATATTTTATTGACAAAGGATTAATTAATTTTGCATTTTTGAAGTGATAAGCCTTGAAGGGAGTTTTCAAGCTACAAGTAGAATGTTGGGGATACTGAACTCATTATAATAAATGTAATGGTTGCCCAAAAAATGGACAAAAAATAGATGGACAACATCAGGATATTTACATATAGTGTTTATCTATGTATTATTTCACTTGAGCTAACCTTAATGATTTGACATCTATAATCATGAAAAATACTAGTTAAGTTATTCAAACCTACTCAAGTTCAGGTAAAACAAAAACAAACCCCCAAAATTGGTTTTGAAATGAATATGAATCAATAGCTTATTTAAAGAAAGGTAGTCTACAATAGAAATAAAATCTACCTTTTGTGGCCCAAACACAATCCTTGAATACATCAAAAATCTTGATAATTCCAAAAAATATTAATAAATTTCATTAGAATTAAGGTTGTGCATGTACTATATGAAAAGAAATCCCAAGATCTTTTTTCCATCAAAAAAACACTCAAAACTCCCATTTCTATTGCAAGGAGAGAAAAAAGTTAATTAAATTTCATGATCTTGCTTTAGACTACTGTAAGAATGTGTGGAAGAAATTTCAAAAACTTTGACGATGTAGATTACAAGATATTTGCATTTAAATTGAAGAAAACAAGTTTTTTTACACCTTCATTTTTTGACTTTGAATCTCTTAGGTTAAAATTTTTGCACTATTGATATTGAATTTATAATTTTTAATGTTGAAGAATTGAGTCTGGAATTTAAAAATAAAAAACAAAATTTAACTTTCACTCATTAAATTTTTAAAAATAGAAGTAGGTTAAAGATTGAAGGGAAAATTAAATTGTTAATAGCTCTATGGTGGAACTGAAACACACCAATCTCAATAGTGATTTTAACCCCTAAAAGCCCAAGGCCTTTTGGAGTTGAAAAACATCATTGCTTTTGAAGTGTTATAGTTCTAAATGTCACTATGGTATAGAAATCTCAACCGTACAATCTTGTAGTGTACATGTTGCAGATGCCATGAATCAAATTTGGAGTCATTTGTCCGCATAGATTGTAAGATTATAATGTCTTAGTGCTAAAAAAGGATGCTGAAATTTTCCTAGCAACACATTTGGAGGTGAAATTTGATTTTTAAACCTACTCAAATGAAAAAACTTTAAACCATAAAGTGATTCAAAACCAACATACAAATACATTGGCGAAAGAAAATATCATTCAATTGACTCATTTTGAAATGTAAAAAAATTGCAAGAAAAAACACATATGAGGTTGAACATCCTACTAAAATGCTTCTCAATCCTTTATAACTTCTTGAATTGATATGAATTTTTAACCACACAAACAAGACTAGTATGCACAACTTTACCAATTTTTATATATTGGAAATGGACACTATATGAAGAAATAACAAGGTGCCAAAGTTCACTATAATAAAAAATGTTGAGATTTTGAACTTTGAATTGCTCCCAAACATTCAAAACAACTTGGATTGATATAAAAACTTTACTACAATAACTAGACTTCAAGGAAAAATTAACACAACAAAATTTTATTGAAAACAAAGATTGGATGAAAGAGATACAAGTCCCCAAAGCTGCAGCCATCAAATGCAGTTTGGTGAAATCAAATTGAACCTCTGAGCTTCGATTGGCTTATAGTAAATCAATACATATAGGATTTATATGAAATTTTTATTACACAAACTAGAAAAGAAAGCGCAAATTTTCCAACAACTTTTATTTGAATTTGGACATTAGATGCAAAAATTACAACACTTTGATTTGGGCTTAAACTATGTGAGGACATTTTTGGTCCCTTGGGGCATTTAGGAGTTAACATCTAATTGTATGATCAACTATATATGATTGATCCAAATTTTTGGCTTATTTGTGTGTGAGTAATTTAATTCCCTTTGACCTTTTAAACTTTTTTAACGGGCAATTCTAAAAATTAATTATTGAAAGCTTTTATTTTTAACTAAAAAAGATAAATATTTGATTTTTGAGAGGTCCTTAAAGGCATATATGAACCATTAGTAGAATAGAGCAACAAAAAGTAAAGACAATGCATGCTATTGTTCTCGACTTTGAATAAAGCTTGCCAATCTTATTTGATTTTGAGATCTAAAAAATTGTACTTATCCATTTGCTTTGAATGGTACCAATGGAAAGAATAAATTGTTTTCATGATTTTCACCATTGAAAATTTAAACATGCAAATTGTTGATTTGGAGTTATTTGAGATTTCTACTTATACAAAAATTGCATTCCAACGATTGCAAGGTAGATTGTGTAATGAATTTGATAGCTCCTCATTTGAATTCAAGGTTTTTGAAAGTGTATATTAAATGTGCTAACACAATTTCTAGTTGTTTATATCACCTCCAATTTCCAAAAACTCTTATATGCAATTTTTTCAAACATTGTGGAGAAGGGCAACATACTAAAAATAGGATATATACATTTTTCTTGTTATAATCATACAACTCCTATGCAATTTTATACTCAAATCTAGTATGCACACTATTAAGCAAATTCTTTAAACTTCTATATGATTAGATTTAATAAACCTCACTCTTTGAAGTAATAAACCTCTCAGATGTAATATTGATAGCTAATCCCAATTGAAACCACACAACATGTAATAAGTGATTGTTGTACAACCACAATCTCTAGGTGGAAGAGAACAAGGAAGGTGTTGTTCTCTTAATCAAATTGCCATCCATATGCACAATATGTCCAATATTTTTTGTTTTTACAATAAATGCTCAATGTTCTTTAATATGAATAATTATTGTAATTCATTAATGCAATGACTACAAACTTTATTCCATATAGAACCTTTCTAAGTCAATACTCTATAAGCCAATAAACCTCTCTAACATAGTAATGATTAGCACCCTAACTCGGAGAATATAATCAATGGTAGCACATTGTCATATATGTAAGTGTGTGCATCAAGGAAGGTGTTGTCCCAATATTATTCTTGCCATGTGTGTTTTGAGATTGACAAGTGTCTCTAACAACCTGTTCATAGAACCCAATGCGCATCCTAAATGTCATTTACACAAAGATTGCAAATTCTTGAATGCATAGACTCTCTTTAAATCAATAAACCTCTCTATTGTAATATTGAAAGGCAATCCAAACCCTATTACTTTAGAGAGGTTCTACCTGTAATGCAATGACCCTCCCTAATTGTAATAACTTCTCTGATGTAATGTGTTGTCAGATTGGACCCGGACCCTTGCTTTATACAAGTTCTATTGTAACAATTTGTTGAATTTCCAACATTTGACAAACTATAGGTCACCTTGCCTTAGTTTCTCAAGGACCACTCTTCATGCGTACACACATCTGTCGATAAGGCAGCAGGGTCGAGTATGTCGTGGAGGATCACTCTTCATGCGTACACATCTGCTTGGATAACTTAAGCTCCACATGTCAAGTTCTGAACACATCTACAACCAGTCAATTTTGTCCCCCAAGGAAATGTCAGCCGAGAGGGTTGAGTGTCGCTCCATTTGGCAAACCTTGTGGCTATGTCAGACCCCAAATCCTGCAAAGAAACTAAATCCAGATGGAGTGAAGGCTTTCACACCCTAAAGCAAGAAAAGACCGCTCTATCACAGCTCCTCCACCAGATTTCAAGGCATTCAGTTCAACGCCAGAATCAGGTCTCAACCAGGCCTGAGAGCCTTCTATGGAGACGAAGAGTCGCGCTGACACCATCATAGCGACGCTCGCAATTTTCTGACAAAGTCTAGTCAGGAGACATGATGCTGCCGCTTTGATTCATTTCTCTCATCCAAGGTGACACACGGAAGGAATCAGAAAAGCTGAGAACAATCTGTAAGCAGTTCACCCAATTGGCATTCGACGTAAAGTAAAGTACAGCAAGTCAGTTGTATTATTACAGAGTTTGAGTTTACACAATGGATCCCGTTCCTGCAGCGAGGTTTACCTGTTGCCAAGTTCCTTTCGTCACCAGGCTTCTTGCTTGTGGGGTTGAAACACTCCTGACAATTATGGTACATGATTGACTCTACCCTTCACCAAGCGGTTCGTGCCCAACAGATCTACACAGGGGCGGAGTGCTCAGAATTTAGGGACACCGGCAATGTATTTTGCGGCTACGGAGGTATCGGGCATATTTTGGGGAGTTAATACTCGCCGTCGCTAATATACGGGCAGGATCCATCATCCACGTTGGCCAGGGGATCAAAGAAAGGCGATTCCGGGTCGGTGCAACCAAGCACGATGTCCAACTCGCATCGATCTCCCTGCGCAAAATGAATCAAGCATATGTCAGGAGTCGTGGAACTGCTTGAGTTTTTTCTTCTCCTAAATCAAATTCAATTAAAAAATAATACAAGGTTTTCAGAAAAAATAGACTGTTTCAAGAAATTTTAGACATCGCCATAATAAGAATCTACTTCATGATTCATGAGGAAGATTATCTTTTATGATGGTGTCTAAAAGTTCCTGAAACAGTCTCATCTTCCCAAAATCACTGTTGTCTGTTTTTGGAACAATTGAAAGAGGAAAATGATGAACAGTATTACTGGTTTGATAACAAAGAGCAAAAAACGAATTGAGACATAAATTAAATAATAGACTGGAAGTGATCCGGCAGTAGATCATAACAGTAGGTGTCAATGCCAGGTTGCTACACTTGGAAAGGCCAAGAGAAAGGATGGATCACATACCCCTTGCTGAATCATGCCTGCCGGGAAAGCACAACGATCTTGCACAAATACGGCCTCTGGATAAATTGCACTTTCACAGGCTCCCTCATGTGCGAGCTCCTTTGCAAGTCCCTGCGCACACAAGCAAGTCGAATCTCCACCGTCACGTGTATGTCGCAGCGTGCAAAAGCAAAGCCCAATTTATTCTAAACTCTTTCGGTGCACGGACGAAATTATTTTCTGAATGAATCTCAAACGCCTCTAGTCAGACTGTAGATATACTGCCATAGGATATAGAGTGCTCTCTACGAAGGAATCTTAAAAGTGATTGTACAGTGGGGTACAGTTCATTTACGAATTTTCCAGTCAGTTTTCACTAGAAAGTTCAGCAACTTTAGAAAGCTCTAGCATGCTAAAAAAGAACCGATTTTGAAACCGCAAATTGCATTGGAATTGCAATGAAGTGCACTTCAACTTCATAACAAGTGAAAAATGAATAATTTAGGATTATACAGCAATTTGGATTCCTTTTATACATTATCTATCGTTTCATAGATACCTTTGGAGGATAGTCAAAGACTTTTTGCATTTGGGTGAAGAACAAGCAAGAAATCATACAAGCAATTCAAGTGGTATGGGAATAAGTATCTCTGAAGCAATTGTGAAGGTTCATTTCTTATATGTACCATTGAATACAAGTTGTAATTTTCACAAATGTTGGCAACATTAGATAGTACATAATGTATAGAAAACATCAAACTCTTTGTATGATATTCAATTACATATGTGTGTTTGTAACAATGATAAAATAAACTTCAATGTGATTGCGACGCAATTTGAAATTCAAAATTTCGTTCATTTTTGAGCGCACACAGGCCTCCCAAAGTTCTCCTAGTCTCAAGAGGATCCAAAAATTCGTAATTCAGCTGTAGCCCACTGTACAGTACAGCAGTAGTTTAATATTCTTGGCAGTCACTATGTGAATATACCTCATCAATGTAGCGCTGCGGCAAGCCTTTCAGCTTCTGAGGAACTTCCATTATGATCTTGTAAGGACCATCCCAGTTCGTTCCGTCGGTGAACGAGAACTCCAAAGTCATCGCTGCACGCCATTTGACAAGTTAATAAGGTGGACATGAATCTCGGATTCTCCTTGGCATGTTAAATAGGGATAGAGGGCACAGTATATGCTGTTGCTATCCAATAGACCTTCCTCTCTTTCAAATCATCAATCATAATTCAAAAAATTCGCACTACTTAAATAGCACAATCTTACGAAGGGAGTAAGGTACTACCAAGCAATACTGCAATGAAGATTTGTCTAATTATCTCGATAACTCCTGTATTATTAACTCATTTCCTTGTTTATTACTCCCTCCGTCCCAGAAATGATTGTCCACAATTTTGTTATTTTTTGAGCTAATTCCATTGACCATATTGTGAAAAACATAATTAAGAAAGGTTCCAAATTTTATATCACTAGAATCAATGAAGAACATTGCATGTGTTCATTGCAACCTAAATAAAATTAGCCACAAGGAAGTATTTTTTGACCTACTCAAAACAACCATAAAAAAACATGACATTCAAAGTGGAAAATCGTTTTTGGACGGAGGGAGTATTTTCAGAGTTCAGAATCCTCGTCTTAAAGTAACATAACGTTCTTGAGTAGGAGTGGCACAGCTCTTATTGAGAACGGTGCCAATGCCAAACCAGATCAAATCAAGCAAAATTAAAGCTCTACATACTCTCACAAGTAAGGACAAGGACTTCAGGAGCTGTCGTTTCTTGAAATTGAGGTCAAAAAGGCGCTGAGGATTCTTTTTCATGCCAATTCAGAGGATGCTCAACATTTGTTTAGCTGGCACATCATAATATAAAGTTGAGCGAAGAATTCTCAAGCCAGACTTACCATGCAAAGGCATGTTGATTTTGATGGCATATAAGGGCTCACACAAGCTTCCACGCTCCTTTTTCGTCATAACACGAGGCTCACCGCCACACATAATGGGTTGGTTGAATCCCCCTACAGGCACCAACGCCCTATCTAATCAGCTACCAGTCAATCTGAATACCATCTTGGCATCCTGGTCAGCAATTTTAGGGTGAAAATTCCAAGCGAGAGGCATGAGTCTTGGTAAAGTTACCATTAAATCCAATTCCATATTCAGAATTAGGAATCAACTGGCTCGCAGCAGGGTTGAAGTATATGGTCAACAGTTGCCCCTGCAGGGACAAAATTCACCACCAATGAGAAAATTTACGTATAAGATTGTCATAACAAATCCTAACATCATGATCGCACAAACAGCGACTTTACTAATAGCATAGATTAAAACTGCTTACAGAGGTCGGTGGTCGGCCGTTATTAGTATCCCAGTACACAGTGGAACGCCCCATCTCAAAATCTGCCCACGATGGTAAAGTGTACCTGCCAGGACATATCCTCTTAATACCGAGACTCAAACCACTGGAGACTGTTTTAACCTCGTCTCACGCACATCAGACTCCACCTTCGTGTGACCTTCAGCCAAGATCACTCTCAGCCTCGAACACGAGGGCCAGAATGTAACATGTCATATTGACTACGAGTACAGCAAAAGATGGGATTCTGAATATTGAAGCTGCAAAGCTAATTTCTACTAGAGATATCTGCCACGGCAAAAATTAGACATATTTTGAAGGTCTGTAGTTGTTTGGACATACTGCTTCAGGCCTGTATTCACGACAGCTGTTGCACATGTCTTCCCTGCAGTTCTTTTCCAATTCTGTGACTTCACAGGTTTCGCCTCAGCTGCAAGATGCTGTCCATGAAAACGCGACACTGCACCCACCGTCCCATAGAAAACGAGTCTCAGAACAATTCGCGAACTAATGCCCCGCCCGCACCATCCAAGTAGCGGCTTTAGCTAATTGGAACAAGCTACTGCCAAAACAGCGTCAGCTAGTAAATTGGTGCTAATTCCCGATAATTGACTAGCGTGGGTTAAATTTACATTCATGCGTATCAGTTAAACCGGAATAGCACGTAAATAAGTCCATAGTAACCGGAAATGATGTAATCAAAGGTTGCACTCAAAATTTAAAACTGAGGTTTTGAACTCAATTTTTAATCAGAATTTTGGGTGATATCTTGTTGAAAAGCTGAAGATGCGCTTCTACTGAGTTAAAAAACACTTCTAACTGGAAGTATTAATTAGCTTCTAATGAGCCTAAATACACCTCCTAACTAAAAGTATTGAATATAGCAAGCAATCAAAGATGCACAACAAATAGGACAACAAACAGCATGAAGAGTCAACAAGAAATTTTTTTTTCTGAGATTTTCTTAAACTTTTGAACAAGTCATGTAAGTGATAACTCGCTGGAAAGCAATGAACAATGCACTTCTAGCAAGCAACTGGCCATGTTCTAACTCCCAGTGTTCGGATCATAGCTAGCTGGCTAGGGATTCAAACGACATCAACAAGGCATTTATACTCGCCATTTCAATTTTACTTAGCTCCCTAATCTTGGACAAATAAATTAATCGTGCCCATACCAATAGCCTGACCCCAGCTAGACCTACCTAGAAGCAAAAACTCTACTCTCTCCTGAGTTACCTTGCGACTGCTGAAACATACGAAGAAGGTTACTAAAATTGCCGGCTAGCTGACAAGCCTTAAGGCACCAGTTAGGAAATTGATACTACTTGCTTCAAGTGGGCGGGGCTAAAGATGGACAGTCACGGAACCTAGCATCAAAAATCATTTCATTCCCAAATTACAGACCGTCATCCCATGGATGAGATTAACACCGAAACTAATTTCAAATTGGCTGCAACTCTTTCAGTGGAATTGACGAGAGGGACTATATATAATGCGTTGGCAAATCAAAACTATGGATCCACAAAAAAAATGTAACTTTCAAGTTTAAATGAAGATACTATGAACTTTTTAAGTTCAACTGCATGGGTGCTTCCAACCGGCACTTGCGATTATATATACCAACAACTATGCAGGACCAGCATAGCAGCTGCATCTATGCATAGGCTGTTAGATACAGAGAATTAGATTCAGAGTGAATAAGATGTGTCACCGATTCCATTAATTCATGAACCAAGAATGTCGAGGACACAAGACCAACACAATCAAAGGCTTTAGACCTACCCGACCTCAAACTGGGTTAGCTGCGCCCCGAATCACAGAGTACAAGAGTGCAAGATGCCAAGCGAGCTGAGCCCTAGAGTACAAGGTTTAGTAGGGGTAGATTCGAGTGATAGATGAGAATGTCTCTATATTGCAACTTGCAATTAGGTTGGTAAATGCAAAGTCTCCAACGATGCGTTAAGCTTTCGAGCAGAGCGATTCCTAAAAGAACGGGCAATCATTCGAGAGTCACAATGATCGTGCACAGAAAGTAACACCAATTCCAGTAATTCATGGACCAGGAATGTCAGGGACGCAAGACCAACATCCAAAGCACAGCCCAAACTCCAGACCTCCCTGATCTTAAACTAGGTTAGCCGAATCAAAGAAACGCACCAAGTCAGCTGAACCCTAGAGTACAAGATACAGTAAGGGGGCAGTACTAGGTTGGTAAATGCAAAGTCTGCAACGACAAGTTAGCCTCCACAGCACATCGATTCCTAAAAGAACGGTCATTCTTTCCAGAACCCCACTAATCGTACACAAAAAGTAACACCAACTCCATTCATTCATGGACCAAAAATGCCAGGGACCCCCAAGACCCAAACCCTAATCACAGCCGAGGCTAATGAGGCTCCAAACCTCCCCGATATCAAACTGGGTTCACTGCGCCCGAATTTTTTTAAAACAGCAGGCAACCCCAAGACGTCTCGATGTTAACCTTACCTAACAGTGCAGACCGCCCTCGAATCCCCTCACGGCCATGGCTAGTTCCAGCTGCAGCAGCAATGATAGAGCCGTGGAAGATGGTCGCCATAGCTAGCAGAGCAACCCTGTGAATCTCTCGAACGCCAAGCTTTCTAGTGTGCGAACGAAAGATGGACAGGTTTGGTTGTGCAGATATGGGTTTCAATGGTTTTCAATGGTTTTCGATGGTTTCCGAAGGTGTCGGATCGAGAAGTTGAGCCTGCGGGATCTCTCTGGAGAAAGGCGAAGCTTCCGGCCTGCTTTGGTGCACTGGTGGTTCTGTCCGCGACACGGCGTCAGGACGGAAAACAGTTGGAATCGCAAATGGTTGGCTTGCACTGGCGCTGTGGCGCAGAGAGCGAGAAAAGAGAAAGAGCAGTTGGAGTTGATGAGTGCTGGCCCACCTGCTTTTGCAAAAGAATCTCTGTTGCTGTCGCTCGTACGCAAAACGAACGCAAAAAGCCTTATTGGGAGAATTATCCAAAACCGAGCACTGAAGCCGATGGGCTTAGGTAGAATCAAAATTAGAAGGGGGGGGGGGGGGGGGGGGGGGGGTATATTTCTTGTAGCCAAACCAAAAATAAATAAACTATAATTTGAGGGTTATTTACTTCAGTTTTTTTTATTAACTTCAAAGTCACACCTTGAAGTATTCTAAGCATGCATGTTTGAAGCACCTTCAAATAAAAGAAAATCATTTATTGAAGGCTCTCTTATTTTACAACCATGTAGCTTTGTATGTGAAGTTGTAGACATTCTTAATGTAAAGTTTAGATCTTTTTGATAACATTGACTTCATCAAAAGCCTACTTGATATTGTAGCTTTCTGGCATCTTGGTTAAAAAATAAACAACTAAAAGGGTGCTTAAATTTTTTGAAAATTACTATCTAGTTGCCTCCCCCTAAAAAAAATTATATATATAAGGATTGCCTAATTCTTAGAAATTCAACTTCTTCTACACAATCTTGCATTTCTTTTTTGTCAATAATTGTAAACATACATTGCAAAGTTTTTTGCCTCATCATTTTGACCATTCTAAAGTACAATTTCTCATAAACAAAACATGTCCCTTTCACACGCAACAAACCTTGACACTGGACAAAAAATTGATAGAGAGTTTAGGATTTGGAGGTCAAGACAAAGGATTAGATAAATACAACCACTTTAGATGAAAGTAGCAGCAATCATTCTACAATTGTAAGAATAATTTTGACAAATGCCTAATTTATTTTTATTTTTATTTTTTTAAATGACTTTAATATTATCTATTGGATTGCTTAACTATTTTTTGCACTTTAATTAACTATTAGGCAAAAAGTTGCCCAAATTTGTAAAAAAACTACGGTAGAATTGTGTGGTGGGATAAAGTAGGGATAGTGATCCTTATCTAAACCATTCATTTAAGTTGTTGTGCATAACTGCATATACAGAGAAATTATAATTAACCTCTAAAAGACTAGGGCACATTTGAGGCATAAATTGTCAAAAACTACGACTTTTTAACCCCTAAAGCCCCAAGGGTGTTTCCTGTCAAAAAACACTCAAAACTACCACTTTTGCTGCATTCACTTAAAGAAACCAAAAAAAAAATTTAACCCTAGAATCTTGTGCTTAACTTGTCTGAGATCATGTAGTAAAAATTTCATCAAATTGGAACATACAAATTGGAAGATAGTAGCATTCAAAGTTGGACAAAAAAAATTTCTTAAGAAGATGCTTAAATTGCCCCCAAAAATAAGATTGTCTATAACTTTCTCCTCCCTAGTCCAAATAGAATGAATCAAAGCTTTACATACAGATAAATACATAATATTTTAGGAATTTTTTAAAAAAAATTATTTTGACTTTTTGTAATTTGAAAGGGCTGCCTACCAATCTCCATTTTTTTGCTTATTGTGCCATAATTTTTTCATCAAAATCTGATTGAAACAAAAATTATACATCCACAAAGCTCTCGCAAAACTACACAACCTCAAAAAATCTCAAAAAAATTCACTTCAAATTGAGACAAGAGGAACCTACCTGGACCCAAATTGTCCCCCTAAGGGACAAACGGGCCTTTAGGGATTAAGACAATGAGAAAAAAATAAAAAATAAAATGCCAAAAATGAAAATGAAACCACGCAAACTTGAAATAGACTACAATATGAATGAGTGGAAAAAATTTCAGAAATTTTGCTCTTGCATATTGAAAGATTATAATATTTGAAGTTAAAAGATTTTTATTTTTTCAACCTAGCTTGACTTGCTCAACAAACTTTAACTCATCCTAGACTGAGCTTTTTGCACTACACATATGTGTATTTCTTACAATTGCATCATATATCATATGAATTACATACCTACCCAATTTCAAAGATAGAGGAGGAATTTTGCACATGTTGCTTGAAATTGCCCAAACTTGTCTGAAAAACTTCAAATAGCATAACTTTTGATTCAAAAACTCAATCAAGAAAAGAAAAAAAATTCTAACAAAGCGATATTTGTCAACACCTTGTGTAAATTTTCTAGAAAGATCCATTCAAAATTGGCTTTGTCATAATCTACCTAAATTCTCAATAGGTTATTCAATGACCAAATGGTCTTTCAAAGATATTACAAATTATGGTACATATAGGCAATTGAAAATTTTAAAATTTTAAGAAAATAAGGTAAGTGCATCCATAATTGATAGTAATAGTACCTAAGCATGCTTGCATGTATTAGCAAATATGATATATTTTATTGGATCTTATTTGCACATAAAAGAGTATTCTAATACATGCTTTATTGCAACATTGAACATTGTGTGAATAAGTTATGAAATTTCAAAATATTGTTTCTAGGTGTAAATAATAAACTCTTGTGTTTTGATGATGTACATCATGGGTTATAGATATCTAGATATTAGTATTGTTTTAGGGTTCAAATGTAGATGATGCAATTATGACATTTTAAAAATAGATAGAAGAAATATTTTGAAAAAAAATTCAAATACTTTTAGTATAGAAAAAATGAATATTGCAAAAATTATATTTAAAAAAAAATTCAAATCACTTTTCTAAATTAAATTAATTATTTGGTAAAAATATTTATCCTATCTATATGATTTGAAGAATTTGTAATTAATGTGAATTTTTTAAGTCAGAACTTAAAGAAACCTTAAAGTATAATAATTAGAGGCATTGTTATTTTACAAACAAATTTTGTCATATGTGTTATTGAAGGCATTCCACTAGTTGTTTGGATGATTGCAAAAAATATTGGTCATTTCTGTAGCATTTTTCCATATTTAATTTAATGCATACTAGACAAAGTAGTCTTTATTTTTGTATAATTAAAATTAAAAATTAAATACACATACATGTGCGAAAAAATATGAAAGTGGGACAATTCATTGAAAAACTCCATTGTCAAGAAGTTGATTAGCCTTGAAGGATTAAATTCATATTGATAAACCTTCAAAATATAGCCAAGCCACAAGGATTAATGCAACATGTGCCATAATCTAGGTGCCATTTGGAACCAACTTTTTGGAACCCAATGTAGGACTCCAAACAAACATATTTTTTTATATATGTCAACTACTTAAAGTGGTTCACTAGTAGATAACAAGGTCAAATGTAACTCATGAAAAAATGACCAGTCACTAAGAAGAAACTAAACAATGACTTCCAGTCATTAAAATGGCCCCAAAGTTGATGTGTTGCGAGTTGTAGTCATTTTACACTAACTCACATAAATAGTGGATGACACCTAAACCGGTCATTTTTTCATGAGTTACATTTGTTGGTCTTCAAGCATTTTTATATATGGTGAAAATTGCCTTAAATATTTTTCAACTTGGCAAGGAATTAGAGGATTACCTGCAACATTGTCGTAATTTACCAATTTGGGGAATGAATGAATGAATGAATGGTTAATGTTTCAGCTATGCAAATGTTATAAACAAACAATCAATGAATGACATGCACATGTGAAGACAAGATATGTAGAAATCAATTTGGGATGAACGCATAGTTGAGCGGACCAAAACCATTGTTACAAAGACGTTTTTAGGGACCTCTTCTTATTACAAGCACTATTGCGCATAATAAAAAATTTAGTTTTAAATTTAAAAATGACATAATTATACTTTATTCCATATATGGATGCTTAAGCAATCATGTAATTAATGTTTAGAAAATCATTCAAATTAGCCCCTAAAAAACCAATGTCTTTTCAAGAGACAAATTGGATTTATAGTCTCAATTTTTGTCATGATTATTTGAACCTTTTTTTGAATATAGGAAAAACAATTATCTTTGTGGTAGTATATATTTTTTTAAATTAGTGCCCCAATAACAAAAGTTATGGCTAGATAAGCTCAAAACAGGAAAGACCAAGTAGCAAAAAAACCCTCAAAAATTTAAATTTAAACTAATTTTTTTCTCGTAGATTATATTTATGTCTACATGGAAAGATTTTATTCATTAAATTTGAATAAATGATGTGGACATTGTGGACAAATGGACAATCTTGTTTTTCAAGCAATCTAAGCATCTTCTTGAAAAATTAACTTGGAGGATTTATTTCTAAATGCAATTTTCACAAATTTTCACAAATAAATTTTATACATTTTATTTTGCTTGCTAGGAAAATCTGAACATTGGAATTAGTGCATTTTATTCCATCTTAGAGATATTAGTAATTTAGACTTTCCTTCTAACTTATATCTATTTCTATTTAACAAAAAAATTTAGAATGAAAATTAATTTAAATTTTATTTTGTTTTCTAGATTCTCAAATCAATTCTCGACCATAAATCTCAAAACTTTGTAGTGCAAAAAATTTAAGTTAAGAAGGTTCAAAGTCAAATAATTTGATCCTACAATGTAAAAAAGAAATTGATTTCTTCACTTCAAATGCAAATATCTTGCAATCTGTGCAAGCAAAAAATTTGAAATGTATTCCACACATTTTCATACTAGTTAGATGTAATATCCTAGGGTTAGATGTGTAAGAAAACAATTTTCAAATTTTTTTACTCTTTGCAATAGAAATTGCAATTTTGAGTATTCTTTTGGAGAAAAAAAGGCCTTGGTCCTTTAGGGGTTAAGTATAGGGGGACTTTTATATAGATTATTATAGATTGTCACAGTGTCAACCATGTGTTTAAGCTTGTTTTATATATATATATATAGCTTAAAAACAAGCTTAAACACAGGTTCAAAGTCATGTTTAAGCTTGTTTTATATATGTATATAAACTTCAATAAGAAAAAAAGGGACTCTACAACATACAGATATGATAATAAATGTTCCGATTGATGTTTTATCTATCATTGATGTATTGCAATTGTGAGTTAGGGATTTTTTTGTAATTTGAAATGATATGTATTTTCAAATGGCCCTTTCAAAGCCTTATTTTATTATTTCTCCATTTTTTTTAACTAATCCCTTAGGTATGGAAACCTCTAAGTGGGTGTATTTTTCAATGAAACATTATACAAGAATATGAAATCATTCTAAAATATATTTATTTAAAATTCTACCACCTCTAGGAGTACCCAAATTATGGATTGAAACTTCAACTAAGATTTTAGATTTAGGACTTTTGCATACTTTACCCATACCCATCTAATTCAAATATACACATTCCCCTACCTTTATAGAGTACCATAGGATGTAGGGTAGTTGCTAGCTTAGAGCTTGCCTATGGACTTTTGTGGATAAGGACTTTTACTGCTTTTGGTCTAATCAACTATACATGTGTCCTTTGGAACTTCTATGCAGTTAAATATAACACACATTCTATGCCATAACAAGCTCAACAAAGATGTGGACTGCATTAGCTTTCTAGTACATAGGATCGTTACAAGAAACACTTGTCCTATTTGGCTCAAAACAACCTACTTCAATGAGTATTGTAACTTTTAGAGTTACTTTTATAAAATAAAATAAAATATGGATAGTTTTTCAAGCATTGTTGATAATATGTTTTTAAAAATTCAAAACTAAAAAAATTTGTCACTAAAAGTTATGCCCCCCCCTCTAAAATGCGATGGAAAATACCAAGAAAATGGACATTTTGATGTTTGATATTTTAGAAAATAGTAAAAAACTCAAAAAAAAAGATTGAAAAAAGACGTTTTCTCTAACTTGAAGATACTCCATTTCAACCATTTTCATCTTTGGAAAAAAAAATTGTGTTCTTTGCACTTGCACAAAGATAGTGCACTTGAGCACATGTGGAAGGTGTAAAATTTATTAATTTTAGGAAATTCTTGTGGGATTATATGACTTTAATAAAAGTCTTCGAATCCCAATTTTGAGCTTTAAATTCTCATTTGGGGGTCAAAAATAGTATTAAATTCTCTCAAAATGTTTAAAGTAGACATCCAATTGGAAGTTGTTTAAAAATAGTAAAATAATATCAAAAAAGAAAAAAAAATCCCCTCTATATATACAACTACCACATGTATTTTGATTTCAAATTTTATATAAAACTAATATATGACTCAAAAGTTATGAGCAAAAAATCACATTTTTTTCAATGTAACTCGATTTTCAATGTGCACACGATTTGGTTTAATCACAAACTTAGCACATCTAGCAAATAAACAACTTAGATTGCATCTTTCTAAGATAGTAAACCCTAGATTACATTTTAGGTTAGCCATCTTTCCAGTTTTGTGGCAGCTGACAATTGGCATGTTGTGATTGCATCTTACAAATTAGTTTTAGATTAGCCATTGAGTAGTTATTGATTAGTCCTAGTGCAATCATAAAATACATTTTGATGATTGTGATGTGGTAGCCACATGTTGTAGTTGCAATTGTTGAAGATGAACAATGTGGATTTTGTCTCTCTCATTTATAATTAGGGTTTAGGTTAGCAGACGCCTCTTAAGTTCATCTTCTTTCTCTTCTTACTCATCAACCTCTTCTCATTGTTTCTTCTTGTTTTTGCCTTCTTATTTCTTACTCATCAACATGTTCTCATGTTTTCTTCTTGTTTTGGCCTCCTTGCTTCTTGCTCATCAACCTCTTCTCCATTTTTCCTCTTGTTTTTGCTTCCTTCTTCCTTCTTGCTCATTAACCTCCTCTCATTTTTTCCACTTGTTTTTTCTTCCTACTTCTAAGTGAAGGTTTTGGTCAACCACCACCTCCTAAATGTAGTAGTTTACATTTTTTTGAGTACTTTCTATTGTTTGTTGTTTAGAATTTGTTGTTTGCTTTCTTTTATTGTTTGTTATCTTCTTTCTTTTTGCTATTCACATTTTTTTTCATTATGTGAATTCTTCAATTAAGTTGAGTTCTACAATTAAATTCACGTGGTTCAGGTGGGTCTTAAAGTTCTACTTTAGGTGATTTCTATAGTTCTTTGGTGATTGTTGCTTTATTTTGGTTTTATAGTGATGTATTTTTCATTAGATATGGTTGATTAATTTTCAATTGGTGCTTGGCTACATTTTTTAATGAAGCAAGAGGCAATAGAAGTTTATGTCTTGGAGAAAAAAAGTGGCTTCAAACATAGTGCACACAATAGGACACGGTACAATCATAGTATAGTAATAATGTAAACCATGGTTCAACTATGGTTCAATCATAATTCAATCATAGACTTAGCTAAAATCTCTCATTATATACTTTAGGCAGACCATAATGATAGCTTTACAACGTGAATGGCAATTTTATGAACATATTTATGATCATTGTGGTCACATAAATCATATTGTCATCTAAAAAAATCTATACTATTGTCTATATTTTGCCTTCCATTTTCTTGAAATGGTCTTCATGTATATGACTAAATGACTATTATTAGAGTCATTTGTCCGAGTTATTGTTGAACAAAAGGCAAAAGCACACTTACTTTCTATGTATTGTATACAACCACTCTTATCCAACTATACAATGGTTGACTGTATGACTTGCCGCACCAATCATATGTTCAAGCATAGTATACTTGATCAAGCAACACCATTCTAAAGATTTACTCCCTAAGCACATCCATGACTTCGTTAATCAATGCATCCAATTCATGAATCACTGAAAAATGACTATAAAATGACTAACAAGTGATCAAACATTTTCCACGTCATCTTAAGGTTTGTTCAACGCCAAATAGGGTCACTACCAAATCAACCAGTAAGAAACCTTCAACTCAGACAAGCCACATCATCAACCACGTGGCTTGACACCAGGTCAGTTGCCCTATATAATCACACCCTAACAAAGTTCTACATCAACAACATGATGAAAAAGAATGCTCACACTATAAATGACTGTTTTTTCCATAATTACATATCTTCTATGATTATAAGCCCAAAATCCAACTTCTCTCGTTCTATTGTTATTAGTTATCCAAATGATTGATATGCAATCATAAATGTCAATCATTGATAGCCTATTTTCTACTAGTGGTTGGAATTATTTCTCTTTAATTTGGGCAATAGTGATACATGTTCAAAATAAGATGAAGTCATAGTTGCTAAGGCACTTTAGAAGTTTCTAAAAACAAAGTGAAAGATTAATTTATTTTTGTTAATGTGCTTTTACAATATTGTAAACATTGAAGGCAATTGGACATGGAAGGGAAGTATTAAAGAAATTCAAGGCAAGAAGGGATAATGAGTCTCAAATACATTCATTAGAGTGAATATATTTCAAATATAACCTTAAAGTTGGCCTCGTTGGTTGTGTGGTTCATGCCATAACCAGACTTGATAATGATTTACTTTTTTTTATCATACTTTGTGAAGAGTCTTGGAAGAATAGAATAATAATAATTGTTAAATTGGTATAAGAGTTAAGTTATAATCTTTTGGAAAAGGTGGACATAGATGCAAATATGATTGATGTTGTATAAGAAGCAATAACAGATAATAAATGATAGTATTACTATTAGAAAAAATTATTGAGCTAAAAGCAATGAAAAATAAGTCTGATCCAAACATAGAGGCAATAGAAGCAAGGATGGAGAAAGAACAAGCCTCAAAGTGCAAACCAACAAACCCAAAGGAGTTTCAAATAGATTACTCTGCATTTAAAAGGTTCAAAGGTGAATGTACATAACAATTTGTTGGTTTGCACTTCAAGACATGTTTTTCCTCCCTTCACTTCCATAGCCTCTATCTTCTATCAATCTTTTTATTGGTCACTTTTAACTTAGCAATCATTTTTAACTCCTAAAGAACCAACCTCATGTTTTTGGCTACATAACTTTTGGGAGCAAGCACATATAAGTGGAGATTTCACTTATTTAGATTGAATTTTTTTTACAAGGTGTAGACAAGGAATATCTTCCATTAGTGCTAATTTTCATTTCAGTTGAGTATACAAGGGAAAAGTTATGATGCAAAATATTTTTTGTTTCTCAACTTGGGTAACCTAAGTAGATTTTTTTTTTTGTAAATTTGTAAAAAACAATTTGAAATTGATTTTTTAGATTTATATATAGAGAGAGAGCTTTGAATCATTCCATTTTAATCAATGAGATGAAAGTCAAGAGAAGTTTAGTTTGCGGGCAATTATGAAATTTTTACTCTAACATAAACTTTGAAGTCTTCTACTTCATTCTATTTTCAATATTTTTGAAATAAAATAAAATCATTGAATGTAGATTGTTTATTACAACATTACAACCATTGGGATTGACATTTTTTCAATTTCATCACAAAATTCTTAACAATTTAATATTTTTAATCATTCTCTACTTCTTTCTACTTACTATTTTTTTCTTGTATGTTGTACAATTTGAAATGATTTGAAAATTTTCAAGCATGTAGACAACTTGCCTTGAAGAATGAATCCAAAAAAGCACCACCACTTTGAATATTTTTACATACAAATGTGACCTTGTGAAGTGCAGCTGCCCGATTTTTTGCAAGGCCCAAAAAAAGATTTTTGTCACTTCAAATCCTAATATCTTGATATCCACGTGGTAAAAATTACTGAAATCATTTACACATCTTTTCAAACCAGCATACTTCAAGATCCTACAGTTACAAGTGTCCAAAAATATTTTTTTTTTAATTTTATACCGAAATGGGATTTTTGGAGCATTTTTGATGAAAACACATATGAAGGAGAATTGACTATGTTTTCAACAACTAAAAATAGTAATTTGTAAAGAATGCCTTTAGTGCAAAAATAATATACTTTATAATAGTGGCAAGTTAGTTTTCAATTCAAAAGAAAGAGATTGATGGAAAAAAATCCAACCTTTGTAGGTCCATATAGATTAAAAAACTGAACGATTTCTTCATACCATGTCCAAGGAACTTTAATGTGATGTGATGTATTTTCCCTCTTATTGCAAATATAGGCATTCAGAGAATATATTATAATCACTTCAAATAAGCCTTTCACTGCAAACTAATGCGTACCACTCATTAACTGATTGTGAATATTTTTCTAATTACATGTCACTTAGTCCCTCTATCCCCAAACAAAAGTAAGAATCCGTTTTAGTGCTACATGCCTAAAACATGCTACTTAATCAAATACTTACACTAAATACATCTCCTCAATCAATTTGTACCTATGCTTCAAGAAACAATTTCAAAACATCAAATAACGAAACTTTTGCATACAACATCCAAATGACGGATTCTTCAGTGCATTGAGGTCCTCTATCATTTGCCCAAAATAATACAAAATTACTACCAATCTTAAAATAGAAACTGTTCATACTAGAAAAAATGGCGATTTTAGCCGTACATAGCCTGCCTCAACAATTCACCTCTCCGAGTCTGTAAAGCCGATATCCATTGTCATGAACGTGCTACAAAACCTAAAATTAGGAAGTCATGTTCATTTCGCACCACATTTTGGTGTAATTCTAAACTCTAAAACCCTAAACCCCAAGAAAGCTACCTCTCCTGCCATATTATTAATTGGGCTATGAAGTGTTGAACTGACATTCATAACGTTTCATACACAGGTGGTGTAAACTGAGCAAATATATATGATCTTGTAACATCACAATTCTGATCTCTCATTGAAGGCAGAACTTTGATTCTCATGCTAACAATGTTGAACGCATTCCAGAAGAGAGTGTTCAGGAAACTGCTCCAATTTCATGTATCATGACTCGTCATGATTTCTAACATTTGCAGGGAAAAGCCCGCTTACCTTGACTTAAAAAAAATGATAGAAGCAAGGGAGAGGGCCGTGAACTGAATACAAGCCTGGAATAAATAAAAAATGAAGAATTAGTGTGAATCGGTTCACGCTGCTCACCAGTTTTACACAAATTCACAGATTCCAGTGCAGGCAGTTAGAAGCTTCTACCACGAGTAATAGGACGACGCTGTCTTGTTGCGGATTGAATGGACGATGAACTGATCTAATGGTTTTAATTGGAATTTTCTTTGAGGGGATAAAATTCGATTGCCGCAACAGTTGGGGCAGCTAGAAGTTCGGTCTTCAGATTCTCCTGCAACACATCATAGTGGAAATTGAAAATCACAGCAGCATTGCTTACCCTAAAACCTAAACCTAAATGTTGAAATTTCACCCCTAAACCTTAAAAGTCCAGAAGCAACCCGACACCTAATGTTCAGACTTAAACCCTAACCCTAAACCCCAAAATCCTAGACCCTATTTGTCCAGAATTGAACCCTAAACCCTACTTGACCAGAATTAATCCCTAAACCCTACTCGTCCAGAATTAAACTCTAAACCCCTACTTGACCAGATTAGTCCCTAAACCCTACACGTCCAGAATAAGCCCTAAATCGCAGCTTTCAAATATCAACAAATTTTGATTGTTTATAAACCCATGAGATCTTGTTCAATAACGATGGTTTTTCATTTTATGCGTGTCAAATGCATGCTTCTACGTATGTTATTCAAAAAATGAGAAAAATGCATATGACTAAGAATTACCACATCAGAAATACAAACAATCATGACGCTTAACTCCCGTAGCCCGTGAAGGAAATCAGCTGCAAAATGACAGGTTCAAATACCGTACCTTCGGAATAGTTGACAAATCGGCTACTCGTTTGGAAGATACAGTATAATATCACGCAGGTGTTTGCTTAGAAGCTGGAGACGTAGAATCTGTTACATTGTTCGGCACCAAAATTAAGCAGCAGCTCGAGCAACAATCTCAAGTCTTGCGCATAGTCGCATTGATTGCAAATAGAAGACCACGTGAATGGCCGATCACCCGGAGAATATGCATCCACCGAAAAATAGTTTTCACCATACAATTGGTACTGACAGGCCAGGCCATTGCAACAAAAATTGGGGGGCAAACACTCTTGGATCCAATCTGCACAAAAGAATCAAATTGGATGAATACCATCAAGTCACAACATGAGCAAAATTGTGAACTAGCACTGCCTTTTCAGCGCTTGCAGTTTTCGAATTGTAGAAGAATTGTGCTTCTTGCTGTGACTGATCATAATTGTTCTGTTGTAAAAAGCATGGTACCTCGTGATGAAATCCTTGAAACTGTAAGGTAGAGGCTCCATTGACCATACAGGAGAGATTTGATTTGTGCTTATTGTGAAAATACTTAATCTAATGAAGTTGGGTTATCCTGCAATTTGTTTTGTAGCTTCACACATAAAAAAACTAGCAAAATTTTAGATGGTGCAAGTTCGTAGGGCAAGGTTCAAAGTTCACCTGTACGGGGAATGGAACCTCTCCCTGACTGTATGGTGAATGGAAACTGTACATTAGATCATAGCAAAACAGTTAATCAGCGAGGACTGACTGGCAACCTACTTTGGTCAGTCAGAAGGGCAGGCTCTTGGAGCTGGAGCATCCTGAAAGCGAAAAGACGCGCTTCACGCCGTCTCCTTTCCCAATTTCAAAGAGTGGAAGCTGCGCGCGTCGCACAATGCGTTGCAAGTTCTGCTCCAAGCTCTGCTGCACCATGTGGTTCACCACTTTGCTTCCTTCGCTGACAACATGATGGTTTGGCTGCTCCTCATGTTTGGGTTTCCTCGGAGGAGGTCCCATGGGCGCCGACATGGGGCGCGGCAAGCCCTGCTCGCGATCCTCCCGCAAGCATTCCAGAATGCGCACCGCGCGCTTCTGTGCCAAGGCGCTTCCCAGAAGCGAAACCTCCAGCAGCGCCGGAATCGCGCTTTTCAGCACCATGGCTTGGCGATGGCCATGGCTCTGATGCGCAAGCACCATGAGAATGTACGCCGCGCGCTCCTGGCATTTAGCGAATTGAACGCCCCAGCTGAGAACGTCAATCAGACTCTCCACCACTGTCTCCGTGACGCATTTGCGACCAATTCCCACCCCGATTATGTTGCCCAGCACCGCCAACGCCTTCTCAGCATTCACATTCGCATTTGCATTCGCATCCCGTGTTTTGAGAATTTCCACTAGCGCGATCGCGGCGTCCGCCTCGACGAAGAATTTGATGTTGACTTGCGAAAGTGAGAGGTTGTAAAGCGCGCGGAGCGATTCCCAGCGGATGGGCTCCTGGATGCTGTGATTGAGTATTCGGACGAGCTCCGGAATGGCGCCACTGGAACCGATCAGGGGCTTGTTGCGGTCTAGAGCGGACAAGCTTAAGAAATTCGCGACGACGGCCTCCTGAGTTCCCGCTTCCCGTTTCTGTAAGAGCGCTACCAACTTGGGTACGACGCCGGCGTCAACGATGGCGGCTTTGTTGACGTCGTTGCCGCCGGCGAGCGTGTAGAGCGTTAGAAGCGCGGAGTGCGCGCAGAAACTGGAAGTGGATTCCAGCATTGCGACTAACGGCGCGATGGCGCCGAGCAACGCGAACGTGACACGCGCGGGCGGGTAATCCCTCGCGAGAATACGCACTTCGGCTGCGACCACGCCTTGTTCCTTCCCTCGCTTACAACGCAAATGCGTCACGAGCACCTGCGTTCGGTACCCGACGTCATCGCTATCAAGTCGTAACTGCAGATTCTTTCGAGTCTGTGAAAAAACGCTCGGATCCTTCTTTCCTTCGGGACATTGCACCAAATCCGTTGTTACGAATCGGATGGGCTCCAAAACAGGCTTCTCTAACTCGTATTGACTTTTACAATCCTCCTTTTGCTCCTCGTGTCTCGCAGTCCGCGACAGATCCCCGCACGCCACCCATTTAATGGGATCCCCGCTTCCCCGATTATCACAGCTAGCCGACTCCACCACGCGAGGCTTTTTCTGCTCCTTGGGTGTCGAAGCTTCCTCCCTCACTCTGTTCTTCTTTCCCCCAAATCGCCCCACAATGCGACGCCATCGCGACACCTTTCTCTCGTCGGAGAAGCCTTGTTCTTGAAACTCTTCCTTGGACATGGTCTCATCGCGACATGGTGAAGAGGAAGAGATAGGGTGCTCGCAAAAGAGCGCATCCCGGAACGAGTGGAAAGCCAAACACGAAGAGGTCGATTCGATACTTGCGCTTCGGTGGTGATGTCGTTGTTGCTGGGGCGTGCAGCTTGCGTAGCGCTTGGAGTGGAAAAGCGAGAGGTTTAAGAAGCGGAAACTCCTCGTCGGGGCAATGGCTGGTGATTGGGAATTAGTATTATTACTATACTCCGGAATTGTTGCGACGCCATCATCCGGCATCTTGCAACTTGCGCCGCCGGCCGTCTCAGGATGCTAAACCGCCATGCTGGAGCTTACGCAACTTCGGTGATGCGTGACTGATCTGCGGGATACAAATCAAGACCGAGTGAATCAATCTAAACTTCCGAAAGCCGTGTCAATTGTGTAAGCTGTAACCATGGCAAGCTATCCACAAAAAAATTCAAAATTGCTGTACGCAGTGGAACAGCCGAGTTAGGTTAAAATGGCCATGACGGGTCGCGAGCGACGTCTCTCTAATTGCAACAGCAGAGGAATGTTTGAATAGTCAGGGCGACCTCGTGAATGGATCCTCGAACCAAATTTTTGAACTGATCGAGTTTGAAGAGACAAACGATAACATCAAACAACAGTGAGTAAAATTTTCGATCAGGGCTTAGCTCGTGAATGAATCGGACAAGACCCACATACTTGAACGGAGTTTGTCGAGACAAACCAAAATAATCACAACTAACGTACAGTGAAATTTTTGAACAGTTCGAAGAGCTACCTCGTGAGTGGATCCTCGAACCACACTAATTTTCGAACTGAGTTTGCATGGACAAACGATCGTCTATAGCAAAACAAGAGCAATCTATGAACATGTCAGACCAGGCTACCTTGTGAATGGATCCTAACCTCCCGCGAAGGCGCGAATCACATTTTTGAACTGAGTTTGAAGAGACAAAGGAAAGAAACAATCTACAGTTTAGAAACAAAAACACGTACAACCCTTTCTACTTCCAGAGCAACCCGATGCCACACGTCCGGCCACGAGCTCCGTGCAAGAGAACATTCTGCCACAAAAGCTTGAAATTAAATGCTGCAGTAACGTACGTACAGCGATCAATAACGGAACAAAACCATCGCTAACTCGCTGCATGACTCAAAAGATGATCGAAAGCTTGAATCCTCGACAAATCGCACTACATGTACAAGAGCGAACATATAAACGTTCAGAAAGCTCACCTGGTAGAGATTTATCCAGACGAAGTCACGTCCTGTTTTCAGCATTCACCATCAGTTTCTAATGTTACGTTGAAACTGCATGCCAAGCTAGCCAGCTAGTCGTTGATGAAATGAAAGCCACGATCCTCACTTCCAAGAAAAAGCAAATGGGGACATACTTGCGTTCAGAAATTTGCGCACAAAACAAGAGCAACAAGCCAGACTGAGGAGTGCTTTGCTGTTGTCGTTGTTGCAGGAGATGGTGGAAGAGCTGCAGCCTGCCTAGTTCAGTATTAGCTAGCTAGGTCTGCAGGAGTGCCGGTTTGTAAGTTCGGTACACGTCTCGGGTCATTGTTGGTAGGTACCTTACAAGACCAATTGATGAGTGAGTTGAAATGTACCTCTGGGCTTGATCCCAGGGAGGCCAGAAGGCCAGGACGGACATCATTTATACTGGAAAGTGTCCTGCCAGCCAATCCTCAATTCAGACATCTCGACATGAGCTAACTTACCTTACCGTAGTGTTCCAATAAGTGTGCATACGTGCATACCGTTGAGGGCCTTCGGCATGTGCCGAAATCAATGGAAAAAAATAAAAATAAAAATAAATAAATTGGTGGGGGGAGGCTTGAGATTTTTCTTCAAGTGGTACCAAATGTGAGAAATATTCTATATGAATTGTGATTGTTTGTATTGAATAGAGTGTTAAGTGGCAATAAATTTCTTACCAACTCCCATGATTTTGTTTGTTTTTTTGAAACAAATGAAACAAATAACACACATGGTTTGGTAGATGGGTAAGTTTGGGTGAACCGCATGTGCCAAGAATTGACTAGTATCATAGTATCATAGTTGTACCATAATTGTAGAGCAAGTGTGATATAAAATCATTCTAAAAATAGGTGTCAAGATTTTGGAGAAATCATTTTTCAAAGAAAAAAAAAATTGAGTAGAGGGTGGGAATTCTATTTTATAGCATGCGCCGAACCTTATCTAGTAGACAAAAAATTATATATTTAATGAGATGTGCCGCCCTTGCCTCTACTTTAGTTATAGTAAAAAAGTTTCAAATAGTAGATAAATATTTATTATGAGAATGTTCTTTGTATAAATATTGAGTCTTGTATTGATTTTGTTCTCGACCTCTAAAGCCCCATTGTCCCTACAAGAAACCAAATTAATTTGGGGCAAGTTCATATGAGCAAAATTTTCTAAAAATTATTTTGTGAGGTGAAAAGAAAACTTATTAGCTTTTGAGGAATATAATTTTTATTTCAATATATGCATGGGATAAATTATACTCCCTCTGTCCCAAAATAATCTTCATGTTAGACAAAATGTTCCGGATTAAGACTAAAAATAACATTTTTAAAGCCTGTTTTGTACTACATATAGAGTTTGGTGCACTCCTATTGCCCTTGAAACTTTGAGTTTTGAAGCCCTTTTTAAAGTGTAGTTTTGGGTTATTGAAAAGTGAATTTTTTGGGGTATTTTCAAGGAGTACTAGTGGTTATTTAATTATTGAGTGTGAGGTCGTCATTTTGTGGGTAGTTAGTATAAGTCAAAGACCATATGTGTACCTATATTTTGCCTCCCAAAGCCTTCATCTCCTTCAATTAGATAATATTTAAAGAGATGCAAAAAATAAAAACAAAAAGTGTTGATTGACCCCTTCAACCATTTTATTTGTCTTTTGATTAGTGATTGCATAGATGGAGGGAGGACTATTGCTTGGAATTGTTTTGTTAGTCCTAGAGAACAACCAAAAGTTAAATTTGACCAATTTGCAGCTCACAAAGTACAAAAGGAAGATCATTTTGGGACAAAAAATGAAGGCCAACAGGAAGATCATTTTGGGACGGAGGGAGTATACAATCAATTCAAAATTTACCGAGGTGGGTAGCAAAATAGATTTTTTTTAAAATTCTCTTATAAATTATATTTTTGTCTACATAGAAAGCTTTTATTCATTTCATTTGGATTGGGAATGTCAAAGCTCCAGAGCATCTTATTTTGTGGGCAATCAAAGCATCTTCTCAAAAAAGTGATGTATAGTGTTTGTTTTTTAGCTCAATTTTCACATTTATTCAAAATAAAAGTTCCACAGGGTTAAATTTGATTATTAGGACAATCTCATCATTGGGATTAGTGTATTCTAACTCCATTTTGAGCTATTAACAATCAAATTTTTTTCCTCTATTTCTTCCATATTTATATTTAATAATAATAAAAAGAATAAAAATTAATTTTATTTATTTATATATATTTTTAGATTCTTAAACTCAATTCTTAATGAGAAAGCTTTTTAAATTCAAAAAAATTTAGTACAAAAAATTTAAATCAAGAAGATTCAAAGTCTCACATACTAATTTACCATCATGCCCCCCCAAACCATATTTTCTTCAATTTGAATGCATTTATCTTGCAATCTATGTAGTCAAAGTTTTTGAAAACATTTCCATGCATTTTCATACTAGTTTGTTGCAAGGTCATGTGGTTAGATATGCCAAAAAAATGCCATTTAAATAAGATAACAAGAGCAAAAATATTTAAATGGCTTTTTTTTGGCACTACAGAACGCAGCATTTAGATCTGATATGCCAAAGTTATGAAGCCAATCAGAGTTGTTTTGGATCAATGTTCTAGAAATCATTTCTTCCATGTACGTACATATTGATTTTAGAAATGTACTGCGATGATGATGGCAGTTTTAGGCGGGGTGCAATTTTGGGGTGTACCCACTCCACTCCACCTTATCTGAAAACCCTGTTGAAATCCAAAATCATTCGAAGTTGATAAGGATTTCCAATAAGTCTGGCAATCCTGGCAGTGTCATCTGGCTTTCACATGGTGGGAGATCCACATCACTTTAACCTAACTTAAGTTATTGGGTATCAAATCACTTTATTTCTTGGGGTGGAATTTGAACCTAAGCTTAAGTTATCATGAGCCTAAATTATTCTGAGATTAACTTACTAAGCTTAGTGAATAGTGATGACTGGTATCATATTGAGTTAAGCCATCAAAGAGTACTTGTAAGCAATTAGTGTCTAGCTGTTGAATTAATCAATGGAAGCTGTGACGACATTCAAGTTCAAACAATCCCAATGATAAGTGACCAAATGAGTTAAGTTATAATTCCAACCCTCCACTCAAGGTAGAACAGTGCATTGTTGTCAGTGAAATATTCTGGCGACATATTTTGGAATACTCTAACTTAACCCCTAAAGGCCCAAGGCCTTTTTTCTGCCAAATAACACCCAAAACTGCCACTTTTTTAGCAAAGAGTGAAAAAAAATTAAAAATGTTTTTTTTGCACATCTAACCGTAGGATCTTACACCTAATTAGTATGAGAATGTGTGGAAAAAACTTCAGAATTCTTGACCGCACAGATTGCAAGATATCTACATTTAAAGTGAAAAAAAACAACTTTTCAGCACATTGTGGGACTGGATTTTTTGACTTTGAACATTTTTAACTTAAAATTTTTGCACTACAGAGTTTTGAGCTTTAAATCTTTACAGTGGAAAATTGAGTTGAGAGTCTATTTTAAAAAAATCAAATAAAAAAAAGATAATTTTCATTATTAAAAAAATTGTTAAAGAGAAGAAGGTACAAGATAGAAGGAAAATCTAAAGTATTCATATATTTTAGATGGAATTAAAATGCACTAATCCCTATGGTGAGATTGTTTTAGCAAGTGAACTAAACCATGCAAAAAAAAAAATATTGGAAATTTTGAAAAATTGCATTTAGAAATGAACCCTACAAGTTATTTTTTTCAAAAAGATGCTCTAACTACCCGAAAAACAAGAATGTCCATAACTTTCTCATAACAAATCCAAATGAAATGAATCGAAGCTTTGCAAATAGACAAAAATATAATCTATGAGAAAAAAATACTAAAAAAAATAAAAAATAAAAAAGTGCAATTTTTTTTTGCTGCCCGCGCTGCCCCTCGTCCCCTGTTTTGAGCTTATTTGGTCATAACTTTTGTTACCGGGCACCGGTTGTGAAAAAAATTATATTCCCACGTAGCTAATCAGCTTTTCTACCTCCAAAAAAAGTTTCAAAAAATCAGGAGAAAATTGCAGCCCGTAGGTACCTGCCCAAAAACACATTTGTCCCCCGAAGGGACAATGGGCTTTTAGGGGTTAATGTAATGTAAGAGCACCTATGATCAACACTAATAGCATTTGAGCATACTTACTACTCCGTACCATTTTATAAAACGCAAATGATATATATATATATATTTTTTGACACAAGCAAAGAATAACTTTATTGCAAGAAAAAGAGAAAAAAGGACCCCAGCCGCATTCAGTCGGGGGGCAAGTAACAGAGCAACAACATAAATGATGTTTGGGGGTTTCAAGCATCGCCATCCATTTATAGGGAAGCTCCCCGGCTTGGGTTTGGATGTAGTCGTCAAGGAAAAAGTAGTCCAATGTAGACCCAGGGAGGGACAAAAGGAACTTCTTTACGGCATAATTTTCTCTACAAACATGAGGAGAGCGTCCCTGCCATGTAAGTTGACTCATACTAGATCTTGTCACTTTGTTGGTTTGTGGGCTATTTCTTACATTTTTTTAATCAATTGGCATATTGGTTGGTTTTTGATTATACTAAGTCATTATTGCAAAGCATATCCTTGAGGCTGGAAATGAATGGGAGACAAAAGCAACCTAGGAACTATTGGACACATGCCACCCCATTTTCCCAGCTCTATTTGAGAGGAATGGGTGGCAATGTTCTTAAAGATGATTTCAAAACACTTTAGCAAGATTCTTTAGTAAATAGTTTGAAAATTATTTTCAAAATTTAGGTTAGAGTTTCATGAGTTTTGAAATTTTATTGAGTGAAATAATATTGTCTAAAATATGACTCAATATTCACAATTCTTATAATTTCCTCCCCAAATCATCCCAAAATTGTAGAAATTTTGAAAATTATATTAAAAAATATTTGTATATGTTATATTCCATTTTTTTTTAAAGATTTTTGGAGTGAACTACAAGAAATGTAACTAGTAGGAGTCATATTTTAGTCAAAACTATTTCACTCGATAAAGTTTCAAAATTTGTGAAATTCTTATCTCTACCCACCACCACCCCCATCCAAAAAGAAAAAGAAAATCTCATCCCCCTTATCAAAGAATCTTGGAAAAAACTTACTTGTGATCAAAGCTTTTTTTACTAATAAATTTGATTAAATTTTGAAAAAATAAAATAAAATCTTAATCTTTTTGAAAAACTATTTCATACAAGTGTGTTACTTGTACTTCAACACGTCCAAATCTTGTTGATAAAATCTAATTTCTCAATTAATTTTGATAGTTTTTTTAGAATACTTCTGAGAGCCACTGTCAGTGCATGCAATAAAATTTCATTTCATTACAGTTGAGTTTTTTTTGGTTTTTTTTGACACAAATGAAACGGAATTTCATTGCAAATTTACAGTTGGTTTTAGAATAATAAGAAACCCACGTTAAATAGCAACGAGGCATTAATTAGTGTGTTTTTATTGGTTTTATTTAAACCCACAGAGGTACTGTACTGAGATGGGTGTGCCATCTATTGCGAGCATCTTTTGGGAATGCAATGCCGTCTGTTGTCACAGGTGAGTACCCCCTAATAAATGAAGTCCACTGAGCGTAGCATGTCGCGAATTCCAAGAATTCATTGAGACTGAGATAGCCGTCAACAATTCACCAACACACCCGGCATTTGGTTGACAACCTCACAATTAACTTAAGCTGAAGTTAAGGCACTCCTAAGGCTTACCATAATTGTTTATCACAAGGAAAACCAATGTCGGTGCTCTTGAATAAGCAGGACGTTAAAGTGGTCATTTGAAGTCTTGCAGGTTTACCCCTGGGAAAACACTGGAAAACAATTTTTTATTTGCATCCATGATGAAATTTGGAGTTCAAGTTTGGAAGCAGGGACCCCAAATTAGGGGCAGGGGTGAACTGACCCCCTTGCTTGTCCCTTTGGGAAAACCCTGAATTTTTTAATTTTCCATGCATGAATTTTTTGCAAATTCTGAATTCATATTTGCAATCAAAGACCTTAAATTTGACAGGGAGGCTGTAGAAATAGGTTTTACACGGCACAAAATAGGGGGCTTTTTTTATATGCACATTTGGATGGACTTTGGCAGGATGGGTGAGGAGGCCAGTTCACCCCGTCCAAATTAGGATAGGAGAGGTCAAGAATATAGTAAGTGAGGTGAAGAACGTAGTACATCAAGCAACCACAGAATAGAGATAATTTTTTACATTTATCTTTGCATAGGGGAAGACAAATGCTAGATGTAGGCTTGGAATGGGCACTTTAATGTCCTGCAAAATAGGGACTATACTATAATTTGCAAGTGGAGGGTTAAGGTTCTCATTTGATTTCGTGAACTTTAAAAAAAATTGACTCAATGCAAAGTCAGCAATCCAAACCTCAATTGGACTTTTTTGATATATATATATATATATTACATTAAAGGACGACTTTTTATATAAAGAAGGAAAGTACCAATTATTTTTGCACATAACAAAGCTTAGAAAGGTGTGACAATTCTTCTTCTTTCTATTGTAAGCCAATTTATAGGCTCTATGTATCTTGCCAATTTCCCGGGCCAAAAATCACTAGAAGAAATCCAAGTTAATCTTACTAAATGTATTTTGGTTAAATTTAATACAATTGTGTTGAAAATAATGTAGTTTCAACATTATTTTAGTTATAATCATGAAAATATGTGTTATTTCCAATACAATTTTGTTAGAATTAACAAAAGACATAAGCTAGATTAACGCAGATTTCTAAAAAAGAAAGAGGGACCAATTTTGGGGCATTGGGGAGTGATATTATGGCGTTGGTGTAATGGTTTCTAATTGGGCTCATGACACATCTTAGGTGTACAACCTCAACGCACTCTTCAATAAATTTCTAACTCTTCATTTTTTAATTTGGAATGCAATGTGTTTTGGTCAAAACATCTCTAATTTGCAAATGCTATAATACAAGGGAAATCCCCCCAAACACTCTCTAGTGCAATCAAAATTGACCCTTTTTTAAATTCTTGACCCCACCATTATCTTTTTCAAACCTAGTAAGTTAGAGAGACATGGAAAGCTTACAAGGTCGGCTCAAAATAGAAAGATTTATAATTGTCATACCTTTTCAAACATTGTTATGTATACAAATAAACTGAACTTTCCCTTTTTTGCATGAAATGTCTTTTTTTAATGTAGAATATTTTTATCTCTTTTATTTTATAATGTGGAAAAGTTCAATTGAGTTTTAGATTGCTAGCTTTGCATTGGGGCAATTTTTTTTGAAGTCATTGGAATAAAAATTATTCATGATGAGGTTCATCGTAGACCAAATGCTCATCTGTATCTAAGGTATGGATTGAACATGCTATAAGCTTGGTTTGCCAAGACCTCTATAAATTTTGTCTTTTAGCTAGATTTTGAAACAATTTATTTTCATTGTCAAATGTCTTAATTCAAATATTCTTGTACCTATTTGAAGTACTTAACTCTTAAAGGACATTCCATGTTCCCATTTGGTCACACATTAAAATGAAATTTATATGTTTTTTTGAAGTAATTTTTTGTAAAAATCATATTAATTACAAAAAGCTTAAAATGGTATGAAATTTTTAGCAAAATTGTAGATGATAGTGGTAAACATCATGGCATAGTTGGTGTACTCCTTGAGCTCACACCAAGAGAAATTTAATAGAGAAGTTCAAAAGTGTTGTATTTTAAGTTCTCAAGATGGTACCTTTAAAGTGTCACAAAATTTTAGAATTAAAAAAATATTGGACAAAAATAAAAAAGAATGAAAAGTAGATTATTATAACTTAATTTGTATAGTAAACCTCCTAGACATGTAAATTCAAGCCCTATGTGAAATTCAAGTTTGACCCTAAAACTAATCCCCTCTAGCAGATTAGTCCTTTGATGGTTAATCACTGGATGTGCTTCTAATGATAAAATTTAAGTTCTAATTATAAACCAGTGGAAAGTTATAAGGAGTTTTTGACTTTTCTTTCTTGATTTCAGTTTTTATCATTTTTTTTTCTAAAATATTGCCTAAAATGAACAAAATTTCAGCATAATTAAGTAAATGAAATGTGATTTTGAATGTATTGTGCCACTATATATATAGACAGTTACTGTCTCTTTTGAGCTCATTGTGACAAACTGTCACAATGAGCTCAAAACTCCTTATTAATTTTTTTTCTTCTTATTTACACACACACAACACCCCCAAGCATTTTTAATTAAAAAAAATTTAACTAAATTTTTTTCTAAACCTCCCCCCTCCCCTCCCCTCCCCCTCTTTGTAATTTTCAAAACCATGTTCTCTTACAACCAATATGGAATATGTGTTTCCCAAGTATGTATCCCTATCTATACCATATTTGTACCATATATGTACCATGTATCCATATAAAAGTGCATATCCGTATCCGTATCCGTATTATATTCAAGTTTTTTTTGAGATCAACGGGTGTGGGGGGGGGGGTTGTAATTTTTTTTTCTAAAAAATCAATGGCTCTTATTTTTTACAAAGGAGGGGGCTGTTAATTAATGGCCAAATGGATGGTTCACTCTTTTCGGTACATTGTGCCACTCTAGCACCTATCAAAAATTATTTGAAAACCAATAGTGTACATGGTTTGTAATAGTCATGAGCTTAAATTGAAGAAAAAACAAGGAGAATACAATGGACTTTAGAAATACCAATCAATTACAGAACGACAGGTATTACTTGCTATTTAAATAATTTTATTTTGTGCAAACTAGGTGTTGGCTATGTGTTAGATTGAAAGGAATTGAAGTCTAGGTACATGGACTCTTCTAGTGATTGAAAATTGAGCATAACATGTTCAAGGAACTACACTAATAATGATATTTAGTGTAATCACCCTAATTGATTTGGAAATGCTATAAATTTTTACCTTTGATGAAGATTTTTATCAAGAGCACAAATATCTATACTATCACAAAGGGAGATCTTTGTAAATATAAATAGTAAAAATATTCATTAAGTATAAAAATTCATAGTAGTTATAAATCAAATAGTGTGATTTACACTAAATGCTATTATTATTGTAATGGTTTGTGTGTTTCTACAATATGCCCAAACCATTCATTCGGGGGTGACAAACTTGTTGCCATAATAATTGATCAATCCTAATTGACACAAACTCCTCAAACATCAATACACTTAGTTAAGTTAGGGCTTCTCCAATCCATAAGTAGAACAAGGACAATTCTACTAGAATTTTCAAGTAGAGTGAGGTGGACCTCATTCCATTCTAGTGACTTTAAAATATAAAAATTGACCCAATGCAAAGCTAGAAATACAAACTTCAAATAGGCTTTTCCGCATTATAAAAAGAAGTACAATAAAAGATTATAAATAAAAGGCTTTTCATGCAAAAGGAGCTTTTCAATATTTTTGGCACACGTAACAATGTTTGAAAAGGTATGACAATTACAACTCTTCTTATTGTGAACCAAGTTGCAGACTCTATATATTTTGCTAGCTTATCAAGTTGAGACAAAGAATGGTAAGCTTGAGAATAAAAAAAGAACAATACTACTCAAAGTAAGTACTACTTTTTGTAGTGTCCAATAATTATAAAGTAGATAATGGCTATAGAGGATGCGAATATGGCTTATAGGATCGCTTGCTTGAGTTGCGGGGTAATGAGAGGAGATACTACATGTTGTTTGGCACACTCCATGACCATTATTGTTCGTAATGACCACAACAAGAATTCTGGACATGTGGTCGATGGTGCTATTTGCCAATCGTTTCATATTGACTGCTTGTTATTTTCGACAAATGTCCATTAGCTAGTCACATTACATCAATTATTTGTTGCCTTGCCAATCTTATCTAGCAACGTGATTACGTAATTCAAGATTGGAGAACGTTATGGAGGACACAAATTACGAGTGATAATTTGCTTGCTTATAGCCAATCACTGAATACCACGTTGGGGAGAATCCAAGTCATGTCTGTTACGGTGTGGGTGTCGTAGTTTTTGGTTGGATTGAGGATGCTCTTACTCTCCACGTGTTTAGTAGTAAGCATTAGTCATAAGCTCATAACACGTTAAGGTAAATTAGCCCATAACAAGCAAAATGTCCAATGTAGAGACTTATAAACCACCCATTATAGTCTGACATGAACCCGTGACAAATTTTTGTTAATAAATGGGATCACGACTTCATTAGATTGGTTAGTGGCCAAAATTAGTGCCTTGAGTGATGGTGATAGAGTTATTAGTGACTGTCATAGGACACTTACACCTTTTTAGTGTAAGCTTGTTATAAGAAGTTTTTATTTTATTCCTTCAGTATCATAGCTATGTTAGGAAATATTGTGGTCATGTTAGAAAATTTGTAACTACTTTAGGTGGTAAGATGACCATTATGGGAACACTTTTTTTGTTGATTTGGGGTAGTCTAGAGATTATTTTGGGCCGATTGGGTAGCACACTTCAAAAATTCATAACAAATTCATACTTTGTCCAAAAAATAAAATTTCAATTGCTTCTTTCATTTATCACATTTGTCTTTGTATGAAAAAAATCAATTTTTTTTTGCTAATGGCAACAGACCAGACCATTCATTCTACCTGTCATAGTTAGATTTACCTTGATCCAGACACAAAGCTGTAGACATTTTGTATCCGATGAATGACAAAATCTTTTAGTGTAGGATAGAATTGCAACTATTCATCTTCAAAATTATGTTGTGAAAAGGAGAGGTCTTCTACATTAGTTTGGTTTCCAACAAGTGCGGCTTTTGCATTTTTCTTAAGCCAATGATTACCACGGTGTCCAAAGGAATGATTTCCACGGGCACCAGTTTGTCCTTTTATGGGTTCGCTTTTAGTTTCCAACTCCACACTCTACAATATTCCAAGTCTCACTTCATATCAAACTTTGCTAGCAATAACATATAATTTAAAGTTAAGTTTGCATCAACACTAGTAAGTTACATTAACTAGGGTTTGAAATTCACCTCCCACCTTACATGAAAAATGAACCACTCCTCAAAATCGGCCCCTATTTTTTTAAGGGAAATTGAATAGGGAGGATATCTAAAATGGTGCGCATGACAAGAACATGTCAAGTCTAAAGTGAATTTTGAGTAGTGTGTAGCTCAACTTACAACACTGTGGAGGTGACAACCTTCCAAGTGTTCAATTTGGGATACACTTTCAGTTGTTTTAACTTCTTTTTTCTAGCGCCATTTCTTCATGTGCATCAAATGCATTCTGGTGTCACCTACATGTTGACACCTTCTAGCACCCTACAGCTTGCATCTTCGAAAATTTGTAACTTATTCACAGTGCGTCCAAAAATGATGGACCCCCCTTTGCTTTTTGATTCGCAGTCCTTCAACAATGTGCAGAAATTGTCGTTCATATTCTAGAGCATATCGGTTATGCCACACAGCATATTCGTGCGAGCTCAGCGCGGTAACTTATTCTCCCCCGGGATGAGTGTGTGTGAAAAATGTAATGCCGAATCTGCAGAGCCAGCTGTGTCAATCTAGTGAGCAATCTTTCTGGGTTTTTGCAGCAGTGCAAGGCAGGGAAACCAATCCTGTGGAAACTGGAAGCAGAAATGGTCAAAAAGCCAAGACACACAAGACACGCACAAGGGCTAAGCTGAAGCATTACAGGACAGAGAGATGGGGTTCTGTGCGCGCCTCTGAAACCACTGAAACCGAATAAGATTGAGAGAGAGAGAGAGAGAGAACGGGCTGACCCATGTCATGATGCCCAAAGCCATGATGGGCCACTCACCTTGGAGGAGCAGCCGAACTGCCTGCAGCTTACAAAGCCATCACCTTACCAGATCTCGGTTTCTTCAGAGCATCTTCTTGGGGGAGGTCGGGAACGCTACCCCCTTGGGGGTTGCCCCTCACAACCCCCCCGGGGGAATAATAAGTTAAGGTGAACTGGCCTTGTAAGATAGAAACACGTAAAAGCAACAAGGTTAGTGTATGAGCATAGAGACGTGAGCCTACAAGCCTTGAGCCTACAATGTAGGTATGTATCTACACTCATTCAATCATTTAAATATAGGTACATTATAACATGGAAAGAGTGTATAATATGGCTACATTTAGTATAGGCACCTATAACCATAGAAGGTGCCTACAATATAGATTCATGGGTTCATAAACTCATAGATTTTATACTCACATGCTAAGACCATCCCACTTTAAAGCAACACTTTTTCTCATTTTGCTATGTTGAATGACCAAAAGAATTTGATGAGATTGGTAGCAATCTCAAGAAAAATTGTCTCCTCACTACATGGTTTAGTAATTTTCTTGACACTCTATTAACCCCTAAAGTCCCATTGGTCATACATGGGCTAAAATGCAACTTTGGGTAAGCTCGTACGGTCTCAATATTCATTGTAATTTTCAAGAACTTTTTGTGAAGCTAGAAAAATATATAAACTTCATAGGAATATAATTTTTATTTCAATTGGTGCCCGGAAACAAAAATTATGTCACAATAACAATAAGCCAAAAATTGAGGTCTGGAGGCAGTACAAAAAAATTACAAAAAGTTACAAATTTTTATTTTTAATTTTTAAAGTTACAAAAAAATTACATTTTTGTCTACATTTGAAGCTTTGATTCATTCTATTTGGATTAGTAATGAGAAAGTTATGGATAATCGTATTTTGGGGCAATTTAAGCATCTTCTGAAAAAAACTAAACTTATAGGATTCATTTTTTAATGCAATTTTCACACTTTCTACAAATGGAGGTCAAAGTTGTCTAAAATTACAAGGCAACGTTCAAAAGAACTTTTTTTCAACTTTAAATGCTAATATCTTCCAATTTGCACAGTCATATTTAATGAAATTTTTACCACATGATCTAAGGCAAGTAAAGTACAAGATCCTTACAAGATTCTAAGAATTTTTTTTTTGTTGTTTTCTTAGGCGAGCGCAATAGAAATGACAATTTTGAGTGTTGTTTGACAAAAAAATGGCCTCAGGACTTTAGGGATTAATGTATTACAAATTTTCAAAGCTAAACTCACATTGATTGAATGAACATCCCTGAAGAACAAAATGTCTCAATTTTCATTGGTTGCTTCAAAATTCTCTTTTCTTCTTGTTTTTTGCATCTCAAAAGTGGGTGGTGGTTTTGCATCTTGAAAATGTTGCCTTAAGGTGTTTCTACCTTACCACCCAAATTAGAGTTTCGGCTTTATATACCTATTGGCTACATCTCATAACAAAAATGTACACAATGGATACATAAGGGGAGAATTGTAATTTGGGGGTAATAGATTGGATCCCCTTATTTGGAGAGAGAAAGTCTTATAGGTCTACACCTATGAAAGAGAGCAATAATATGAGGCGGGCATCCAAAAAATGCCACTTTTTTTATTGTGCTTAGTTACTATCATTAGATTGGTCAAATTTTTATATGTTCTTGTTGGCAATTGAAATGAGGTTCTATTGCATCGAAGAACATAATGTTTGGATATTGTTTGCAAAAGTTATAAAGGGTCAAAGTTTTTTTTATAGAGATTTTAAAATCAATTTTTCCACATAGGTATATATATTGATTCAACAGATCTACACAATGATGATGGTAGTTTGAAGTCAATGGTGCATTTGGAAGTTGCCCACCTTATTGTCCCTCCCCAATCATTGTTACATAGCTTTGTCTTTTTTGTCTTAGCAAGGGGATCTTTTTCCAATGACAATGAGTCCTATTCATGCTTTACAAAACTACGAACCTTATAAAACATACAAAATATACAATAGTAAAGTAGGGACACAATATCACCATTCTTATTGTCAATGATTGTGCAATTATGGGCCCTAAAAATTATGACATTCATTTGCACAAAGCTTGAAAAACAAGGACAGAGATAGAGATTTAGGATTTAGGTTGTGCGATCTACAAAGTGCCAAAGCCGTGGACTTTTGCCAATTAAATGAAATTGACTTAATTTTGCTAGAATAATCAAATTTATTGTTAGACTAGCCAATTTTATAAATTGATTTTTTAATTATTAAACTGGACAAATTTTTATATGTTCTTATTGTTGAATGACAAACATTATTAACTCCTAAATGTTGAAGACCTTTAATGAGCTAAATTGGAGTTTGGTCAAAATTAACTTCTAAAGGACTAACATGTTTAGAGGCCCAAAATTGTTTCAAAACACTCATACTACAAAGCAAGGTCAAAATCTTCATTAATATTTATTTGTTCCAAAACTTTAGAGTAAATATTCCAACCAATTGCATGTTCAATGTGCCTAAACTTTAAAAGGTAGGCTTTTCTAGCTCTTCCAAATGGTGAAGTTTTGTCTTTGAAATTGAATGGCTTAAATGTTTATGATTAGTTTAAAATCTATAAAATCTCCAAAAATAATTAATATTTTTTTAGAATATTGTTCTTGATGCCTAATTTGATACTGAAATAAAAAAATCCTTCTAACTTTTGCAATATTTATTGAAATGACATGAAACAAAGCTTCACATATAAATTATGATAAGTATCATCCATCCTAAAAAAATAATGCAAAAATTCAAAATTATAAAGTTAATAAAGTCTGACCAAATTCTCAAAAAGCCCAAAGTGGACTCCTCGATCCTTTAGGGGTTAGACAAAAGACTAAGTTTTGATAAATCTTATCAATTTAAAAAAATTAATACTATAAAAATTCAAACTAGACATATTGTGAATCATATGAAAAAAGAAAATACAAAAATATCACTTATGGGTTGAAAGATTTTAATGTTTGTTCAAGAGGATGGTAAAACTATAAAAATGATTTGAAATCTTTCAAACTTCTTTTTACATGTCAAATCTAAAATTGAGGTCATAAAAAGAAATGTGAGGCTGAAGGGCATAACATGTATAACCATTATCGATTTATGGCTTCTCAAAATCTATTGTACAATTTTCTAAAATAAATTTCCAATGTGATTTTTTCTCCAAGATCATGTGGATTTACAACTCATGTTTAAGAGTCTCTAATTCTAAAAATCAAGATTTGGAATGGACACCATTTGCACAAAAAATTCAATAGAAAAATTATAAATATTTTTTTAAAATTGGATTTTAAATGATTAAAATAAAATTTACAGCATATCCAACTAAAAAAATACCAATACCAATTATTTATTAATATTTTATTTAACTTTAAAGTCTAGTCAACACCAAATTATCATGCCTTGGGCATTTTGGTATTAATTTCTAAAGGATCTTAGAGTAGTCTAAGTTTCAAAAAATGTGAAGATAAGTTATAAAATGTAATTGAGAATAATAAATTAGTACTACCTCACTACTAGTAAAATGGTCTTAGGACATCCAACTTTTGTGTTTTTACTTTATGCCTCAAGACCAACTTTTCAAATGGCAACTTTCAAACCAAAGTTGTGAACTATAACAATAGAACATATCCATTTAGTTGGATCCACCATACACTATTAAAAAAACCCGTTTTTTTAGACAAGCTGTAAACATGTAGATATGTTTTTCCTAACCTCAAACATGTCCTTGTCGATGTTCAAATTTTTTTGTTAAGATTGACATGACAAAAACATGGTGAAATGTGACAAAATGTTGTCAAGTAGAGAGAGGTTTGCCTTGAAAAATCATGGGGATTGTGGTTGTGACCAAGAATGGCTTAGGAACAAAAAAGGTCATAGTCGTATAAAATCTTGAATCTTGTTCTTCAAATATTTTACATTGAGATGGAATTGCTCCTTGTTGGCATGTCTTGAATTGGCTCTAAATGGATTCAAATGTTATGATAAGTGATAAGAAACTACAAGCTTCTGATGGATAAAACGGGACAGCCAAACCACAAACTGAACCTTCAAAAAGATTGGCTCCTAAACTTCAAATTTCCAGTGACCAGCATAGACAATCTAGCCTCACTGTGAAAACAAAACAAATCTTGACCATGTGGGCCATTAACCCTTTAGTGACCGTGGTTGATTTGGGGGGCAAGTCATTTTTTCAATATATACTTTAAAAAGGTTAATTTAGAATGAGCTTTGAGCCAGATAAATATGATCAGACTGTAGAAATTGAGGCTACAAGGCCTTGCAATGTATTGCCACAAGAATGAAGGTGATCGAAGCTTTCATTAAGACATGAGAATGGCTCAAAGATTGAAGTGAGAACTAAATCTACTACAACCAAGCAAAAAGTGTCTCTAAACTAGGTTGCTCAAAATTCTCTCACACTCTAAAATATTCCACTCCTCAAATATACATTGTTTGTACATGTTGGTTTTCCATCTTCACAAGAATGTACAAAAAATGTACATTTCATGGTTTTTATACCTCTGCCGTTTCAACTTCAAAAATTTGTAGCTAATTCCATAAAGTTCCAAAAATATGAAATAACTTGGATTAGATGCCAATTCTACTTGTTTTTCAAGGAAATTTTAACAAAATATAATTCAAATTTTTTACCTCCCCAAAACTCAATTTCAACTCTTAGATGGGTAGTTTTTGGCCCTCCTACCTTAGCTAATCCATGTACATCCTTGGATTTCATGGATTAGATGGTGGTGGGCTTGCCAAGCAACATTGTTGCCTTCATGGCTTGTGTATTTTGATAAAAATTTGCCTAGATTGAAGCTTATTTGTACATTTTCTTGGCCAACACAGATTCATTCAAACTAGCATAGCTCACACATTATTGCATGCCTTGCCAAACAATTTGGTTTATAGTAGAGTTATTCATAAAGTAAACCCGAGTTTAGAGGTAAAACTGGGGTTTGAACCCCTGCTTTATGTAAAAAAGCAGATGAAAAAGTAAAAAGCTCGCGCAATCAACACTAGCAAAACAAAACTTGGGACTAAACTTTCTTTCGCATCGAAATGGTGCCTAAAAAAGTTTGGACCTGAGTTTACCTGTCACAGAAATTGTACATTGACAATTAGAGAGAATGGAGGGTGGAGAGGTTGTTTTTATAATGAAATCCACTGTTCTTTATGAACTCTCAAAGGATATGGGTTTATTTTAAGATTGAGCTCCTCCAAGCTCTTACAAGTTACTTACAACTCCAACCATTTACATATCCCATATGGGTTGCTTTACCTTCTTTCACCAGTTTGTATAAGAGCTTGTTTAAAACTGGATACCAAACTAGGGATGACTTTACGAATAACTCTAGTGAGTGTCTAAAGATGCTCTAACTCCGTTCCTCTTTGGATTTTTACAAATTAGGTGTATTTTGACCTACAACAAGCATATAGTCCATAAATTGACCAAAATGTGGTCGACCAGTCACTAAAGGATTAACCTCATTTTGTCACTACGACACAAAACAAGGCTTAAGCAATGGTTTAATCTACGTTGCCTGCAACAACAAAGTATACAAAGAAATGAAAGCTACAAGCCACAGTACACATGTCTTCAGTGTCCTCCAATTCTAACTTCAACTTCAACTCCAACTCCTTGGCTGAACTTTGGTGTGGTGCCACTGATGATCTAAGAAATCAAATGAGATATCTAATAGCTTTTTAGAAATCTTACAGAATTCTCTACTCCTCCTCCAAAGCTCAAACTAAATTAAACTATTTCCATCCTTTATAGTCACTCAAAGTTTCAGCTTCTAAAATTGAGGGCAAGAGACCCTTTTTCACTTCCGCACTCACAATTTACTTATAAATGCTCCAAATAAAACAAATGATAACTATTTGAAAAGTTAACAAAATTTTCCACACTCTTTTTAAATTTTATTACAAACTAAAGACATGTTTGTCTTTTATGGTTGATCAAAGTCTTTGTCCCTTCACATGAAAGGCAACAGATCTCCCTCCACTCAAACTAGCACAAATTTCAACTCACAACTTCAATTCAAGCAAGATAGAGTTTTTTGAAAAGACAAAATCATGATACACAATTCCTCTAATTTCTTTCCAACTCAACAAAACTTAACAACTATGGCTCCTCAAACATTCAAGTCTTCTAAACCAACAACGAGGAAGAAGATGAATAGTATTTTTTTTATCCTCCACCTTATCTTCCACTTCACCTACACAAGCCAAGTGGACTTCAGTCCATATCTTAACTATAAGGATACACTACCACCCCTCGGTCATTAAATTCGACCACACAACTAAATTCATCTCTTTACTAAGAAGGTATATCATCCCAAAATCCTTAAAAGGCAATTATTTCATTATTTTACTTCTGTGACTTTGGATATATAAAATAAAATATGTAAATTACTTAGCATGTCTATTAGATGTATATTAGAGGTAAAAAAAAACAAAATTCATGACAAGTATCACTCCATCTGCAAAAATTTGAGAATGTGTCTTATAGTGGTTGCAACATACTTTGCACAATCTGTCTTAGTTAAATGATTGACTAACCCCTCTAACCAATGTTGGTGGCCATGACTCCCTCTTATAGGCCTAACCATACAATAATATTGATAATCATTTAGACCTTCAAAACATCCTTCAAATGTCACTTCTCAGCATCGGGCTCAATACATTTGACCTGCAAAAAGATTACTAATGCTCAAGCATCACGCTGAAGGTTTCTATACCACCGTTGCTCCACATGAGGTTGCTTTGGCGGTCGAGAAGGCCTAGCTTCATCTTGACGACGCTCATGCGGTAATGCAAGACTTAACAGTGGAAGAGATTGATCCAATAGTTGTGACAAAGAAAATTTAAATTTTGATCCCAATTGAAGCTCATCATCTTGAGACTTAGAAAAAATCCTCCAGTTTGACATACTTAAATCTAAAGTGAAAAATAAAGAAACTACATCAAAATGATGAAGTTCTCAAGCAGACGCTTCTTTTTAAATAGATGGATTGTGTCATAATGAGAAAGCGTCACTTTGAAGCTACTAAAATGACATATTAATATATGATTTTACACCATATACGTATTTACAATGTGACAACGTGCCTTGTTTTTAAAGCAACATCATAGCAAACAAGGTAAAAGAAGGTGCCAAAAGTGCGCTACATGGCAGTCACATCACCACCATCTAAGTGCCATGTCGATAGGCAGTGCTACATGAAATTTTTTTCACCCAAATCCAAGATGATGTGTAAGCTAACGTAGCACATGACATCATGCTGTATGAGAAGATTAATAGTGTTTTGAGCAACTTCAACTTAAACGTCAAGAATTTTTTTGATATTGTTTTTAGCTCTGTCAAATTAAACACCTAGATGTTTTTTAAAATGTTAACTTCAATATCTAGATATTTTGCAGCATCAATTTTGACATACATTATACAAAGTACACTATACACAATATGCCATAAATTATATATCATATGCCATTCACATTATGCCGTATTTGATATTTATGTTGCATGGCTTAAAAACCACTTATTGTGAATATATTGACAAGAAAAGACAAGCTATTTATAGAAGTGGGGTGGGATATGTAAATTTATTTAATTATACAAAGTTGTTGAAGTTGAAGTCATAAAATAAAATTGGACATCTTTGTTGATAACGCAAAAAATATTTGGATGTCTTAATTGATGTTTCAATTGATGCCTAAAAAAACATTGTTTAAATTTTTAGATGGCGTCATAGTGTGTTGATGTGGCATGTCACTTCATCCTTATTAGATGCTATGTCACTCAAATGCCACATCAAGTGCCATTTAAATTTCTTTTTTTCCAAAACATGTTACATGGTTGCCTTTTTCCTATGTTTTTACATTTGATCAAAATTTTCCTCAGCCCATAGTAACTTTTACTAACTTATCTAGAGTTAAACCAAAATCCCTTGCTAATGTGGCAATTCTATAATTTCTTGGACGATGTACAGAATGCAACTATGTTTTTCTTATGTCTCTCGGAATATTATTGTTATACATGAAATCAACTCGTTTTGCCTTTGACATCTAAACATTTATTGGAACATCCAATTCAATTTTGCATCCCATGGCTGCAATACCATCTTTGTGCTCATGCATTACATGAGATTTCACTATTGTGGAAGGTTGTGCGTTCCTTGGAGTTTTCAGACTGTGAGAACTTTGATGTAGGAGTAGGTTGATGTAGCAAAGCAATTGCCATGTCGGATATTAATACATAAATAAATAAATAATATATACATATAATTTTATTTAATTTTTATTTAATTTTTATTTAATTTTATTTTGACCAGCGTTGGCTAGTTCACAAGATTAGGAATGGGCTTGAAATAGCTCTCTAGACCCCCCAAAACACATCTAATGTTTAAAAAAATATGAATGTTTGTTGCTAACGTCTAGAAAAACATTTTTTTTTAATAGTGATAGATCATATTCATATAGTTGGATTTGCTTGGCCCTAACCAATATTTATTAGTAAAATTTGATTACAAAAATTCAAAATTATTTCTAAAATCAATCATAGATTGAATATTAGTGTGTTTTGCAAAAAATTCTTGCTACAAGGTTGAAATACAAATTTTAATTATAATTTTTTTAAAGATTATAATTTAAACTAATTTATTTAAGTTAATTTTCAAGGATTTCTTTGAAGTTAGAGAATTACACCTATTAGGGACAATTTGAGGTTTGCTAATCCATATGTGATTAACCCCTAAAGTTCCTTGACTATGTTCTCACCAAAAATGCTCCAAAACTGCCATTTCTAGTACAAGTACCAAATATTTGAAAAATATCATTTTTGCACACATATAACCGTAGGATCTTGTAGTATTCTGGTTTGAAAATACGTGGAAAAAATTTCAGAAATTTTCATCGTGTAGATTGGAATTTATTAGCATTTGAAGTGGCAAAAGTCCTTTTTTGGGCCCTGCGAAAAACCGGGCAGCTGCACTTCACAAGGTCAGATTATTATGAAAAAAATTCCAAAATGATTGTGCTTCTTTGGATTCATTCTTCAAGGCAAGTTGGCTACATGCTTGAAAATTTTCAAATTATTTGGAATTGTACAACATATAGGAAAAAATAATAAGTAGAAAGAAGTAGAGAATGGTTCAAAACACTAAATTGTTAAGAAGTTAATTATGGAATTGAAAAATGCTAATCCCAATGGTTGCAATGTTGTAATAAACAATCTACACCCTAAAATTTTATTTTTTTTGAAAAATATTGAAAACTGAGTGAAATAAACGACTTTAAAGTTTATTTTAGAGTAGACAATCCATAATTGCCCACAAACTAAAATTCCTCATAACGTTTGACTCATTGATCAGAATGGAATGATTCAAAGCTTTTCACGTATATATAAATCTAATAAACCAATTTCAAATTTTTATTTTTGAAAAAAGTGATTTTTTCTGATCTGCCCGAACTGCCCGAGTTGAGAAACAAACAACATATTTGGCCATAACTTTTGACTCGCATTTCCAAATGTCATGAAATTTGGTGCATATGAAAGATATTCCTCGTCCACGCCTTCTATAAAAATGTCAGCCCAAAATGTGAAAATCTCCAGTCACACGTACCTACCCAAAATTGCTATGTTGCCAAAAAAGGCATGTTGGTCCTTTAGGGGTTAAGCAACAACCTTGAAGAGTTAGTGGGTGAAGATGTTGAGAATATTTTGGTTCTTCTCCATTTTATATTCATCATGAGTTTATACTTAGCCTATGAAGGATCAAAAGGGTTTGTTTTGAATATCTAAATATTTTTGGGCAAGCCATTACAATGCCAAAATTAAATACTATTCAATCTTTTAAGTAAATGGATGCCGTTTTTTTGTTGCAACGTCATAACAGACCAATTTGTGCCCAAATTTGGCCTAAATGCCATAGAGTTTTGAGGTGAAAATGTTATTTAAGAAGGATGTTGGGAAGATCAATCAACTAAATGCTTTTCTTAATTTCTAAAGTCCATTAATTTTAAGACCACAATGTTGGAACTCTTTAAAAAACTTTATAATATTTGAATATTTATATATAAAATGTATGATTTTTGTTTTAAAAATTTATATTTATATAATACAACAAGCTTCTAATAATTCAATAATCATTGTCATAGTTTTGAATCCATTTCAATTCTATTATATTGTGGTTGTAGAGTAGGATAGGATTGGTGAAAAACAATTCTAAAAATAAATGCCAAAATTTTAGGGGAAACTATTTTTCAAAATATAATGAAATTGTATGGTGAAAAAAAGAATACATGCAATTTAAAAAAAAAATTTAGAATCCTTCAGAAAAAAATTCCTAGGAAAAATAAATATTTGACAAAGAGATGTTGATAGCCCTAGTACACTTACAATATTCTTATTAACCCTTGAAGAATGGACTGGTGACTATGGAAATCATCCATTTTTGTATTGTATGAAGCATTGGTTTAAAAAAAATCCAAAAGTACTCATTGCAAGTCAAATTATTGTAGAAGACCTCCCCTTTTCACACAAAATTTGGAGGGTGAATAGTTGCACGTCTGTCCCACATAGAAGGATTCCTTGTCATTCATTTCCAAAAAACGGACATAGTGTTGTTTATGGATTAAAGTAAGAGATGCATAAATTGTTTGTTCCCATTCTAAAAGCATCCCTATCTCTAAATAAGGTAGTGTGCTCTAAAAGCGCCCATCTTCTTCAAACCGCCCCCATTTTTAGGTGGAGAATGGAGATGGGGATGATCCTTAAATTGACCAGTTTAGCAATTAAATGCATTGAGGAAAAACTATTTTTCTATTGCAAGAGCCAATCATTGTCTTTGCTTTCTGCAAATCTCTTTACAAGTTGCAAGTGGATTGATTTTGGAAGGCCTATGTTCACAAATAGGTGCCTATGTCCTGAATCTTTGAAATTTTATAAGTCATTAAAAAATGCTTAGAAAAATACAAAACCACTTGTGTTAGGTTTCACATCTATTTTTCTTTCTCTGAAAAATGACCTAAAAATAATTCTGTCTATGAAAGCCTGTGAAAAAGGCGGACCAGCCCTTAAATGGTTGCTTTAAGAGCATACTACCTTAGATGGCACGCTGAATGTAACATGCCACCCTTTCGTAGATAGGCAACACCTTTAAAACAAGGACAATCAATGCACACCCTACCTCTACCTTACCCCACATCCAGAATGCTGTGGATTCAATGGGAAGAAGGGTGCATCAATGTGTGCATCCTCTCACACTGCTACAGAATATTATTGTACTGGGTGGTCGCGGGTGCTCATGTCCTCGGGAGATTATTTATTAAATTGCCATGAATATGAATGAGGCTTGTATTCAATAGCTCGACGTTTCCCCATATTAGTCAAGATGGGAATGTACCCGAGTAACAATTAAATTGGTCCCTCAGAGAGCCTATGACAGTGTGTAGGACCTTCTCACACAGATGGAGTGTGAAGGCTATTAAGTTGGGTTAGGTCAGGGATAGAGACCCCAAACCACAGGCCATGAATGGTGAGCATGACCTTGTCCAGAATACTGATTTCCATGAGCCCCGGCCTGTGAACATCGATGTACAAAGTGGTACAGGATCATTTTTAGTTTTAAACCACAACTTGGAGTACTAGACTTGGCATACCAGGTAATGAAGGTACCTGCCTGCCATTGCAAGAATTCCTCAAAGCTTGATTCACAAATTTCCACATAAGTTAGTCACAACAAAGGAAATTTTGGGATGCAAACTGGAGAGTCTATCCTTCTGTTGCATGCCTGTGATGTTGGATATTTTAGATTCAAATCCAATCTTGTCCTCTCTGTCAAGACACAAAGCGGGTATAAATCACACACTCTTTAACCTGCTTGAACTTAATACGATCCCAGTTCTCTGGAGGTCAGTAGAGATTTAAGAAAATCTTACAAAACTCTTTGCCCTTGAGAACTACAGTGTAGAATCTCTTTATGATCTGTCAAATTTAAGTAAAGCATGCAAGGATTTGTGTTATTCAGAAGACTGGGGTCTGGAAGATGGCAACAACTATGACTGAAACTGCGCACAAGGTTGGGGCACATAATAGCACTACCATATATTGGCATATATATTAAAATATCACCAGGAAAAAGAAGAGCTTTAAGGTATGGAAGACATATTTTACTATTACTGGCTTAAACCCAAAGACTTAGTACTGCAACGAAAAGTAATGATATCTGAAATGTCCCAAGTCTGACATTTTCTTCTCTTGTTAAAAATCCTTGCATCCTGAGTTCAAGAACGAAGGTTTTGGTCCTCAGTCAACTACTATAGGTCAGTGCAGTTACTGCCAGCCATAGTGAAACTACAGTGAAAAGGGTGGACGGTCAACATTGTTCAAGAGTGTTATGCGAAAAGCCCATTGGGCGTCTATTATTATTTTCAGTACTGAAATTGACACAAGGCAAGACTACCATCGGTATGAGAAGTGAGCACCCGGGTTGAACCAACCCGCACGCACAAAATGGGCACTTTTCTAGAAGGCACCATGACGCTTGAACTATTGGAAACACCTCTGAGCGGAACTGTCGTCTCACTCCTGCTTGACTCAGGACCTTGAGTGTCGGCTCTTGAGCCAGCGCTGGGTCGAAAGGATTTAAGAATCTTCCCCGAGGAGGAATCCCAGATACGCACGCTCCCATCCATACTTCCTGTCACAAGTGTCTCTGGGGCATAGTCTTGCAGATGTAGACTTTTCATCACACTCTTGTCATGACATTCTTGCCATAGAATTTCTTGAGTCCTGGAAAATGTCAGAGACCCTGTTCCGTTAGAACCAGCAGTACAAATTGCATCATAGCTGAGCAATAACGCTATTGGTACGTCGTGTAATGGAATTAGTAGTGGTGAAAAAACTGTGGAATTGGGCAATGGTTGTGCACAAGCCGTGAATGACAATAGCGAACATACCTTATGTCCCAGCAACAAAGGCGACCTAATGATGTCCCTGCAAATAGGAAGTGACCATTTCTACCCCACTGCAAGCACTCCACCTCTGCAGCATAAATAAGACCTCAGAAAGTGAAAATATTTCACAGGACTAAGCAAAACAAAATACCGGTGAAAGCTTTTGCAAGAGTAAAAACAGACGTTTCTAGTAGGTCACAAAAGCAAGACTCTAGGAATCCTTTAAAATATGCTCTAGCCCAAAATTGATGACCCTCTCGCCTCCACAATTAAGAGAAACAACACTACCGTGAAGATCTCCCAATTTTGTACATGCACTACACTGTTGCAAGTATGAAGCGAATCAGAAAGTGGACCTCTCGTAGGATTCGGCCGTAGTAGCCGAGCCACAATTTCACCAGATGAGCTGTCGCAGACTTGCACAGATCCGTCCCTAGAACCACTAGCCAGTAGTTGCATCTCTTCCTGCAAACTTAAAGTCGACACAGCAGCAGAATGGCACCTGCATCCCTGAACATATTAGCGAAACAGACTCCTTAAAGCTGACGCAAATCCCCTGAATTAATGGTAATAAAACAACCACTTTAATTGATCATAATGTACAAAACATAATTCGGATGTGGCCAAATTTTATATTACTAGAATCAGTGAAGAACATTGTATGTGTTGGTAAAAAAATAAAATAAACTGGACAAGAGAAAGTGCCCAAATGACCCACTCAAGACTGCTAAAACAACATGAGGCCCAATTTGAGCTTCTTGGTCACTTAGAGATTAAGGATCTACGTGTTCTCCACTACAGTTGCGATCTGACTTTATATACCACCAGTGACATTCCGTGAAAGGAACACACGGTAGTATGGTTCTCGTCATCTCACAAGTGTACAATAACGATCCATCACTGGAGTGCAAATTCATCTGATATTAATACTTGCAAGAAAACATATATTAAGTCCTATCTATGAAGCAGAATAATTTGATAAGAAGACGATTGCAACCTCAATATGCGAGAGCAGCGTCCACTATACAGATCGTAAATGCGGGCACTGCCATCAGCACAACCAACTGCCACCTCCGATTCTGTGCAGCTGCATCTCAAAAGTACAGAAAATCATCTCTCAAGAACAAAAAGAATCTGTTCAAGGTGTAAAGAGCTGCAGCTCCTACTATACTAGCCACTCTTACCTCAAGCAATAAAGACGACAACCATGACCACCCATTTTATGAGTCACGCGTCCTCCTCTATTTCGATTCCATATCCACGCCTCCGCCCCCGTCGCTGCAACAATCTGCCCCATAACCCGTGCATCATACATCGTCTTTCTAGGATCACCGTCATCACAATACTAGGGAGAACTCGAAGTCAATAGCGCGAATCTCCGTTACATATTAGCCTGAGGTGTTATAATTGAATCAACGACTATGATGTACATAATACTGTTCGTAACTTGATATCGAAGGGTAATTCTGAACTTCATAGATGCAGAAAGCGAAGAAATAGCGGATATGAACAATAGAATCACAAATACAAATACTGGTTTGTTCACCTTGTTAGAATCAAACTCAAGATCGACTATAGGCGATTTAGGCTTGCCAACTTTGTACTCCTCCACACAATGCAGAGTGGTCGCAGACCACACGCGTATGATCTAAAGGCAAGACTGCGTATGGTAAGTAAATGATAGGGAGGACGACGCACAAAAGGATGCTATCAGTACATAACCAGTACAGTGGAAGTAAATCAATAAACGCAGTAAGAAAATCAAGCCCTACGTTCTAGACACTTTTTCTACCACTCATCATTGAAACTTCAAAACTCAAGAAATCCATTGGCCGAACTCCCAGATACAGTAACGAGGAGAATTCGCAGCACCTGATCACTAGAGCCACTGACGATAGTGTCCATATTCATGCGGCAGCAATCCACCCTGCCCCTCCCGCATTCATCCCCACCTGCACATCAGTTCTAGCAACATTGTTGCAACCCCATATACATAAATATTGGTTGAAAATTCCTATATCCTGGATAATTACATCAAGTTTTCTACATTATGGATTTCGAATAGTCGAACATAGTAATGTTCAATCAAGGTCAAGTCCCAAAGCAAGAGTTGATAAAAATAAAACAAGCTAGGACGCTTACCTTGAAGAGTGACCCTTCCACCAACGAGAATCCATGTTACCATGAACGAGATGGACCCGTTGGCAAGTAGCAACAGCTCTTGTTTTGAAATCCAAATCACTGGATAATTTCATATTCAACTGCGGAAACCTGAGTTTCAGCTCCTGCTCCTGCACCTCGTTAGATTTCTCCCATAAAGATGAGCACTTCGTAACTGCATTATGCCTGCAGTACACCATCCAAAAATTCCTCAAAAAAGTCAACAGCACGAAAGGATCTCCTCGATTCACTGTAGCGAAAACATACATTGCAACCTACAGTAGCCTCAAAGTAACCTACATTGTCTTCACATCCTGTCAAATTGAACACAGCTTTGCAAAACGAGGTGCCAAGGGCTCTTTTTCAATCCAATTCAGAGGGGGTTCAACAGGGGTTCTATACAAAGTAATGCAGACCTGAACTGACGACTCTTGATAAAAGAACAATTCTATATTAAATTCAATTCTAAAAAATCTCAATCTAACATCTTTCCTTCCACAAAATGCTCGACGGGTTCAAAACACCAAAACCTCAAAATGCCGAATCTCTCAGTCGAATTAGGGTTACCTAGAGCATGAAAGGCCTTTCTCAATCCTGACTGACCTCAGGAAAAAAGTAGATCTCACAAGACCCCAGAAAAGAATAGGAATTGTGTGACAACGCACCAGGCACTGCAGACGACGGAAGCGCGAGCGAGCGAGGTTGCAGGCAGGCGCGCAAAGATGCGCAGCAGGAGCTCGGCAGGAGCACCTTCCCACGACACCTTGCCGATCTTCTTCATCTTTACCTTGCTTCTCCCCAAATTTTCCATGATTGTTGAGAAAATCTCACAATACGGATCCTCAATCTCATTGACTTCGAAAGCCTCAACTCAAATTCCCACGATTTTGATCAGATTGGGCGTACTGTACAATTGCTGTAACAACAGGCTCCCGCATTCCAGTCTTCATACTTCTTCTTCTATGTGGATGAAAATATGGATGGAAAAAGTAGATGATAAAGGTAGGTGAACCATTCGTGGACCTTAAAAAGGGGTCCTTCCTTCAATTCCAAGAGAGAAATAATTCCAGGCATCATATTTGGGTGTCAACAACACTTTGAAGTTATATAAGATCCAACTAAGTTGCTATTTTTAGTAGTTTGTATTTTCGACAAATTCTTTTTGAAGTCTAGTTTTAGCATCAAAAATCCGATTTTGAAAATGAATGATTATGATTTTTCTATTCAAGATTTTGTGCAAGGGTGTCTATTGCAATCTTGACTTTTTGTAGCGTTGAGCCTCAAATACATTGGATCTTAGAGAAAAATCACATTAGAAATTCATTTGAAAAAATTGTAGAGTAGATTTTGAGAAGCCATAAATTGATTGGAGTTACGCATGTTAGGCCCTTCAATCTCATATTGTTTGGGTGACCAATTTTTTAGATTTGACATGCAAAAAGAGAGCTCAAAGATTTCATAGTTTTAACACCTTCATGATCAAACATTATAATCTTTCAATCTTTAACCCCTAAAACTCCGTTTGTCCCCTCGGGGGACAATCTGGGTCCGGGTAGGTTCCTATTGTCTCAATTTAAAGTGAATTTTTTTGAGATTTTTTGAGGATGTGTATCTTTGCAAGAGCTTTGTGGATATATAATTTTTGTTTCAATTGGATGCCAGATGAAAAAGTTATGGCACAATGAGCAAGAAATGGAGATTTGCGGGCAGCCCAAAAAAAATTACAAAAGATAAAAATAAAAATAATTTTTTTTTCCTAAAATTTTATGTTTTCACCTATACGTGGAGCTTTGATTCATTCTATTTGGAATAGGGATGAGAAAGTTATGGACAATCTTAGGTTTTCGGGCAATTTAAGCACCCTCTTGAAAAAAACCTTTTTGTTCAACTTTGAATGCTAATATCTTCCAGTCCGTATGGTGAAATTTGATGAAATTTTTACTACATGATCTCATACAAGTTAAATACAAGATACTACGGTTGAATTCCCCCCAAAACAAAAAAATTGGTTTCCTTAAGTAAATACAACAGTAGTGGTAGTTTTGAGTGGTTTTTGGCAGAAAACACCCTCAGGGTTTTAGGGGTTAAATGCTATTGTTGTGTTTTCTTTTCCTATGTGATCTCTAACATGTCTAGTTCGAATTTGTAAAGTTACAATTGCAAAAAAATTGATGGAAAATATCAAAATGTCATCTTTTTCTTCAATTTAGAGCAAATTCCAAGAAGCTCAAAACAAGCCTTGGGCATTTAGGGGTTAACCCATAGACAACGTTGAGGACTTCTTGATTGGTGAATGACAAAGAATCTCTCCATGCAAAATAGAAGGGCAACTATTCTTCCTCTTTTCTTCATTAAAATGCACATTTCAAAAAATTGATGTATGTATGTATGTATGTATGTATATATGTCTAAAATTTCATTTTATTTTTAATAATTAAAATAAATCAAATTAAATTTTATATGACTTTTTAAAGATTTTATTTGTAAGAATTATAAAAATTATAAAAATTATAAAAATTATAAAAATTAAAAAAATTATGAAAATTATAAAAATTATAAAAACTATAAAAACTATAAAAACTATAAAAACTATAAAAACTATAAAAGTTATAAAAATTATAAAAATTATAAAAATTATAAAAATTATAAAAATTATAAAAATTATAAAAATTATAAAAATTATAAAAATTATAAAAATTATAAAAATTATAAAAATTATAAAAATTATAAAAATTATAAAAAATATAAAAAATATAAAAAATATAAAAATTATAAAAATTATAAAAATTATATGAAATTTATAAGGAAAATGGAAACAATAATGACAAACATCATCTTGTAATTGATGTACGCTTTGAACTTACATGAAGATAAATTTGATTAAAAACAAATTCAAAAGTGGTATATTTTCAGCTTTCAAGATTCTATCTTCAAAGTGTTACAGAAATTATAATTTTACAAATTTTGAAAAAATCTAAATGGTATACAAATTAGATGATTGGAATTACATTATTTTGGATAAATTTAAAAACATTTAAAATGAAGAATTATGTGAAAATTCAGCTTTTGATTTTCAAAATGCATGAGGGTCTTGCAATGTCCTTTAAGGGTTGAATACAAATAAATCCTCATGAGCTTGCTCATATATTTACAAATAGACTCAATTCCATCTACTTTATCAACACACATCTTAAACATCCAAACACAAATCACACAAAAAAAACTATACTTGATTACATTACTCAATTACTGCAATCCTGCACATTTTTATTAACAATACACAAAGTACGTGCCCATACTAATATACAAGGAAACAATGTTAATATATTTTGCCCTAATGAGGGTAATCTAAAAGAACATCATGTACTAGAACATAATTATGAACATGCATACTCTATCCTTTATTTTCTACACAAAGACAATTGGCCTTCACCTCAAAAGACACCATATAAAGGACCAAATTGATTTCTTCATTCTTACTTGCACAAACTATAAATCCCTTCAAATTTATTAGTGGTCCAACAATTTTTAAGCATTGAAAAATGGATAGATAATCCAAACATTGATAATTCTTTATCAAATATACTTTACACCACCCCATTATCTTAGATGCTCTAGTCATACACCTCCTCGAATTTAGATATGGTCAAACATGTGACAAGATTGCAAACACCTATTCTAGCCAACTCAACATTCATCTCCGCTTTGCACACTATGTAATCTAAAACAATTTGACGCATGTATACACTTACTATTATGTTGCATTCATTCAGCATTAAAGTAATGTGCATCCAAATATACAACAAAGTAGTTCACAAAATATGTAAGCTACTACTATTATACACTACATCACAATGTTTTGTACTCATGAATGCATGAAACTTCAAAGACCCCCCTTTGAACATAGCCTCTTCTTGGTTATACCCTTGTCATTGCCTCAATCAAACATAATATACACTAGAAGAAAAATGTGTTTGCCACAACTGGCTGAAATACAACTAAGTGTCCTATACAACTATCTTGCAACTACAGCCCTCTCTATTTGCACCAAACTCTTACGTCATTGTTTGTGTCATTGCTTTATATCAATAGTACAATATTTTAGTTGCGATGTAGTTGTAGAATGAAGTGGATACATTGTTTTAGTCACAAAGGAGTCATAGAATGAAGTGTAGGATTATGAAAGTTGTAACAAAGTTCAAATTTAGAATGAACGTGAGTTATTCTCCATCCAATATTCGTCACAATTATCAATGTAAACTAGTCTACAATGTACACTACTAGAAAGGCCATGACCGAAACAACAAAAATCCAACTGAAAACTGTTGTTTTTTCAGTCATTTTGGACGCGTTGTTTCGGACAAAATCAAACTAAAAAGTGTTGTTTAATTTTGTTGTTTTGAACAAATTCAAAAACATTATTATTTTGAATTTATTTATTTTTAAAATTTTGGATGTTTTATTTTGAATTTGAATTTTTTTTTCAGCTGCCCGGTTTTTCTGGGCAATAGAAATAAAATTCCAGCTTTCATTCGGGCAGGCCCCGCCACGTGGACAGGGATGCCACGCGGGCAAGCCCCGCCATGGGGGCAGGGGTGCCATGCGGGCAAAGCCCTGCCACGGGGGCAGGGTGCCACGCGGGCAAGCCCCGCCACGGGGGCAAGGGTGCCGGTCCAAGGGTTTGAACCTTGGACCTCGTGTGTGAGATCCAAGGTTCAAACCATTACACCATGCATTGCTTCTAGTGAGAAACTAGGGTTTTAGTTTTTATTTAGTTTGTTTTTGACATTGTTTTTCATTTTATTTTCAACGCAGCAGACTTCAGAGTCGTTTTAGGCACAATAAAACAACTTTTTTCAAAAAAACTTTGAACTAAGAAAAGTTTCTAAATAAAGCCAACTTTCACCTCCAAAAATCCGTTTGTGATTTTGATCCTCCAATCAAAAGTTATGGACAGAATTCAGAGAAGGTGTTTGAAAATATCAAAAAATATTTTCTTTATTACCTCTCTCTGATTTCTGTCCATAACTATTGATCAGAGTCTCAAAATCACAAACGGATTTTTGGAGGTGAAAGTTAGCTTGAATTTACAACTTTTCTTAGTTCCAAGTTTTTTGAGAAAAGCTGTTCTACTATGCCAAAATGACCTTCAAAGCTTGCTGAATTGAAAAAACACTGAATTTTGAATGATTAAGTCTTATGAAAAAATCATTATATTAGAATTATGTTTTAACTCCTAAATGCTTAAGGCACCATTTTTTTATTTTTTTTTATAACAAATGGTGAGCCATGCATTAATTAAGGCACCAAATGTCGATGCCAACAATATTTTAAAGTTCAATTAAAAGTTGTCAAGTTCTGATTTTTGATAGTTCTAATTTATGAAAAAATCCTTTTGAAATCTAGTTTTAGCATTAAAATCTGATTTTGAAAATGAATGATTATGATTTTTCTATTTAAGATTGTGTGCAAAGGTATCCATTACTAATGTTCATTTTGTACTATTAGAAAGGAGTGTCAAATATAGTAGATCTTGGAAAAAAATGGCATGCTTATATGCCTTTTACTTAACTATAGAGATTTTGTTAACAATTTTGTTGAAAATGTGTAAGACAAATTTCAAGTTTATTACATCTATTAGTTCTGGCTGCCAAAAATCTCTTTCTATGTAAAGATTCTCAAAGATTCCTAAAGATCCCAAAAAGATTCTAAAGATTCCAAAAAAATTCCAAAAAAATTCCAAAGATTCCAAAAAGATTCTAAAAAGATTCCATATTCTACTAAATTTTGTTCATTTGGTCATTGCACTACTTAAATCAACAGAAAAATAAGTGCCATTTTGTTGATTTTCACATAAACTTCAAAAATCAGTGAAAATGGTCATTCCAGTGCCCCAAACAACAGAAATTAGTTGATTTTCTGTTGTTTTGGTCATGGTTTTCTAGTAGTGGTATGATATCCACCATGTCGACTTGCAATCGCAAAAAAAGACTAGAAAATGACTAGAAAACAACTGCTACTACTCCCTCCGTCCCAAAATGATCTTCCTGTTGGCCTTCATTTTTTGTCCCAAAAAGATCTTCCTGTAGTACTTTGTGAGTTGCAAATTGGTCAAATTTAACTTTTGGTTGTTCTCTAGGACTAACAAAACAATTCCAAGCGATAGTTCCCCCTCCATCTATGCAATCACTAATCAAAAGACAAATAAAATGGTTGAAGGGGTCAATCAACACTTTTTATTTTTATTTTTTGCATCTCTTTGAATATTATCTAATTGAAGGAGATGAAGGCTTTGGGAGGCAAAATATAGGTCCACATATGGTCTTTGACTTATACTAACTACCCACAAAATGACAACCTCACACTCAATAATTAAATAACCACTGGTGCTGCTTGAAAATATCCAAAAAAATTCACTTTTCAATAATCCAAAACTACACTTTAAAAAGGGCTTCAAAACTCAAAGTTTCAAGGTCAATAGGAGTGCACCAAACTCTATATGTAGTGCAAAACAGGCTTTAAAAATGTTATTTTTAGTCTTAATCCGGAACATTTTGTCTAACATGAAGATTATTTTGGGACGGAGGGAGTATAAAATAACAATTGTTGTTTCCTAGTTGTTTTGTAGTCATTTCCTAATTGTTTTCAAATCATTTTTCGATTGTCTTATATCAATTGTTCCATATCAATTATTCCATATCAATTGTCAAGAGTACCATTACGTTGGACATATAAGACTTGTAAGTAGTTGTATCTTCATGTAATGAGTTCTGTTAATAGAATTCTAAGATTTCTACAATTTGTAGTTTTCTATAGTTTGTAGATTTTTACGCTTTATAGATTTCTACAATTTATAGATTTTTACATATTGTAGATTTTAAAATCTACAAATTCTACAAGCCACTAATAAGTTGTAAATGAGTTGCACAAACAAGTTGCAATGAAGTTACAAATGAGTCATAAACAAGTGACAATGAAATCACAAATGAGTCGCACACAAGTCGTAGCTTAATCGCAAATGAGTTGTCAATAAATTTTACAACTCACCGGTTGAGTTATCGACCTTATGTGGCAACAAATAGCACGTAAGCAACCACGTCATAAAGCGCATGGATGAAGTTCCAAGTAAGCTGCCTACTTATAAACAAAACCGTTTTGCCTCGCAACTACGATATGACTAGAATACTAGTCCACAATGACTAGGGGCCTCTAGATCCTCACCAATGGCAAATGTTCAATGCAACCTAAAAATCAGTTGCTCTTTGTAGTTGCGAAATCCCTCATTTTTTTACAGTGGTATTTGTCGTACACACTTATGCCATGCTTTACTATGCCTACGACCAACATCCTTCTAACATGATCCACCAACAATTCCTTCTTGGTTTATTTTTTGTTTTGAAGGATTAGTGGTGGATATTATTCTTGAGTTGTAAAAGTGAGATTGTTTTGTAACTTTGTATTTTGTGTGTAATAGTTGTGCAATACGAGGTGTTTGTACTTTTGTAGTTTTGTTTTTTGGATATTTGTGTTGAAGGCTTTAATATTTTTGAATTGGTGTCAAATCGACAAAACCAACAAACACATTAAAATTTTGGTAGTGGATCTGTGTTATTTAGAATCCAATGGTTTAATAGAGGTGGACAAACATGTGAACGACAGTTGATTGAGGTAGACGGGTTGGTGTTTGACTGGGGTCCACTAGCACGTTTGTTGTCTACTAGTGCATCTATTGAAGAAATAGTTGGGCCTCTAGAGGGCCGCTCTTCAACTCTTAGAGGACCCAAATTCTTACATTTTATTTGGCACTTTTATTGTTTTTTTTCATATTGCTGCTCATGTTGCATGGGAAAGTTGGATGGTTGTCAATGGTTGCAAAGGCTCAGAAATCGAGTATTACATGCCCCAATCATTATTTAACCTCTTGGAAGTTGATATGCCTTGCACTCTTACCAAGTTGTCAAAAACAAAATATCAACGAAGTCTTTCACATTACCATCTTTAAAATCCATCAACTTTTTTTTGATGGAAATGTAAAAAACTTACTTTATTGACATTTGGTGAGTAGAGAAGTTGAAGATGATGTTTTTATAATGAAATCAATTGTCCATTATGAATCCTCAAAGAGTATGGGATAAATTTGAAGATGAGAGCTTGATCGCTTATAGTTAAGTAAAAATGCAGGAATTGTGCTCAAAATAGATTTTTATACCTCATTTTAGCATGGTAGAATATCTTTTTTCAAAAACTTTGAACTAGAGAAAGTTTGGAAATCAAACTAAGTTTAACTATCAAAATCCGTTTGAAGTTTTGACACTCCACTTAAAAGTTAAGGAACAAATTTTAGAGAAGTCCATGAGTGGCCACCAATCCTCAATCCAAATTTTTTGTGGAAAATCTAAATTAGGGTAGAAAATTCATACCTTATTTTTTGTCATTTCTAACAAATTTAAGTTTCATCTCTCCCTTCAACACAATCAATTGAAGCACCTCCAAGTCCTCCCACATTCGATTTGCCTCTTTTCCTTTGACTTTTCCTTCAATTTTTATTGTTGCCTTCTTTTAGAGAGTTTTTTTTTTCTTCAAAACAACCTTTTACTTAGGAGCAATTTTTTTTTGAAAGATCCTGTAATCTTACAATCTCCTCCCTCAACAACCTTCTCTTCTATCCTTTCAACATTTATCTCTTGATTCTCTTCTCTTCTTATCTCTCTAACTTCAATTGAAAAGGGTTGAAATGCTCCATAAGAAGTTGGGGCCTAAAAAAACTTTTTGCCCCCATTAAAGGCGTTTGGCTACAAAAGAAAGGGTTGTAAACAAAATTGTTCATATTTTCTACTTGCAAAGAAATGAAAGAACTAACAAACAACAAAGAGTTCCAAAAAAATTAGAGCGGCTTCCATCAAGATGCACAAGAGAAAGAGAGAAGAAGAAGGCACATCCTAATTTCTGCCTTGCAAACCAGTCCAATGAGATCTAACGGCTGAAATCATATCAGTTTTTGATATTTTTGATTTAAAAAAATAAATTTGATAGCCTCTCAATCCAAATTTTTTTTTTCATGACCCAAACTCACTTTGAGAGTCCGTTGCAATGCCATCGTATTTTAACATGATGGTAGTTTGAAGGGCAATGGCTTTTGGATTGTGCCTTCTAGTGTCGAGAGGCCAACTTTTTGGGTTCTTGAAATTTGATTGGTGGAAATGGACGGACTCTCAACCTTTGGCCACAGTGTGAAGTGGCCTTTAGATTAGTCAAAATTCAACACTTGGACACCCAAATTCGTCTGTTAAATATGAAAGATCGTCTAAACTCCAGTCGTTTTGGATTCTCTACAATAGGATTTAAATCATCATCACAAAGTTTAGACCCTACGATTTGGCAACAATTATCGTGCGGTTATTATTGTTTCATGGGTTTGTACCATAATCGCACTAACTCAGTGTATTTTTACGCACTGAATCAGTGCGAAAACAATGAATATCAATAGCGTACGGTTTATGTACTTTAACTATATGATTGTTGTGCATTTTTGACACAACAATCATATAGTTAAAGTACATAAACCGTACGCTATTGATATTCATTGTTTTCGCACTGATTCAGTGCGTAAAAATACACTGAGTTAGTGCGATTATGGTACAAACCCATGAAACAATAATAACCGCACGATAATTGTTGCCAAATCGTAGGGTCTAAACTTTGTGATGATACTATAACTAATATGATCTAAAAATTTGCTCTAATAAATAAATCCCGGGGAAGACACTCCCTATGTTTTAGCAACCCACGTGCGGCGAAATATGTAATACATGTAATACATCTTAAAATTTAATTATTTAAAAAAAAAAAATTATGGAGAGATTTTACTACTTTAAAAGTTTATGTTTTGAATTATTGGTATTTTTTTATGCTAATAGTAATTAGTTATAAATTTTTTAAGAAAAAAGATACACTATAAAGCTGAAAATAACTTTCACACCCCTATATTATATAAGAAAAAAATTTGAAAAATGAATTTTTTTTTCTATAGAATTGCTTTCTATTGAAAGTTTATTTTGGTTGAATATTGATGCAGTAGTCGTCTTCATGTGAGCTCTATAAATATTTTAGTTGGAAAACATGCAATTTTAGTTCATTTTTCAACCCTTTCTAGACAATATATCTTATGTTATTTGAAATTGAAATTTTTGTCAATAGAAACCTTTAGTCATTGTTAAACAAAGCTCAAAATTTTAGGATGAAATAATAGTTTATTCAAAAGTAAATAGGGGGTCAAAAAATCACTCCACCACACGTGGATACCCCAAATGTAGTGAGAGTGACCTCCCCGGGAAATAAATATGATGATAGGATCTTATCTACCGTTGAACATTAAAATTCTACAAAGAGGGACGTATGTTAATATATGGTTTTTATTTATTTGATTGTGATTCTTTGATAATAAATTAATCAATTAGGACAGTATTTATATATCTCTCCATCCATTATTTTGTATTTTGAAATACACTTGATAAATAATACACCAACAAGGGGGATCTTTGAGATTTGCATAAATCAAAAGGAAAAGTTTTAATTCAAATCTCTTCCCTCTAATTTTTTAGTTGTAGATGAAGGTGCTAAACTATTCATGAGTATGATGATGCTTGGAGAAAAGAGAAAATCAAATGGGGAAGTTATAACATATACTTCCCAAGGTAGACAAATTCCTACGTTCAGGGCAATTCTCGTCCATTTTTTAGATGTTTGGATGTTTGGATGTCCGAACTCAATGGACTTTACGTCTACATCGGATGGCCGCCATCATAAAATTATAACGGCCTGTGGCGGACGGGCAGGCGGTGAACAACAGACGGCCATTTTTTGACATTTTTAAACACCCTCTTTAAAATTTGTCCATTACTTTTAGGTGGAATGTCCAAACCTCAAACGGATTTTTGAAGATGAAACTTTGCTTGATTTCCAAATTATTGAAGGTTCAATTTTTTTTGAAAAAAAAATATTCTACTATGCTAAAATGAGGTCTGAAATTATACTTTGAACACAATTCTTGCAACCACCGACCAAGGTTGTTTTGTCGGACATGTCTCAGGGTATAGGTGACGTGTTGGACGTTTGACGTTGCATGTCATGTAGGACAAGTGTTTAACAAATCGAGATAAGGCGTCGCGTAGAAAACTAGGGTTTCACCTTTTTAAACTCCGGGTTGCCCGAATTTGTCCTACGTGGCTGGTTGTCAAGAGTGACGTGGAAAGAAAGAACCATGTCATCAAGAGCGACTTTGGGTCGAGGTGCATGCGAGTTTGAATAGGGCGACTGCGGGTATGAAGATGAGGGCGACTTTGGGAAAAGGGGCAACCGCGCATCCAGGAGGGACGCAAAACCATTGAAAACCAAAAAAAGGCAATTGCGGGTGGGGCAATCACGCGTCCAGGAGGAGGGAAATTCAACGTTTGAAAATCCCGCTTTCAAGACCAAGGGCAACCGCGGGTGGGGCAATCGCGAGTCTAGGTGAAGGGAAATTGAAGGCTTTAAAATCCTACGTTTAAGAACAGGGTGACCGCGGGTGGGGCGACGACGGGGTCCAGGCGGAGGGAAATAAAGGCTTAAAAATCCCGCTTTTAAGAATAGGGCGACCACGGGTCTAGGACAGGGAGAAGAACAATCGTTTTAAATCTAGGCATTGTGTTGATGGTGGAATGCATTGTAGGATTTAGGGTTTAGGATTTGGGCCTGAAATTGGTGAGTATATAACATGCAAAAACAAGATTAATTTCCACCTTCTCAAAATCTTTGCTATTTCTTTTTAGATGTATTTAGGGCTCATAGCGAAGACAACTAAATGGTACAAAGTCAAGCTTACTAGTGCATTTCCTTGTACAAAATCCTCTAAAAAGGAAAACTATAATCAATCATTTTTTGAATCAAATTATTTTACAATCTTTAAACTACCTTTTCAAAAGAATTAACCCCTAAACGTCCAAACTGCCTTTTTTGGCAGCATAGCGATTTTGGGCAGCTCATTGCGTATAGATTTTTTATTGTTTTTTGCTGAAATTTTCACACAATATGGAGACAAGGTTTATCTTTAAGGCCCAACAATTTTCATAACTTTTGATTTCATTGTTCAAAAGTTATTGCATAATCTGTAATTTTCAATGCTTGACAGGCAGCCCAAAAAAAATCTAAAAAATCTAAAAAAAAACTTTTTTCAAAAATAAAAATTTGAAATTGAGGTGCTCTAGTTTGCGGGTAGTTATGGATTCCCTACTCAAAAATAAACTTTGGAGTCCTTAATTTAACTCAATTTTTAATCTTTTTTGAAAAAAAAAGAAGCATATAATGTAAATTGTTTATTACTATATTACCACCGTTGGGATTAGAATTTTTCTAAACATTAATTATTAAATTCTTAACAATTTAGTGTTTTGAATCATTCTCTACTTCTTTCTACTTGCTATACTTTTTCTATATGTTGTACAATTCCAAATGATCTAAAATTTTTTAAGCATGTAGCCAGCTTGCCTTGAAGAATGAATCCAATGAAGCACAATCATTTTGGAAATTTTTTCATACAAATGTGACTTTGTGAAGTGCAGCTGCCCGTATTTTTACAGGGCTAAAAAAATGAGTTTTGTCACTTCAAACGTTAAAATCTTGCAATCTACACGGTGAAAAATTCTGAAATTTTTTCCACATATTTCCAAACTAGTTTACTACAAGATCCTTTGGTTACTTGGTCCAAGAATGTTTTTTTATCTAAAATTTGGTGCTTGTATCAGAAATGGCAGTTTTGGACTGTTTTTGGTGAAAACATAGTCTCCGACGTTTAGGGGTTAAAAAAAAATATATACTACTAGAACGAACAACTTGGTAAGATTTCATATAATAACAAAGTATTGTAGAAACAATTGCTAGGTGCTTCGTGAATTTGGGAGCTAATGGATGGAGGCTTAGGAAAACCCTCACTTATTCAATGGATTTTATTTTGCCTCCACCAATCATCTTAGTCCTAAACCATTATTGAAACATATTTGAATGTGAAAGCTATTGGAATGTATAGAATGGAAGTTTCTATGACTTTCAATGGTTTTAAAAGTATATAATGATGCTTCCCAAATCCCAAGTGAAATTGAGAAATGTTGTATGATAAAGTAGATACATACGTAGATGATAATTAAAAATATTTTGAAGTAATGTGGACCCTTAGAAGTTATGTAAAATCTTATCGAGTTATTATTCTTAGCACTAAATATTTTTTAAAGATTATTTTTCAAGTGTACTTTACCTCCTACAGTCCAAGGCTTTTCTACCATCAAAAACCACTCAAAACTGCCATTTCTATTGGAAAAAACTTGAAGAATTATTTTTTTACATACCTAATTGTAGGCTTTAATACTAATCAATGTAAGAATGCATGAAAAAATGCACAAAATTTGGACTGCGTAGATTGCAAGATAGTTGCATTTAAAGTGAAGAAAACAAGTTTTTTTACACCTTGATCAACTAGATTTTGGGGCTTCCCAATCTTCTTACCTTAAAATCTTTGCACTACTCATTTTGATTTTCTAATGCTTTAAGTTGAATAATTGAGTTGAGAATCTAGGAAAGAATTCAAGAAAAAAACATTTAATTTTCACTCATTAAAAATGTGTTAAGTACTAGAAGAATCAAGATTGAAGGAATAGCTAAATTGTTAATAGCTCTAAGGTGAAATTGAAATACAATAATCCCAACAATGGATTTTTCTAAAAAGCGAACTTAACCTAACATAACAAATTGTTCTTGAAAAATCCTAAAAATTGCATTAAGAAATGGATTCTACAATTATTTTTTTAAGAAAATGCTTAAACTGCTTAAAATTAAGATTGTCCATAACTTTCTCAATACTAGTCCAAATAGAATGAATCAAAGCTTCAGATGTGTGCAAGAATATAATCTCCAAGAAAAAAATATAAAATATTCTATTTTATGTGATTCTAAATAAATGTTTTGTACAAGGATGTGCATTGCTAATCTTGACATAGAAATGTTGGAATTTAATTAGTTTTTTTCATGTACGTATTCAACGATTTCAAGCCTGAATCCTAAATCCTAAATCCTACAATGCATTCCACCATCAATACAATGCCTAGATTTGAAACGGTTGTTCTTCCCCCTGTCCTAGATCTGCAATCTCCCCACTTGTGATCGCCATGTTCTTAAAAGCGGGATTTTCAAACCTTCAATTTTCCTCCACCTAGACCCGCGGTTGCCCCTTGTGGGAAAGGCAACCGCGATTGCAGGTGGGGCAATCGCGCCTCTAAGAAAAGTGACTGCGGCTGCGGGTGGGGCAATCATGCCTGTAGGAAAGGCGATCGCGGCTCTGGGAAAGGCGACTTTGGGTACTTCTAGGTGATCGCGGGTTTTTCTTCCTACTTAATCCGTGGTCGCCTTTCTTGTTTATGGAGGCGCGGTTGCCCCTTACCACGGTCTCGCACCTGAGGTCGTCCCTTTCCGCTATCGTCCCTATCTATAGTTGCCCTGTACCAACAGTCATCCATCTACGTCAAACTCGCATGCACCCGTGAATGTGTCACGGGGCCGCCATATGGCATCCAGGTGGCCGGGTAGCAAAGGATTTTTTTGGAAAAAGTCAACGGTCATTTTGACTTTGTTGAATGTCGCGGAGGCACTATTGAACGTCGAGTGACGTCGGGGACGTTGCGTGTCGCGATGTCCGGCAAGACAAACCTGTCGCCGACTGTTGACCCATCCACCCACCTGTCCGCCTCTACTAAAATATTGGATTCAAAAAAGTACAGATCCACTTCCCAAGATTGCTATTCAATGCTACAATCATCCAATGTAACAATAATGTATGCAAAGAAAAGCTAATTCAAGTTATTCTTTCACACATTCAAATATGCACTCTAAATGCTATATTCTAAACCCTAAACCCCAAACCCTCCTTTTTGCTACAGTTTTGTAAATTTCCTTTTTGGTGCAATTTGTAACAATTGGTAATTATTTTTGCTTAAGTTATGACAACTTTTGCAAAGATTTGAAAAATTCCTAGAGCAATAGAAGAAAGAGAAAAGATATGAAAAAAAGAAAAAAAGAGGAAAGAAATTTAAGAATTTTAAATTATTATAATGAGATTAAATTGGGATTAAGCGTGTAGTACCTTTCCCATATCTATTCCTTATTATTTTTTATTCTTTACTCATATAGTTGGAATAAGTACCTACGAGATGCTTTGAAATTTTTTCTGAAAGCACGTCATAATAAATATAAGTGGAGAATCATTAGTCCATGTCTTTCCCACCCACCCTCCCTCCCACTATGGCACTATCCTCATGAGTTACAAAATGTATGATGAGGTGTCAGTTAAACAAGGATGATTATCACATGAACTGGCTTAGTGGCAAACAAATCAATCTCACGTAACTAATAAACCTATACTCCAAGACTCAAAATGAGAGGCTCAAGGTAGGTTGCTAGCATGCACCAACAAGTTTCCAAGGCCACCAGTACATACCCGGGGGTGTATCCAACCCAACCCGGGCTTAAATCACTACATGTAGCTCATGTCCAATGAAGAGTGGACCAAAAGTGAGCTCCAACGATCCCAGAACTGGCTAAATTTCGCTCAATTGCTAATAAATTTGATATGTCCTCAGTGTAAATTTTTTTCAAAATCTTCCAAAAATGAACATTTGGCTAAAAACGCAAAACTAGTTCTGGGATCACTGTGAGCTCACCTTGGGCAAACTAGCTCGCCTTTAGCCAAATGCAAGCCCGACTTCAATCAAGGCTAGACCATTGACTGGTTGGGCTTTATTTAGTCACATAGCTGGCCTTCCATGCAAACAATCTGATCATGAGGCTTGGAGTTCAATTACTGCCCTCCAAATGCATTTACTTTCTACTTTTTGATCTGTGCATGCATATGGCTACGGCACAAGTTTTGGTTTTCCTAATCTGTAAACTTTTCTTCATGCTCTAAGGTAAACCAGCCTATGACAGGCCAACTGTCTAATGCATACATCTACATAACCCCCCCATTACAGTCCATTTCAGATTTTTGCTTCTACAGTTTAATTAGGTTGGTTAGTGGCCCACATTAGTGCATTAGGTGATTGTGATAGAATTAGTAATGACTGTCATAGGACACTTACACATTGTGAGTGTAAACTCATCATAAATAGGGTTTTTTTTTATTCCTTTGTGTGATGGCCACATTAAAAATTCTTGTGGTTGTGTTAGGAAATCTGAACACTGTATTAGGTGGTAAGATGACCATCATGAAGACATATTTTATTGATTTCAGATAGTCTACAGACTGTTTTGGAAAAATACTTAAAAAATTCATAACAAATTCCTACTTTGTCCAAAAACTAAAATTTTAACTGCTTCTTTCATTTCTCAAAGTTGTCTCTGCTAGAAAAAAATCTGATTTTATTTTGCTAATGGCAACATACCAAATCAGTCATTCTGCCTGTCATAGGCTGGTTTACCTTATATTGATTATTTCATATGTTCATGTGTAATTTCAAGCTATATTTGGTTGTTTATTAATGGTGAGTTGCAATAACAAGCAGATGTGGACTCTAGGCACCTTGTCTATAACTTAGTAATGTGGTTTTATGTTTGGTTTGTTATGGGGACAAGTGAGGTCCACAACCTCTATGAATATTCTCTTAGTATGGCTAATTCTAAGACTATGAAGACCAACCATTTGGGGCTAATTTTCATGATATCTGTTGTGCATGAATTCTACTTTCATTTTTTTGAGCAATGATAATTTAGAGTGAGTAGTACTAATAGTATCTGTTAATATTAGCCACTTACTAGTTAAAGATATCTATAGCAAAAAACATTTATTACATGTGAAAGTACTTTATAGCATTTGTGTGTAAGACATACTGACAATATGAGAATTTTTTTTATCCATAATGCTTGGAATTGCAATCTCTCTGTCTATTAATGTTTGTAAAGCTTTGTTAGGAAAAGCCTTGTTGAGAGGATGTCCCACCTACCTTCCTGGGTCACCTAAAAACCTTCCATCTATGGGGTTTGGAGAGACCCCCTTTTCCTAATGTTTTTTTTTTATCATTACATACTAATTGTTCGCATTCTCATTGTGTCTAGAATTCCAAAGCGGTATCAACTTGGCACCCTAACCTCGCAGCTTGTGGATATTGGGACCCTTTTCTTTCTCCGATCCCTACAGTGCAAGCTATGCTGACAGCCATGAGCTTGCCTGAGATTCACAGCAATGATCTAGAGACCTTGGATAAGAATGAGATTTCAAAAAATAGTGAAGTACTATTATTATTGAGCATCCTAGACATGGGACAATGGATGTGGATTTTTGAAATTGCCAATACAGACAACCCTATGGCCATGCAGCGTTTGCGTGATTTTCAAATGAATCTTCGTGACATTGCTTGCCGTGACTCTAATAAATACAAGAAGGCTAGGGGCCAGAATATTGTTATTGAGTTGTATTTTAAGCAGTCAAATCCTCAAACCCCAGACAAAATGCTACAGCAGAATCGGAAGGTATCTAGATTGTCTGCAGCCTTGACAAAATCAGTGAAAATGGCTTGGGCCTTGCCCACCCTTTCTTATATAATCTTGGCTTAGATGAAGCACACAAAGTAGCTATTGAAGACGTATACAAAGACTTTCTTGCATCTTAGACTGAACGAGAACAAGCCTCTCTGCCCAATAGCACAAAGAGTTTGTTGATCCCTTTTATGCCACCAAGAGCAATTGAGGACCTTGTGACAACTTGTGGCCACCGTCTCTAGACAATCGGCAACATCAATTTGTTAGCTCCTATCCCACCACATGTTTGGTGAATTTGGGCTGGATTGAAGGCGGAAGAACTCAGAATGTGTACAAAGATAGCAAATCTTTCAAGGAATGCACGACCTTGCCCAACCATTTAGCTTGTCTATGTATGATCATTGCAACTGCAAAATACACACTCTTAAAATTCAAATTAAACAAGATTTATCTACCAGTCGGGATAGAAAAGAGAAGTATTTTATTGAGGTTTGGAATTCGATGCGTCCATACATGCGTTGTCACTATAATCCATGAGCCACACAGGGATGCCAAGGTATGAGCATGTAGTGGGATCATGCAATGTGGTTCATGATCAATAACTTGGACCAATTTTTCACTGATGATTCACATCCAACATTGGTTTCCAAGTTTGCAACCTTTTGTGTATGGATAGCTGGAATTAGACAAATTGACACCAAAAGCCATTTAGTATTTCTTCAAAGTCGTGAGTGGATGACTAAAGTGGCTGTGCTTTTTGCAGCTACTCCAAATGCTACATTACTTACATGATATCCTGAATTACCTAGATTTTGCAAAGTTGAGAGGATGCTGAAATTGGTCAGCTTCACGTTGGCAAACCTTGTCACTCCAAGCCCTACTACTGCAAACAAATGAACAAGGATCAATGTTAATACTCAACCTTTCGACACCACAATCAGCTCCGCCTCAACAACAACTTGGTTGGCAGGGGCACGGTGGTTATTACGACAATCGAGGACGGTGTGATCCGGCTTCAATATTGCGGCCTAGTCCACGTCTAAATCACGGAGCTATAACCTCTCTAGTTACTCCAAATATAACAATCAGTGGTGTGCCTGGCAATGTAGGACCTCGACACAATCGACATACCTTCTATCCTATCAAGGGCTGCATTCTTAGTTTTGAGATCAACCCGTAGATCTGAGTTCATATTTTTTAGCTTGTTGGAATTTTTGACTTAGCAATAGTATTTATGCCAATTCTAACAGTGCTAACTATGTGGTATCAGAAAGTATTAGAACACTTATAGTTGACCAATTAGGACGATGTATCTTGTCTAAGGCCGATTGACAAAAGAGCGTTGGATTCATTGTCCTCACTTATCAATCAAGAGTCCTAGAGTAGATGAATATTCAGAAACTTTTTATACAAATATTGGTAGCATTTAACTTTGCTTATCTTGTAGAGATTGTTCAAGAAATCGTCATTGCTTGGCAATACCATGAAAATGTTGTCACTATGATTTATAAACTAGCAAGGGTTTTTTAATTGTTTTCTTTTTTGGACCTGCTTGACATGAATAATGCATGCATATGTTTGAACGTTAAAAGGTTGCACCCGTTTTGGGACCCTCCAACTGCAAATGAACTCTCACGGTATGCCCTTGCGAGTATACACGTTTTCGTCCAAATCAGATGCATGATATACTATTGGAAAGCTCTCGACAATACCTTTCTAATTATATATTATGAGGCACACAAAAGCAGACAAACAAGTGGATGGCTAGACAAATAGACAAGTTGTCGTCAGTTAGACAGACAGATTGGTCAGTCGAAGCAGACGGTTCGGTCAGTTGAATTGGACAGGGCAGACGGGTACTCGATCGAGGCGGATGGATCAATTGGGTAGATGGGAAATCAAGAGGATCAAACGGGGCGGACGGATAGTTGATCGAGGCGGATGGATTCGGCAAGTAGATCCCAATCTTCATAGCAATCTCACTGTTGGAATTTTTGTCCAAATCGGACGCATAGTATACCATTAGAAAGCTCTTAACATTATATTTCCAGTGATATATTATGAGGCACACAAAAGCGGACGGATGGGTTGTCGGTCAAGAAGGGCAGACGGGGTAGATGGTCAGTTGGTCGGGACAGACAAACTCAACAAGCCGACCCCAATCTTCAAAGTGATCCCATTGTTGGAGTTTTTGTCCAAATCAGATGCATGATATACCATTGAAAAGCTCTTAACAATACTTTTCTAATGATATATTATGAGGCATACAAAAGTAGACGGATGGGTTGGACTGATTTGTCAGTTGGAATAGACGGATTGGATGGTTGGGGCGAACAAATAGTTGGGCAAATGGATGGTTTGGTCGGTTGGATCAGACAGGGCGGGCAAATTAGATGGGACAAATGGGCAATTGGGCGGGGTGGACAGATTGATTGGGTGGAGCAGATGGAGTAGACATGTAGTCGATCAAAGTAGACAGATCGATCGGGCAAAACTAGTGGGTCGGGCGGAGGCTGGAGACACGCTCAATTTATCGTCTTTTGATAAATTTTGAGACACTGAATGTCACGAGACGTCCTAGGGGTAGCAAACATTGGACGTTGGGCTTCTGAACAACCCTGATACCTCCATTCATTATTTTGTATTTTAAAATACACTTTATATATAATATACAGTTAGGGTGTTAACCTCTAAAGTCTCATTTGTCTTTGTAGGGTGAGAAATTGATATTGGGCAACTTCATATAAGGCTAATTTTTTTATGAAGCTTTTGAAGCTTTGGCATGAGATAGAAAAATTTATTATTTTTATGGAAGTGGCATTTTATTTTAATTGATGGCAAAGAGCAAGAATTATACTAGAATAAACTTAGATGTGGATTAGGCAAACAAAAATAAATTGACAGAACTTGAAATAAAAATTTTGAATTTTTTTTCTCATAGATTGGATTTTCTTCTTCTTGGAATGCTTTTTTTTTTATTTCATTCATATTGATGATGTGTAGGTTATGGAGCATCTTGCTTTGCAAACAATCATAATATCATATTGAAAAAATTAGGCATAGGATTTGTTTTGAAGCTCAAGGTTCAAATTTTTTCAAAATAAACAATTCTACAAAATTAACTTTGATTCACCATTGAGATTAGTGGTTTGAAGAGCTATTAATGATATAGTTTTTTCCTCTATGATGTACCTTCTTCTACTTAACAATTTTTTAAAGAATGAAAATCAAATATTTTTCAAATCAGTATTTTTTTATATTTTCAAATCAATTTTGAATGATGAAATTTTTTAATTCAAGATCTATGGTGTTGATGCGGTATCTGCAATGATCCAAAGTAGATCATTTAAGATACTTTGGCTGCATAGATTGCATGATAATTGCATTCAAAGTGAAGAAATCATGATTTTTGGCACAATGGCAAAGTAGTTCAAGAGACTTTAAAATGGTGGTTTTGAATGTTTTTTTAGACAATTGCAACAAAAAGGTTGCCCCTAGATGAGAGATTGTTCTTAGACCCGAGGTCGCCACTAGAATAGAGGTCATCCCTTGACCTGCAATCGTCTCATCACTTATAGTTGCTTTGGCCTTAGAACTCGCGGTCGCTTTGAAATTTGGACCCGTAGTCGCCTAAGGCAAAAGCGCAAGCGCCTAAACCCATAGTCGACTAAGCTAACATGGTTTTGGCTTTCCACATGACTACATGAGTAAAAAGAGGCCACCACATTAAGGCTTTTTCTTTTGGCCGCAAGGCACCAGTTTGCACAAAAAAATCCCTTTGGCAAATTGCCTATGGGCTTCGGATGGATGAAAAAGTGCTTCTTCGTCACGTTGGCGGGTGCGTCTTATCAATCAGCGCCAGGTCGACGCCACTCCCGTCACCTCGGATTGTCGCTATTGCATCGCCGCCCTTAAAACCGCGGGGTTATCGCTCACGACGTTGTCTTTATGCCCCAATTATGCATTTATGCATACTTGAGCAGATCTCTTTGCCATTGCTGCAGTGGTCATGTAGAGTTATCGTCCACTCTTGTACTCCTCAAGTTCTGTTACTCACCACAAGGATGCGAGAGACTAGCCATTACTTCGCCAGGGCCGCACCGCGCTAAGGTTTGGAGTTTGCTATAATTTTCAATCGGAATGGGTTGCGTAGTTTATGTTGTGCATCGCCAGGTGCTACTTTGAGGGAAGGTGCAATCAATTATACGGTGGTGGAAGTGTCGATTTTAAGGGAGTGCAAAACTATCCTTCTTCCAATTCGTAATTGTTGCTACCGGTGCCTTAAATGAACTTGAAATTATTCTCACGGAGGTGCTCAGTCGTGATGATTGCGGTAGTTGTAGCGTAAAATTTAAGGAGGGCTTGTTGGTCTGGGTTTTGCATGCACTTCTCTTGCTGCTTGACGACTTGCATGTGTGTTTTGTGTGCCATCGTCATTTTTTGTTTTTGAGGTGCAATCTTTACTGCAAATTGGTGTATCTCATATCTTCAAACATTGGGATTGGGTGATAATTAAAGACTTTGTAGAGAATGTTGTGGACAGGGCTGTGCAAGCCGCTAATCTTGCAAGATTTGCAAAGAAGAAGGCAGACCAAGCCGCTGCTGAGGCCTTGTTGCTGGCTCAATAAGAAATGAAGCAAAAGCAGTAGACCTCCGCAAGGCTCAGGCAGCAAAAAAGACTATGCGGTCCTACTTCGAATCAAGTTGCGGAACAAAAGGTGGGCAACCATTGGCAATGGTGTTTGATGGGTGTCTCCTCGAGGTTCCTGGAACAAAGCCAAACTTGGCCAAAGAATACCCTAGTGGTGACTCTAGTGGTTGAAGGAGATCTATTGCAGAACATGCCTCAGGCTCCATGGATAGTGATTTTTTCCATGGTTCTCCATCCGGCTCAGGCAATACATGTGTGTTTAGTTTGAAATCTCCGCTCATCACAATTTCGTCAGAGTTGGACCCTAGCGACAACACGGATTTGGTGGAGGTGCTTGATTGCAGTGACGCTTCCGAAGAGGATTCAAACTTCCAGTTGCTACCGAGGAAGAAGGGGGGCGCGATGCAAAGCAAATCAAAGAGTAGCTGTACAAAACAACAAAGAAGGTATGATCGGCACCGAAATTTCCAAACTCTTTGGACTGCAAAGCTTCCTTGGGTAGAAGGGATTATGGCAAGCGATGATATTTTGCATATGGTGAAATGTAAGGTCCATAGCATCATTGACTGAAAGCCCTACATTATGGCACCTAAGTTAGATACTTTATTCAAACATGACGGCAAGAGCATTGCAAAGAAGGACATGCCGTAGTTTAACGTCAAAGCGAGCGAGCAATATGTTGCCACTCAGTGCAAGCATCGGAAGAACATGCGGCTATACCCTGCGCGTCCCCCACCAACGGTTATGCAACAAATCAATCACTGCACTACGATAGAGGCACAAAAGAAAACGATTCAGTTTGCTACTCTTTTTCAGCTTCTGGTTGAGGATCGTCCAATGGTGGAGTATGAGTCTAGAGTCCGTCTGTACAAACTCCTCAATGTGCTTGATCTACTGCATGCTCAGTGGTGTGATAATTTTGGGTGGATAATGGCCAGTTATATGTATAAACATGTAGTGTCTAAGATGAAGAGATTGATAACAAATGCATGTTATATTGCGGTGACTGTCGACGAGGTGACTACAATAGACAATAACAATTATCTTTCTATTCACATCTACGTAGTTCAGGATTGGATTTGAATTCTTTTGTTGGTGTCGTTAGAGTGTGTAGACTGCACCCCCAATGCTGAGAATCTAACAAAACTCATAGTGGAGTTGTTGTTGTTGTTGGTGGACTGGACCGTGAAAGCCGTGTAGCTCGGAAGTTGCTAAGTTTCGGTGTAGACAAAGCATCGACGTTGCAAGGGAGCAGATCTGGTGTTATAATGCAAGTCAAGGAGAAGCATGCTCCATTTATGATTGGAGTTAATTGTGTTGCCTACTGATGCAACTTGGCTTTCAAAGCGTTGTCCAACCTCAAAATTTTTACAAACATTGAGAAGGTCCTTTCCGTGACGTATGCGTACTTCTGCAAAAGCCCAAAGCGCTTTGCTGAATTCAAGCACTTAGCCGAGTTGACTCAAACAAAGGGTCTGGAGATGTTAAAAAATGTGTAGACCCGATGGGTTAGTTTGATTGAGCCCTTGAGGAGACTACTGTCCAAGTATCGGACGCTAATTTACAAAATGACATCTGATTTGAGTGAGAATTCAAAGGCCGAGGTAAGTAGTTGTTTTTCCTTCTATGGATTTTAGGTTCAAAAGCCGTAGCCTTCATATTGTGTATACAAATGTCCTTCTGGCAATGTTGCTGTATTTGCTTCATTAGTTTCTTGAATGCCAAGTCTTGTTGCTATTTATTTCATGAACACTTATAATGTTGTTGTTTGGTGCAGGCTTGCCTTGTCTTGCTTCTAGATCCGTATCCAATGTTGGAAATATGTGCCTTGTTGCTATTGCTGGAGGCAGTTGACTGTTGACAGCTTGGTAAACTTCGTACAAAAACGTGATGTGTATATATGTGATTTCATAGCGGCAGTGAAAGTTTGCCAAGGTTCACTATACATGATGTACGAAGACAAAGCAATGTTGTTTAGCATAGACGATTTCTGGAGTTTCAGTAACCTCCTAGATTGCAGCCATGAGCAAATACACATTTAGTGGATTACATATCTCAATGATGGCTCTGCAATGCTATGCTTTGTTTGCCACGGAGAGCAAATTCACGCAGAGCACAAGGGAGTGCCAGTTGACCGAGACGTGTGGGCTTTGTTGGTGACAAAAGTGAAAGAAGAACGCAGAAGCGAGTGTGATTCGCTTCTTTACATTTCTCTGTAGGTGCTCTTTGCTTAGATTAAATCATATTAGCAATTACAGTTTTTTCTTGTAGGCAACAATTAGTGGTTCTTGCCTGCCTTGCATGTTCTTGCAGTAGTTACCTATGACTTGCCTTGCTCTGTCTTGTTTCTTCTCATGTAATGAAACCTTGTCGTTTGGTTGCTTGCAGATGCCACAAAGACGTTGGTGGAGGAGCTGGAGGACAGATTTCCAGCGCTCCACATCCTCAATGCATTCAGGATTTGGTATCCCCAATTCTGGTGCCAAGGAAATGCTGACACTAGAAGAAACTCGTGCTTTTTTTTTCGTCTAAAAATTGGACGTCAAATTTTTTGGACATCAAACATCACACCTTAGAATGCTAGTTTTGATGTCAAAAAAACACGAGTTTCTTCTAGTGTAACAAAATGTTTGATAAGAATCTACGGACGCTTATGGACACCTACAGTCATAGCAAACTCTTGGATGAAGGTGAAAACAAGATGTTCCTCAAACCACTAATAGACCGTGATGCCATCATGTCTCAACGTGGCCTATTCAAAACTTGTATGAAGTCAAACTCTTGTGCTGCTATGCTGCCCCCGTACGATGTCAATCCCTTGACAAAAGTGTGGCGGGTACTAAACAGTAACAACAACCTTATGCAAAACTTTGGAGGGTTCTTGAAACTTGCGGAGATGGCTATGGTTCATGTAAGATGAGCATACCTTTTCTACTGTGGACTTCCTGAAGTCCAAGCTGCGAAATAATCTAGACAACCATATTCAGGTGGTTGTTGGAATGTACTCGCAACATGTTTACACCCTAGAGGACTTTCCTTATCAAGCGGTGTTTGACGATTACTTTGTCTCCCGAGGATGCAGAAGATACCTTACAAGCACTTAGATTGTAGTGTTGTTAATTGCAGAGCAGTACTCCGAAGGTATTGCAACATCAACAGTAGTTGTTAAGTAGCATGATTTTATAGCTACTAAGCGAGTGAGGTCTGTCAATCTCCCACATCTAGAATGTGTCTTTGTAAGCTTGGATACATGACAACAAAGGTCGGAGATGTTCTGTGACTAATTTTCAATGACTTTGGATTTTGGACCCATACTGCAAACTTCATTACTTGGACTCATTATTTTATCTCATGTTGTGGATGGTGTTACCTGCGTTTCCGTTTACTGTTTGGATACACCTTCCTTCAATTATTAACTTAAGCATCGAAGTGGATTTTGGAGGGGTGCAGGTTCTCGTTTGACTTCCCATTTTTTTAGATGAGGACATTGTTGTTTCCTTGTTTCATACGGTTTGCGTTGATAAATTCCACATCATCCCCCATTTTTTGTTTTGCCTTTGGTTTGTAACTTATTAACTTCAGCATCGGAGTGGAGTGTTTGTAGGTGCAAGTCTAAGTTCATATATAGAGATTGTAGGTTTGATAATGAACAATTGTATGTGACATGTTTTTGATGATGTTTCTGTAAAAGTGTAGGGGCATATCGCCATCTAGAAGGAAATGAGGATTATATTTTTGCCATAGTGACCACGAATTTCTGACCTTCATTGTCAGTCTCCTTGCCATAATTTTTTGTATTCGCCAATAAATCTTCTCATAATCCCACACCATTGCCCAAATGAAATGGAAGTACAAAATAAATTCGCCAAGTATTTTTCTGGAAAATATCCACATGTTGCCACCTAAAATCTCTCACTTATTCTTTAGACTCGCCATTGCAGCATTAACAACGAATGATATATAGCCTTTTCTTCCATTTCCTAAATCCGAAAAAAACAACCTTGCACCACATAGGTCAAATTCATTTACCGTGGAATTAAAGAATTTGAAACCCTAATTTTTATCGGACACATATAAACACGCTTACACAACAAATGTCTAATTAGACACGTGATGTCAAACGTCCAACACATCACCAAAACCCAAAAAATGTGTCAAACATGTATGTCAACCCTAATCATAGATAATGGAAATCTTTCTATCATTAGCAGTATTTTCTTGAAGTCAAAATAAAAATGCTACTCTATGCCAAAACCTCCAAAAATCCTCTAGAATATCCTAGAGTACATTACATTGGGTTGTCTATTTAATCCCTAAAGGACCGGGGTGGGGCGGGGGGTAGGGGTTCTTAGGAGACAATTCAAAAACTGTGACTTTTTAGTATGTTGTTCAAAAATAAAAATAAAACCTTTTTTTTGGAACTTCAACCATACAAAACAAAAGTGAAGTATTTTACCAAAGTCTAGAAAAAATTTCAGCCCTTTTCACTGCACAGATTGAAAGATTATAGCATTTGAAGTGAGAACAAAACCTTTTTTCCAATCTTGCAAAACAGGGTCAGCAAACTTCGGGCTCATTTGGAGTAAAATTTTTGCTCTACATGAACAGGAGATTTTTGACCATTCATAATTATATGATATTAGGTTCACTCACAAAAAAATTTAGAAGAAAATGTAGAGGTTAAATTATTCTAAATCACCCTGCAACGCAAGGAGGTTAAGTGAATTGGCATTACACTAGTCTTTTTTTGGTACAATGAGGAAATATTTTATCTGAAATCCAAACAATGAAAAATTAGAGACAAACATTTGGAATATGTGGAAAAAATTTCAAGAATTTTGACTTCACTGATTGAAAGATAATAGGACTTGAAGTTAAAAGATAATATTTTTCTTGAAACTACCCCAACATAGCTAACAAACCTCCTCTTAGAATGTGATTTGACAACTAAAATTTGCTTTTTTTTAGACAATTCAAATATTTGATATTATTTTCATGCCATATTTCATTAGTTACATACATGCCAAATTTCAAAACTTGATGAGCTTTTTTGCAAAAGATTATCCAAAGATTTCCAAATTGCCCAAGCTGCCCAAAAAGTTCAGGGCCACATAACTTTTGATTTAGGCACCCAATTGGAAAAAAAATAGTTTTTCACGAAGGAGGTCCATGTTTACACATTGTGTCCAAATTTCATGAACATCTGACCCAAAATGACTGTAGGAACCTACCCAAGATTTTTTGCATACGTTGAATGGACACTTGGTTCTTTAGGGGTTAACATTTTGAACAAAGAGTCCTTTTGTAGGACTAAGTTTGATCTCACCGCCTCATCCAATCCTCAAAATATCCATTAGTGCCGAATCCACCATTGAAGTAATAACAAAGATCTAAAAGTGTAAGAACATGATTGTGAAAAGAAAGAATATGAATACAAAAATAATGAACACAAATGTCAAAAGGAAGAAGAAGAATGTGAAAAGAAATATCTAAAATGTGAAAAGAAAGAATCCAGATACGGGTTGAAGAAGACAAATTTGAAACGTAAAGACACAAATGTAGAAGTACAAACATAGAAGCGGAAGACAACAAATCCTAACCACAACCTTCTAAACTCTCATCGTCACTTGCCAGGCTTGCCTTCTCACTCTAATTACACATACACAAAATATATAAATACAATACAAATTGCGAATGCCTCAATATAAATCATGAAAGTGAGAACAAAAAATAGAAGTGCAAGCTCATGGATATTACATCGACATTGCTTGCTATAGTTGAACCTCCATCTCATGCAAGTTTATGGAATTTAGACATTGTCAGCTTAAGTCATACAATACACCAACCAATCAAGACTTTGAATAAAGTTCAGTCTCTCCAACTTGTTCAATCCTTTTGGTGTCCATCACTACTAATCAACTTGACAATAGAGGTAATAAGAGAGATTTGGAAGTGCAAGAACATGAATGTACAAAGAAAGAACTCAAATATAAAATTGATAAAGACAAATTTGAAACACAAAGACACAAATGTCAAAGTACAAGACCCTAAAGCATAATCCCCAAAATACAACCCCTAGCCGCAATAACACAAACCCTAACTGCAAAAATAAAAAGCACAAGAACAAACTGAGGTGTCAGGAAGTGCTATTTGTTGAGCTAGTATGGGCTTGAAAATTTATATATTGTGGTGTTATCTTGATGAGCTAGTGACTTACTTTAGTAGGAACTGTGAGCCTTTTCCATGATTAGCAAACAATGGAAGTAAGTGTTTTTTAAATGTAGTGAACTTATATATTAGTGTTTTTGTTTTTAGGTTGGAGCAAAGATTTGTTGCCTAAAAGGGTATGTAATTGGGGAGGAAGGTTTGGTTGTTTTCTAATTGTCTTTTAGTTAGGAGTATAGCCATGAAGTATCTTATTGCTATGGAGTTGAATGCATTCAATGTTTTTTGCATATTTGAATTCAGCATGCCAAATGTTGTGTGAAGATGATCAATGGAGTGAGTGTATCATACCTTGTGTACCAACAATAACAATAATAAGTAATATAGTTGAGAAATGCCAACCAAGTAAATTACATGAGGAATTAAGATTATAACATTCTTGAATGGGAGGGCAAAATGGGTTCTTCTAAATAGTACTACAACAAGAATATATTCATGTTGTAAGGTATTTGTAAGAAACATTGGTTCTTAATTATGTCACACATAACGTGATAGATTTGCAATCTGCTATAATTTTTGAAGCATGAATACAACAAACTTTAATTTTTACTAGAGATGAATGTTTCTATTTAATCACATACCTTTCTTTTTAGGAATTAAAAATAATAATTCTACATTTTGAAGTCAATTTTTTTAACTCGTCACACTTGTAGGTTTAGTATTTTAGAAGAACTTTGAGTATCCAAAATTAGTGATTCAAAGCTTAAGTTTTGTGGTCTATTTCCATAGAAGCCAGACATGACATATGTTTCAAGGAAGATATAAAAATAGATTATTTTATAATCTCCATGTTTATGCAAATAAAGTTGCTTGGCGTGTGCACTTTTGAACAGGGTTGTCTTCCCAGACACCGCAACATGCGACGTCCCTGACATCATGCGATGTCCAATAGTGGCTCCGCGACGTCAAAAAAGTCAAACTGCCCGTTGGCTTTTTCTATTTTTTTTTCTAGTGCCCGACCATCTGGCTGCCATGTGGCCGCTCCATAGCACATTCACGGGCAACCGCGGGTAGAGGCGACTGTAGGTACGGTAGAGGCGACCGTGGGTATGATAGGAGCGACCACCTTTTTTTTTTTTCCTCTAGATTTAGTAGCCAACTGTTGTATGACTGGAAAATAAAACCTTTGGGGATATGAGTGTCATAATCACCACACAAACAGCTCATATACTTCAACTAATAAAATAGCTTCATTACTAATTTAGTATCCAATACTTAAGAATTTAATTTCCTAAGTACAACAAGTCGGGTAGGGCCGTAGGGGCGACCGCGTCTAGGCGACCACCTCTTTTTTTTTTTCCCGCACTCGCCCATTTTTTTCCCGCGGTCACCCCCTTGGACCCGCAGGCCATAGTCATTCCCCTGCACCCGAAGTCGCCTGAACTGCGTACCCACGGTCGCTCTTTTTTTTTCTCACAATTGCCCTGCACCCGAAGTTGCCCTAGTCTCTGTACCCGTGGTCGCCCTTGATGACATTGTTTTCTCTTTCCATGTCACTACTACGTAGGAAAATTTCAGGCAGCCTGAAATGGAATCCAAATTTTCTATTAGACGCTTAATTCTTCTTTGTTAGACTCTCGTCACACGCGACATGTCATACACAATGTCCAACATGTCACCAATATCCCGGAACATGTCCAACATGACAACCCTGCTTTTGATTATTGAAGATGGTTTCAAGCTCATTCGTTTCATGAAATTTCATCACCATCAAATCTCTGAAATGGTCAATTTTTAGTTATTTTTTTTTCTATTAGATTGATTAAAAATTAAAACCTCAACATCCTCTTTTCTAGTGAAATTTTTTTTCTAGTACTAATTGGTACAACTAAGAGGTACGTAGTACTTACAGTATGCAACAAAATTAAGTCAATTTTCCAAAAATGGAATTTCAAATGCTAACAACACACATCTCAATATATTAAAATTTTTATTGTCATAGTCATAAGATATTGCTTTGAAACTACTACCTAGCAACCAATTACAATATCAAATAGAGGTTTAGATTAGAAACCAAAGATGTAACTCAAGCACATGGTATGACTTAGTTTTGCATGTCCCCCCCATATTAAATACAATGAGCTTTAGGATCACCATATCAATACAAAGTTAGGTAAACCATGGACTCAGATGCTCATGCACATTGCATAGTCCTTCAACTAAAGCTCTCTATTCCCTTTTATTGTATCTTAGATCTTATTGTATTATCGTGGTGCACCTAAAGGAGCTTTATGCTAGTGCTGGAAGAGACCTTAATAATTCTATTGTTGCCAAGTTAGAAGCTGGTAGTTCTATAAGGGATGTAACAAATGAGTTGCAAGTGACTCAGAGTTATACTGCATGAATTAGAAAGAAGAGATTGCATGATCTTGAAGTTAATTGTAGTAGGCCACAAGTGCTCACAAATGCATAGAAAAGAGTATGCACCAGGCCGCTACAATAGAAGGCATTGATGTTGCGACATAGGTTGCCCAACATGTGTATAGAGAATGTCAAATTATTGTAAGTGTTGATACAATGAGAAAGGCTTTATGTGTTGTACAGCTCAAACTAAGAGTGAAGCAAAAGAAGCCAAAATTGAACCAAAAATACATCAAGGAGCGGCTTGAATTCGCTAGATGCCATGAACATTGGACCATTTGTGATATTTGCACACTGAAGTGCATTATTTCTTTGATGAGACAAAAATATATTGATTTTGCTTAAATCACTAGAAGAAACCCATGTTTTTTCTGACGTCCAAAAACTGGACGTCAAATTTTTTGGACATCAAACATAACATTAGGATGCTAGTTTTGACATCAAAACTAGCATCCTAATGTTATGTTTGATGTCCAAAAAATTTGATGTCCAGTTTTTGGACGTCAGAAAAAACACGGGGTTCTTTTAGTGAATGGTCGCAGTTGGTGTTGGATTTATGATGGACAATCTTATGATTCATGACAATTTCAACAAACAATAAAGTTTGGTGGTGGTTTGGTAATGGTGTGGGGTTACATGACGTTCTTGGGCCCTGGTATTATTTGTAGAGTTGAAGGAAGAATGTATCATCATGAATACCAAAAAATCTTGCACAGAGATTTATTGTACTTTGTGATTGCTTATAATCTTAATCCTCTCCATTTGATTTTTTAGCATGATAATGGTCCCAAACATATACAAAAAGTTTCAGCCAATGGTTGAAATTGCAATACTTTAGTGTTTTTCAATAGCATGTGTAAGACTTCTCTAGATCTAGATCTACTTGATCATCTTTGAGTAGGGCTAAAATGCCATCTCAATCAATATGAAAGTGCTTCAAAAGGAATTTTAGAGTTGTGGAAGCGTATTGAAGAATGTTCAGCTTCCATTACACTAGAAAAGTATATGAAGTTGTATGAAAGCATATAAAGTTATATGAAGTTGTATGAAAGCATATGAAGTTATATGAAGTTGTATGAAAAGTATATAAAGTTGTATGAAAGCATGCCAAAGCGAATCCAAGCTATTTTAGCTAGCAAAGGCAAGTGGACAAAATATTAAGTTGTTTGTAATAAAGATGCAAAAGTGAGTCAAAAAATATAGTTTCCATTAAATGTAAGTTTCTTATACATTTTAATGTGAAAGAAATTCTTTTTCCCTCAAAACATAGCTTGCTTAAATTATTATCATGCACAATTTATAGATTGTAATTACAAGTTACCAAATTCTCTACATTATTGATTAAATAAAAATTACAAGAGTGCTACACACTGTATGTGTCATGGACAAATTGTGATTTTTGCCCTCTCTAGATTCAATCTTTGTTCATTGACAGTAGTTCGTGTAGAATCAAAAAGATTATCAACAGTCTACTAAGTTTGACAACTTCTTTCAATGTTGTTATTGGTGACTCAATACTTATAGTACTTACTATCAAGCAATATAGAAATTATGAGTAGGTATATGTGATTGGGTATTTTCACATTTTAGACTCAAATTTTAATAGAAGGTGGAGACAAGAAATGTCTTTCATATGCAATAAATTTCATGACATTTGGACATGTGAGTAAAAAATTATGGCCTAATATGTTACTTTTTTTTCCAAATGGATAGTCTAGGTAGATAAGAGAAAATCACTATTTTTATAAACAAAAATTTGAAATTGGTTTTCTAGATTTACATATACGTGGAAAGCTTTGAATCATTCCATTTTGATCAATGCGTCAAAAGTTATGAGGAGTTTAGTTTGCGCGCACTAATGGATTCTCTACTCTAAAATAAACTTTGAAGTTCTTTATCTTACTCAATTTTCAGTATTTAAAAAAATAAATAAAATCATAGGATGTAGATTGTCTTTTACAATGTTGAAATCATTGGAATTGACATTTTTCAGTTCCATAACTAAATTCTTAATAATTTTTGTATTTTGAATCATTCTCTACTTCTTTCTACTTATTATTTTTACTTACATGTTGTATAATTCCAAATGATTTGAAAATTTTCAAGCATATAGCCAACTTGCCTTAAAGAATGAATCCAAAGAAGCACCACCATTTTGGACATTTATTCATACAAATGTGAGCTTGTGAAGTGCAATTGCTCGTTTTTTGGCAAGGCCACTAAAGGAGTTTTGTCAATTCAAACGCTAATATCTTGCAATCCACATGAAGGAAATTTTTTTAATTCTTTCCATGTGTTCTCAAGTCAGCATACTACAACATCCTATAGTTATATGCGTCCAAAAATGTTTTTTTTCTAAAATTTGGTACTTGTACTAGAATTGGCAATTTTGGAGCATTTTGGTGAAAACATAATCATGGTCCTTTAGGGATTAAAGCTACTCCTTGAGCATATGTGGGGTGAAAATTTTTAAGAAAAATAAATAAAAACTCCATTCGTAGTGAGCTGTCCAAAATCGCTATGTTGCCAAAATATTATTTGGTCCTTTAGGGATTAACTTCAATATGTCAAATCTGATTCTATACCTATTCCTCTCATATGCTCATTTGATAAACTTTTAAATTACACTTGTTTGTAAATACATGATCTTAATCATCAATTTTTTTAAATTTATTGGCTGTAGTTAGATAATTGATATACATGTATTCATTTTTTCATATTTTCTTCTTACTTTCATTCTCTACATAAGGCTTCACTTCCTTAAAATTTTAAAAGAGTGATAAATTTGTCCAAATGCTTAAAAGTCAAAATACATTTTATACTACTACTTTCTTTTTTCATCTTAGTTAGAATTTGAGGGACTCTGGTATACAATAACAATAGTTTGAAATATGAAGTATTTAGAAAATTATGTTTTAGTATAATTTCATTAATATAATCTTCATTATATAATTATTATGTGAAGTATATGTCATGATGATTATTATCTAAAAGATTTGAATGATGCTTAAGTATAGAAAACAATTCTTGAATAATTTGTAATTTTGCAATAGAATAAAAATATATATATTTTGAATTCTTTCACTACGTTTTTAAATTTTTATTAAGACATAATTAAAAAATAATATGATAAAAAATTCAATAACCAATCTTATAGATTTTGAATTATAGATTCTATCCAACAAATTCAATTTAGTCCATTTTAAAAATAATATTGTGTTAATATTGAATATTAATGATTCTACTACATTGTCTTACTTCATGACAAGATTTTGCATGCCGCAAAATAATTTCAAACAGTATATATGTGTATATATAGTATGTTGGATAAATGAAGTCCTTTATGTATCAAAAGATGTACTTTTAATAATTCATAACATTAAAATGTCATGTTTCGAAACAATTCATTAATCAAACACCTTGCAAGTAAAATAACCAAATCCAAGGTCCATAGGTTGGACATGTAATCATAAGTTTCCCATTAGAGGGAAAACCTAAAATATTTTTATAAGTAATTCCAATTTTTGTTGGGTTTTTTGGTGTCATTTTTTCTCCTTTACTCACTGTGAAAGCAAGATTATCTACCATGTAGAGGTATTCCACTGCATCATTGAAAACATTTCTAAAGTTTATTGTCCCTTTACCACCCAAACAAATAATAGGCCCTTGTGGAATAGGGTTATGACAACTTCCATATAATTTCACCATATAGGTACCTCCAATTGCATTCGTTACTAACATCATCCCGTGAGTATTCTGACCAACTATCCATGGTTCGTAAATGATCGGCACTTCCACTGTTAAGCCATCCAAATCAGCGGGGTTTGCATCTACGGTTGGTTTCTCAAGAAGAAATCCCATTGCTATAGCTTCTGGTGCCAAAGTGCAAGTATATTGAACCTTAGCAGCAAGATAATGAATAAATTGAAATTTTTGGGTGTGTCGGTTTCCAAGGTTTACATCAAAATATAATGGAGGTTCGGGTCCAGCTTGTAAAGCTTGAAGTACAAGTTCATAAGCATAATCTCCCAATGCTTCACTACTAAGTGTCAATATAGATATTCTATTGCATACTAAAATAAGACGTACTTCAATATCAATTGCACCAATTTCGTATGGTTGAATTTCTAAATTACTAGGAACTCGCACCTATATAAAATAAATAATTTAGTTTTAGTTTTTTATGTAATATCAAATAAAATTTTAAAAATTAGCATTTTTTTCTATTTATAATTTTCACAATTAAGAGATGATTTTAAGTAAAAGAAAACTCTATTGTCATATAGTTTTGATTTCAAAAGTTCTTTTTTACTCGTTGATAATATTATGATGCCTTTAAAATTTTCAATTTTTCAAATATTGACGTTGAAATAAGCAAAGTAATACCTCAGGGTCATCACACTTTATAATAAAATTCAACATTATTTCTAGAGGATTTGTAAAATGAAGCGTATGTATACGAAGTTCTCTAGTGATGGTACAAAATGGAATTGTTGCACAAATATCAGCATCTCTCACATTAAAAGTAAGATCAAACCATGCAAATTCTCGAGTTTTATCATTTAAAAGTTTGACTTTGGTTGGATAGATTCCTGGCTTGTGAGCTATAAACCATAATGTTACATTTCTTGGAGCTAGTCCAGGAATATCCACAATAGGAGGACCTTCTAATGTGGTTGTTGGAGCATAGCCAGATTCTATTGGAACACTAACAATTAATCTCATTTGTTGTGCTAATTTCATCCAATTCAAGATTGTTATAACTAAATTCATTTTTGTTCGGGATTTGACATCATATGTAAAAACACCTTCCGGTAATGGATCAAGTGCAATTCCAATTAATCCATAGAAAAGAGTACTTCCATCTGGAATTGAAAACAAAATTGACCCTTCATGTTGGGATTCTTTTGGTGGCCCCGTCATTGTCATTGGTCTATATGTGACTTCATATTCAATTGTCTCACCTGGTGGCACTACTATCATTCCAATTCCACTAAAGTATTTGTGAATTATTTTAGGATATAAATTCCAAATTTTATTAGTTGTATTTACAATGGGAATTGTTTTGCTAATTAAACTTCGAACTGGACATTCAAAATTGTAGTTTTTAGGAAGATCTTTTTCAATACATGCTCCCGTTATAGTAAGAAATAATGTTTGACCACCAACTACAGTACATCCAATCCTTTCTAGACGTATATCATATAAAATAGAAGATGGATGGAATGTAACATCAATATTTGCAATTTGATGGGGGCCTAAAAATCCATCTGGTGGATAAAATGTTAACTCTGAGACCCATGTCTTTGTATCCCATGTGAATAAGGAGCCAAGTTCACCAACATTTTCAACCTACAAAACTTCAACTTATTCATTAGTTTTCTAATGTTTATTAGTCAAAGGTTGTATATAATTTTTCTTGGAATTCAACTGAATTTGTTTTAGCATGGTATTTAATTTAAAGAATACAATGCATAAAAAAAATATGTCTTTTAAATTTCAAAAATTATATAAAATATAAAATTGCATGTTATGCCAATATAAAGCACCTGCATGCGCATTGTCTTTTTGGAACCAAGAACAATAGTGCCAAAGTGGAGAACATATGTATTTAAGATAATATCAATTCCTATACCCATTCCTGATAATGAAAATAGTACAATTTCAACACCAGACATATCCATTGGCACAATTTCTGAAAATTGTGGAATCCGTTGTTTTGGAGCAAATACTACTTCACATATTCCAGTCTACAATCATCAAATAGTACAAAATTAAAATTATATAATTTTTTAAACATATATTTTTTTCTATATGAAACAATTAAATGTTTCAAAAAACTATAAATCATGTTTTAATTGTCATTTTGGTAGAATAACTTATATAATCTATGTTTCAATATGAAATTACAACTTACATCAATAAATTCTATGAAATTTTTAATAATAGTTGATGCTTAGTAAATAACTTGATAACTTGAATTATTTTCAAATTTTAATTATTATGCATTTAAAAAAGAATATAGAAATAAAATATTATATAATGATATTATTGTATTGTAAAATGTAAAATGTTATGTAGGTCTTACATGATGGGGTTTCAAGCAAAGACCATTATAAGGTAACAATTCAATATCAATTGCATTAAAAATTTGACGGCTTGGTTCAAATGAAATTGGTAATAAAGCCTCACTTTTGTTGATTATTTCAACCTAAAATGTAAAAATCCTTATTACTATTCATGATTTGTTTTAATAAATGCAAAAAATGAATTCTTAAAAATGACAAATGATTTAAAATATAAAAACATTTAAATATAATTTAAAAAAAGTATGAAAAAATACTAGTCTCTATCATATTAATTTATATATTAATATTTTAGAAATACTTACCTTTTTAATTTTTGTTTCACCAATGTGAACATCTCCAAATGATATGAGTTTTTGGGATGAATCTACAAGTTCAACAATCATTGGCGTTCCTTCACCATGAACCCACACATTCATTGTATCTAGTCCATTTACCAAAAAGCTTATTTTTTCATTGTATCTAATATATTCTCGAGGCATGAATTTGATAATTAGAGAATCTTGTTTACCACCTTCCATCATCCATGTTGTGAGAGGTACCTTTAATTGTGGTGTAGTATTATATAAACATTCAACATTATTCTTCTCAGCCCCTGTATTTGTTGCTAATAACATGCATGAAGGTGCTTCTCTTGTTGGCACAAAGAGAAAAGTTGGTCCAAAATCAAAGTGATACCAACTAAAACTAATAGTAGCTCGATAACAAAGACCATTGAATAATAATTTATAACAATTACTTTTAAAAACCTTTAGCATAACCAGTGTTTGTTTAATAAAATATTATTATTTGTAAATAGAAGCTTATTTATATATTAATTTAAATATTATAATTTGATTTTATATTTAATATAATAAAAAATTGAATCATTTATCATAATGATTATAATAGAAAAAAAAATTCTTTTGATTCTATCATTTTGAATTATTCTAAAATTTTAAATATCAATAAAAATATATAACTAGAAATCTACAAAAGTCATAGTCGATTATTGATAGAATCATATAATAGATTGTAGTTACTTTGCATGTTACGGGAAAATTGACAATGGGTCCAATTGTAGCTGGAGTATAAGTCATTTCGCACACTAATTTTTCATTAGCACCAATGACTCCAGCTAAAGGAACAATTACAACCTCGTTTGTTTTTCCAACAAGCCATAGAAATTCAAAAGAAAACATGCCTATGTTTGTAAGTATGAATTTTTTGAAAACCCTATCGTTTATAAGAACTTTTCCAAAACTAATCATATTTGATTCAACAACAGATAACTGCAATGGTTCATAGTCTTCAATAATTTCTAAGAAAATTTTATTGTGTACTAAGTAACCTTCTCCTTTAACATTCAAATTTATTTGGAGAGAACTTTTGATGTAACATATTATATTAAAACTTTGTTTTCCTTCACATGTAGGAGCATATGTTATTACTATCTCTTTGCTTTCATTAGATTGAACAACACCTTGAAATGGCTCAAAAATCAAATCAGGTATTATATTTATTTCATCATGAAGCCATCCTTGCAATTCTTTCATATAAGCTCCACTATCACGTTTTCGTTGATAGTGTTGTTTATCAAATTTAAAGGGGAAAGGCAATTCTTCATTATTATTTAGTTTAACTATTAGTTGTCTTTGTTCACCAACTAGCACTCGTCCAAAATTTATTGTTTGAGTATCAAGGGTCAAATCAGGTTTTCCTACATTACCAACTAAAAGAAATGGAACTTCTAAGCCAACTTCAGGAATTGTAAAGGTCCAAAATGATTCTATCAAATCATGCTTGTTTGGTATATATTCAAATCCCATTTCATGCATTTTCCCTTCTTCAATTACGCCAGTTTTAGACAAACATCTGAATATTTAATTCAGCATTTATAAACATATCTCCAAAACATATGTAGATAAACATGATTTTATTTGTAAATACATATTTGCAATGCTAAATGAGTTTTATTTTTAAATGTATAATATGTATAGCAACAACAATTGAAGCAATGTTCAAATCACATTATAGTTTCTTAAAAATATATGTTTTCTATGCATAAACATAAACAAAATCTATAAAAAAATTCAAAATGAGAAAGACACTAAATTTTTTATATCTATCAATCATACTATTTAATCCAAAATTACACATAGCTTAGATAACTTATATAAAATTTAAAAGCTCCCAATGCATTTTAACATTAACTATATAATCCAACTAAAAAATAGATCACAAATTATTTATATTCATTTAAATATAATATTTTATATATAATTTGAATGTGTATTGTTAAATAATATGCTTTGAATTTTGTGCCTAAGTTTAGCAATTATTTTGTATTTTAAAATGTTTTTTTATTTAATAATTAAATATACAAATAAATTATAATTTTTTTCAAATGATTCATAAAGAGTATTATAATTGTAAATGTCATCGCTTCTGGCTAGCTAAAGAATTTAGGAATTCAAATTCATACGATTTTTTAATTTTTACTTATCACATTCAATATGATTGATATAATATATTAATGAACTATAATTATGATTTATTATTAAAAAATCTTGTAATAATATTTAATAAAATATTATAAATGTCATTTAATTTTAAAATATGATTTTAAAAAACCAATTAAATTTTTTATATCATTTGAATTTATAAAATACAAAATTATAAATAATTACTATTAAAACTTACATTTTAGCAAAACCAATTAAACTTTTAAATAGAAAAACAATTATTAAATATTTCATATCACATTATTGTTAAGATTTAAATCTTAAAAGAAAATAGTATAATTAATTTTAATCTTTTTAAAATTTTGAATCTTATAAAATATAATGATAATCATTATAAATATTTATAAATAAAAATATTTTATTAATATTTAAATAAATTTAATTAATTTAATTAGTCTTATAATTATTCAAATATTATTATCTTCAAAACATGTAAGATAAAAATTAACCTAAATGGATTTGATAAATCACTTAAAACAGCCATGCAATCTAGTTCATCTTCGTGCCATTCTTTTAGAGGATCCAAAACTTGTTTCCATTCAAAAGTATAAGTTGTATAGGTAGGATTGATAGCAATAAATGTTTTTATATTTTGAACATGAATACCTAAAGAATTAAACTCAATTACATTAGTTTCTACATCTAAAGGCCCTGCATGTCCATTTGGTCTGGGCAAATCTGCATCACGCCGCAATCCACTAATATAATCACTTTTAGGAAGTTTAAAATGACACCAAGGTCGTTGAACATTTCCTGAAAGAGGTATGGAAATGTTTGTAAAACCCGGTTCAAGATAATCTATATCACAAACTAAAAATCTTGTACAATCTTCAATTTCCATTGGTCCAAATTTTATAGTAATGATCTCAATAGTTCCACCTTTTACTTCGGGTGGAGAATCAACATAATAAATCTCACTTTCATCGGGATGACCATCATCTTTAATTATTTTCCATCTCAAAGGAAGACTAGCATTGCTCAAGTTTTTCACCGTAAAAGAATGAGTGCGTGTTTGAAACATCATTGTTGTTTTGAAATTAATCCCATTACAATCACATTCATATCTTGCAAAATCAACAAGTGCATGTAATTTAAGATATAAAGCTTTATTTGAATCTTTTATAACTTCATGAATAGGTTCAGTTGGACCATTATTTAAATCAAGAAGAGGAGGGAAAGTTTTTTCTCTTTTTTTACCACCTTTTGCTTTGGAATCTAGTTTTTTACCACTTTTAGAATCTATTCTTCCGCTTTTAGAATCCTTTCCTTTTTCCCCTTCACCACTTGTACTAGGAGGAGGCACTAAAGCTATCATTTCCAAATCAGGAATTGGTGAATCCCAATCTTCAAGTTTATCTTGTTCATTGGGAAAAGCAATATTGCGAAGAGAAATATTGAAATTTATATCAACTTGCATTGCTTGTTTGGGAAAAAATGTGACCAAAATTGTTTTAGATGCACATGCATGAAGGTGACCTGTTGGTGGAAAAAAAGTAAAGTTTTCAATTATTGGCCAGGCAAAACGCCAATGTTTATCTTGTAAGTTATTTTTCAATATTATTGATATTGTTCGAGGGAATCCAAATCCACTATCATCAAACCAAATAGTATCTTCTCGATTAGTAGACAATTCTATACATTCTACTTCTTGCCAATAACCTTCGCCTGTTACAAGAATACTTAAATTTGCATATGGGTTATGTTGAATGTCAAATTTGATTTCTCTTTCATATTTTTCTTCTCCACTTGGTAGAAATGTAACATTGAAGGTCTCTTTTCCTTTTGGTTTTATTGACATAATTTGTTTAGGCAATAAAGGAGTTTCAATTATTCCTCGTTGATGACTTAATATGCTCCAAATAGCTCCTCCATTTTTCACATCAATCGTTGTTGTAGCAGAAACAATACCTTTATTTTGGACCTTGAATAAAATAATACAAAAATTCTAAATTATTCATATATTTAAGGTAGTATTTGATGAGTTTTTTAATTAATTGATCTTTTTAGTGTTACAAAATATTTATTAAAATTTTATTAAAATTTTAAAAATGGTTTTTTATGCTTCAAACTAATATCTAGTATTTGATTTTTTTTTTAATTTATTTTATGAATTATAAATACCTGAAATGATTTTGTCATTGTTTTTCCTACACGTATTTTTGGAAATTTTAGCCATACAACTCCTAGAGGGGATAATGTAGTTGGTTCAATAATTTGTAATTGGGGCAAGGTTCCTTCTCCTCGTAGTTGACATTTAAAGTTTTTTGTTTTCATATTGTCATCTCCATCTCTTACAACAGCTTCAAATATTGCGTAATAACATTGTATTGAAAGTGGTTGGAATGTGCAACAAACATACCTTTGTAAATATATGTATAATAAAATTATTAAATTATAAATTTTTGGATAATTTATAATGTTGATTCCTTTTTAATTATAAAATAAATATAATTTTTTGTTGATATTTGAATGATAAAAATTCTCTAATTTATATTGAATTATTTATATTTTAAAATAATTATTTTTAATAAATGAATAAATTACCGAAATTCATGAGGGGGCACTTCAAGCTCACTTGGTTGTACAAACATAGCAAAAGATTCTTCGTACGGTGATTGAGTTTCAGTCTCAGGCATAGTTGGTGTAATTGTGAAATCTACAAAACATGGTACTTTGAAAGGATTTTGTATTCGAAAATTTGCTTCAACCTTTCTACCTATTGGTGTATTAAGTACTTTTGGCTTAGGAGCATCACCAGTAAATCTAACTGATGGTTTGGGAGCAATTTTTGGAGTTCCACCATCAAAAGATCTATCACAATCAATAATAAAGGCTCCAAAAGAAAACATATGATCTTCTCGTGAATATACACCATAAGGAGGGGTAAATCCTATATTTTCAAGTTTATCAACAATCCTATGCTCTTCAAAAATAACATCTGGAATTGTTGTAATGCCGGGAAGTTTTGATTCTCCGGATAATTCATATACAATATCTGTAGGATACTTAATGAAATCTTTATTGCTAATATTAATCATGAGCTGCTCAGTTAATAATGTTGGTTTTTGTGGACTTTTGAAAAATATCTTTATTTCAATTTTATCTCCAGGAAGGATATTTCCACTAGCTGGGCTTACATTAAAACCTTGCAATTCTAATGACGAGCCTCCACTTCCGCCACCTCCACTACTTCCTTTAGCACTTGATTTACTTTTATCACTTTTATTACTCTTTCGAGTTCCCATAGATTTTGTTGTTGCAACTGTTTTTGAAGTTTTTTTGGTCGCACCACTAACCATTGATGCAACATCTGATTTTCCTTTCGGTGCATCTAAATAACCGACTGCAGTTGGACTTGAAAATACAAAGTCAAAGGAAAAAAAACCTTTATTTATAATTTTGACAATGCGTTCATCTGATGTATGACCAGCAATTACATAGCCAAAGTGAAGTCCATGAGGAGGTACTATCAAAAATCTTGAATGCACCGCAGTAAGGTCTAAGAAAACAATGAGAGTCTTTTCAACTTTATTAGTTTCACATTCTATCAAGTTTAGTTGTAAATCTCTAGAACGTTTTAAAACTAATTTGCTTACAAGTTTTTTATCTTTATTGAATTCAACATCAACCTAAAAATGTATATTAATAATTTTAATTAATCAATATATAATATAAATTCAAGTCATCAATTTTATTTTATTTAGATCAAAATCAAAATGTCATATACTCATATTTAGCATAATTTACTAAAATTTTGATAAATATAATTAAGAACCAATTATAATGGCTTCATCTTCATCAAATACAAATTTTTATTTTTAAATCAGACTAAAATTTAATAAAGATGATGATTTTAAATTGAATTCAAAGAATTTCTATATAAAATATTTAAAATTAATTCTAGTGTTTATAAAAACTTTCTAATTGTATTTTTAGATAATTTTCATTTTCATTGTTTTTCAACTTACTTCTATGGCTTTCAAAAAATTGATATATTTAAAAAAAATTGATATTTACGAAAAAATTGGAAATTGTTCAAAAGAATTTGGACATACAATAATGTGGAATAAGACATACATGTAAAATATCAGAATTCAAAATCCTTTAGCTAAAAATAATAATAATCAAATCCTTGAAAAAAGCCAAAAGCACAAACTAAGGAAATCATAAAAGCTACACTATATAATTCTTTATGTCCTAATAAAAAAAATATAAATTTTATATTAGTTTAAAATTTGGATATAACCTAGGAGTGATCCTTGTTCATCAATAAATGATTATAAAATAGGAACTTGAAAATATACCAAATCTTACAACCTTTGGAGTGAAATTTTGAAGAATCAAAATTTTGACCCTAAGACAACAAACTATTTACATTGCCATGATATTTTCAATACTTTTACATGAAATTACTTATTTTGAATGCATTTTCTAACCAATGATGAAATTCTTAGAATTTATGATATTAGCTTGATGGAAGTTTTTATCCAAATATATTTTGTTTTTACAACAATGAACAATGGTCACTCTTACAATAAATTATAGGTTTGAATTTGGTTTTAATAATTTGAATTCCACTCTAATGCATCAAATCTATTTTGATGCGTTGTATACAATTTGTTCTACTATATTTATATCCATATTTTGTTGAAAATTTATTATTCCTAAAATAGACATAATAGTTTTTGAAATGAATAAACTTTTTTTGAGAGACAACGTAAAAAAATATTGCTTCATATTTTTTATACTTTTCATATTAAATAAATTTTATTAAATTTTATTTTTTATTTTTTATCCTACATTTTTTATGTAGATTTTTAAATGATTTTTTTGAACAATTTATTAAAGATGTTTCAATTAACCTTTGTTTGTCCTTTTGGGGGAATTTCTCCTTCTATAGGAATGCAATTAAAAAGGTCTTTAATTAACAATGTCAATGGTACAAATTTAAATCCCACTTTGTATTTTCCTTTATTTTCTAATGTGATTTGTTTTATTCGACTTTCAGAAACTAAAACGGTGCCAAAGGCAAGTCCATTGTTGCTATAAGAATCATTCGGACTATCTGGATAATTGATAGCTACATCCAAAATATAAGCTTCAGCAGTGGTTGGTAAAACAACTTCTTGCTCCATTTTGTGACTTGGATCTTTACTATTAGAAACCTTTCAATATAAAAAATACACTTTGTGTTTCAAATCAAAACATTAAATTCTATTTCACTTAATAAAATTTGATAGATTTTTTTTAAATAATCATATAGATTTTAAATATATATTATCTTAATATGAATTAATAATATTTAAATATCAAAAATCAAAATAATTTTTTGTCTTAAGAAATCACTAACTAGCAGACACACCAAAAATTTAACACTCAATTTTTAAAATCTCTTTAAGTTATTAAATTTATCTATATCCTTATAATATAAATTTATTTTTATTTTAATAATCACATAGTTTATGTCTTTTACAATTTTAGTATGTTAAAATTAAAAATTGTTACATTGAATTTTTTGAAATATTTTAATTTTTAAAATAATTTTATTCATACTAATTTAAATATATTATTTATTTTATTTATTTTTAATTTTGAACTTTATTCCATTGAGTTTACATTTACAATTGAAATATCCATACATAATTTGTTAATAATATTCAAAATTATATTTAGTACACCATTCAAAACATTTAATACGTATCAAAAAAGTTAAAAATGTACATGAAAGATGATTTTTAAGTCAAAAACTTGTTCTTGAATTGCACTAAAATAGACACTAATCTTGTAAGAAGATTTAGCTTTGATGATTCTTTTTTTAGGAAGAATCCCAAACTCTTTTGGTAATGTTTCCAAAGCAAATATTGTCCAATGAATTTCAAGCTCTGATAAGTTTCTACAGGCAAAATATAATCAAATAAAATATTATATCAATTGCATCATAAATGAAATGTATACAAATTAGTTCAATTATAATAATTAGTAAAATATTATTCAAATTATTTTTAAAATATTAGTTATTTAAATTATATAATTAAAAATAAATGAATAAAATCTTTTTAAAGCATAACATTAAATAAAATCACATGTCATGAATAACAAATTTCTTTAGGATATAAGATGTAAAGTTTACTTGATGGTAATTGATTTAAAAATTTTGCAACCTAAAAGTACGCGGCCAAATGCAAGTAATGGTGGATCCAATTCAATCTTTGGCGTATCCACAAAACAAATCACTTTGTGTTCTATTAATGTAGGATTGTGCAAAATTGTACCAATTAATTTAAAATTTTGTTTTCCTTGTACGCCCTATACAACATTTAAAGTATGATATATTTAAAAATAATAAAATACCTAAGGAATTTGAATATTTTCAAATAAAAAGCAATATGGATGAATATTATAAATAAAATTAGCTATTCTATGATATTTAAATCATTATCCATTTTCAATATATTTATAATTCAATCTTTTTTAATAATTTGAAAACTAAAAACTGAAAATCATTTGAAATCAATATTTATAAATATTATTATATATACAATGTAATATTAAAAAATTCTAAAAAAATATACAATTAAATAAATTATTCTATTTAATTATTTTTGTATAAATTTATTACAATTCTAAATTGAAAATAAACTCTATTGTAAAAAATGAAAAAGATTAGAACTATAAAATAAACTTTAGTTTGAATTGAATATTTTACATTATGCCTATATAGAAGTTCAATTATTGTTCATTTTCATATGGTTTTGAATGTATTATAATTGATTTTCATATTTAGACATAAATATTTTCTTAAAAATCATTCAAAATTTTACAAAATTTACAAAATTTAAATTATTTGACAATTAAGAGCAACATTTTTGTGTAACATAATGCTAATTATCTAATTTTGTTTAGAAAGATATTTTAAAGTATAAATATTTATTCTTATTTTTATAATATAAAAATAATAAAAAGATTTACCATGGTTGGATATGAATAAATACATAGGTCTGCACATTCATCAAGTTTAATATCCAATATAGTAGGATGTAGGACAAATGGAACTACTCCACTACCACTACGAACATTTTTTATTGATGGAATTGCTTTAGCTCCTTTTTTAGAAGCGCTAGTGGTAGTAGTACTTTGCTCTAATGGAATTGGTGAAGGACTCATAGCATCATCTTTGATAAGTTGAAATTCAACATGAAGATCAAATTGACCTATATTTTCAACATCTATTCTATAACAATGTTCAGTATCAGGTACATTTGGAAATTCATTTGGCAAAGTTGAAGTATTAATGGAACCAAAATCTATAGTTTGATTTGGAATTTTGACTAACACACAAGGGTGTCTTGGAGTTATTCCATAGCAAGGAGATATTTGAAGTTTTTTGCTTGGAAATATAACTTGTCTAAATTGAAGTCGAGGTATGTCACATATCCCTTGAACTTCTAAAGTTGAATATCCTTGTCCACCAAGAACTTCAAATTTGAAAGTATGTTCAAATTCTTCAACAACAGTAGACCAGAAAACCAAAGCCAATTCTACATATTCATTTCCAGGAATCACCCATCTTGTTTTTTTTATATAGCCTGAAGGAAGATTTGCATGACCGTGAATTGGAATGATTTCTCCATCTTTTTCTTTAGTAATGAATGAAAAAGGAAATTGGGAATCTTCATTTAATTTCCGGATCAAAGGCTTCCTTATCACTTGAAATGTTTCAGGAGAAGGACAATAGATGTCATGATCCCATGGCATTGGAAGCATTGAAATGATTTCTTCATAGATAGAATTTTCATCTCGCATACTATCAATGATTGTTAAAACCAACATATTTTTGGGAGTTTCTCCTTCAAAGGGTACAAAAAAATCTCCAAATTCCTTCAATATTTCTTCTTCAGTGTTGTAATATCTATCGACTTCTTCTGGAGTTGGAAATGCCAAATACCATGGATATGGCATATTATATTTTTCAGGCGGAATTAACAAATTTGTATCAATTTCAATACCATCGATTATTTCAAATTTAGGCAATTTTGGATCTAAATTTTTCCTTTGCACTTCATTCATTTCTCCTTTATTGTTTTTTGCTTCTTCATTTTTTTTTATTTCAACAAGTTCCTTGTCTTTTTTAGGAGGTGGCCATTTATATCTTTTTACACGACTATGGTGTTGGTCTTCCAAATCTAAATATCGATGATAAAGTCTTCGTTTTCTTGCCCCCATTTTGATAACATGAACTAATCTTTCTCCTTTCCAAACTATTTTTGCACTTGTTTTTTCTGGAATATCTCCATTGGCAGGGCTAATAACTATTGTTTCTACTATTTGTTGTAAACCAATAGATATTAGTATATTTTTTATGAGAATAAGAACTGGTACATGGTTTGAATTAAGCCCATCAAAAATGATACCATTGTTGGATCCTAATTGCTCTAAATATGCTTTAAATAGAATTTGAAGTGACATTGTGAAATCTTTATTCATATATGGAGTTTGATCAAGTACATTATTTTCTAGGCAAAAATCTAAGTTTTCTTTTACCACATTTGACATTGGAAGTAATAAATTTCCTTCTTCAATTGCTGAACTTATCAAATCTTGAACGTCAACAATTGGACATTTGTATTGTTTTGCAAGTAGTCTCCCTTGAGTGGTTTTACCCGAAAAAGGTGCGCCATAAAGAATTATTAAAGGTCCAATTTCAATAGGTATGGAAGGCTCAACAATTTCTTCAATGCTTTCATTTAAAAGATCATTCCAAAATGGTTCTCCAGCTTCACGTATTTTTAACTGCATGATTTCATTTTCATCATAATTTTGGCAATCTCGTAGTATTTGATCTTCATTTAAATATTGGGGATCAAAATCTAATGAATATATTTCAATTGGTTTTTCTGAAAGATTTTTTATAACAAATGGTATTATTGAAGAAAACTCAGCATTGGGCAAAATAGGATCCAATTCCATATATGATGGATTAATATAAATAGCTTGGTATGTACTTTGACCCATACAATGTATTATTTCTATTTTCACATTGTTTTTTATATGAAAATAAATTTCTGTCATGTATTGCGATTTTCCAGGCTTATAAATAGGTGAAAATTCAATCTATTTAAAGATGTTTTAATATTAGAAATAATTAATGTTATCTTATATAAATAAAAATAATAATTAAATATACATTGATGATTAATATATCATTTAGTTGAATTAATACTTCATTTTGACTTTCAATACATTACCAATATTCAGTTTTATATCTATTTACATTTACTAAATGTTTTTCAATAATTAAAAAACTTATAACCTTTACATCCATACTTTCATCTGGCTGCAAAATTGCTTTAGATGGTATAACTTTGAAAAATGGCCAATCTCGTAATAAACCTACATTAATGTTAGTATTCTCAGGAGTAGGTTTTTCTACGATCCAATCAACAATTGCTTCACTAATATTTTTGAATCTTACATACCACACCTGCAATTATTATTTTTTGATAATTATAAAAAATTAATAACATTAAACATAAGTATAAAATAAAAAATAAAAAATAAAAATATTGTTATATATTGATACATATTGATACATTCATTTTTTGAAGCTTTGATTAGCATTATAAAAAATGAAAATGATTAACTCAAACTTGATTGTTAAATTTTCACCTTACAATGTGAAACTTGTACTATGCCAAAGTCAATATACTTGTGGGATATATGAAGTTGAGGTAAAGTTACATTTGCTTTTAATAATAACATTGTCATAGGTCCCTATAGAAAATATATTATGTTAAGGCATTTTTTTATATGCATCTATATAAATGTGGTTTATTTTATTATTTAATACTTTGTTGATTTACATCATTTTTAAAATATTGATGAATGTTCCATATTAAATAATCCACAGTGAAACTAATATTTTACATTTGATAGTTTTAATATTGTAAATATAGAATACATACATATGAACTAAGTTTTATATTTTGTTGTTGAATATTATTTTTTAATTATAAATGAATTTTGTAATACATGTAAATCAATCAATTGATATACCTCTTTTACATTCATTTGCACCCATGCATGGATAGGTCCAAGAGGCAATTTTGGCATCATATTTTGGAATGTAATTTGAAGTCTTGTAGCATTATTATGATGAGGTTCACTAGGTATAACCAAAATTTGGTCTGGTTGTATATTAAATCCTTTTGAATTTGCTCTTGTTTTATCCACCTTGAAAGTTACTGGAAAACTTGCACCATTATATAGCATCAGTGACATTTCTTTTTTTTCACCTACAAGTACACTTTTAAAATCCAATTCAAATTGATTGCATGTTAATTTTTGAATATTAATATTTGGTGTTTCTTTTGGTATAAAATCTACACTCATCTTGTCATCAGACTCTTGCAAATCCAAAAGTTCATGGTCATGTTCTTCGTGGTTTGAGTGATTAGGGTCATTGTCGTCTTTGTCAAAGTCATTAGTTAATTCTATATCTTGTAATTTTTTATTTTCTTCATCAATATCTTTATCTATCTCTTCACCTTCTAACATATTTGTTACTTTAGTAAGATTTTTTAAAGATGATTGCCTGTGTAATATAAAAAAAGATTGTTTTTTTTTTGTTATTTCCCTAGACATGGTTTCCCTCTTGATAATAGATTTTCGAAGCTTGTACAATCTCTCTACCCTCATTTTTTCATTTTTTTCAATTAAACTCTGGCGAAGCCAAGGCAAGCCTTTTCCTGTAGAGGTTTCCAAAGCCATTGGTGACAATTTTCCAGTTAGCGGTGATCGAGACTTTCGATGAAGATGATGCCGACACATCAAATTTTTATCTTCTTCATCTTCATCAGAGGATAAATCTTCATTGTCTTTTAATGTAAAGAAAGGTACATATGGCAATGGTTCATAAAATCCTTCTAGCACTACAAGCTTGTCCACTTCAACATCAATGTCTTCAATCAATTGTTTTAAATCATCATCATCTTCATCAATTTCCTAATTCAACATAATACTAATTTTTAGTATGCTTGTGTCTGTTTCAACTATTAAAAGTATACCTAATATATTTATTGTGCCAAAATATAATATTTTATTAATAATAATTATGAATGATAAAATAGTCTTTATATTAGACATCCAATCATTCCAATGGTATTATGCATTATTAGGACACCATTATTATAAATTATAAAGAAATTATATTTTATTATACAAAATTTTAATTGTCCATTTAAATATATAATATAATAATATATTATCATACCTAGTGGTCAAGGTTGATAATTTTTTTTTAATAATAGATATCAATTTTTTTTAATTTATAAAAAATGAAAAAATGAAAAGAATAATTATACTTTTATAATCTACCTACCATATTACTGAAAATATTCAATATTTTGCAAGAAAAGCCAATTCTAATCATTGGATTAACAAATACAATATCTACTTAATTGAATGCTTTAAATTGATACTTTTATTGTTATACCTCAAAACATATCTCAAAGTCGTTGTTTTCTTCAGATTTGTAATCTGGTTCACTTGTAAAAGTAGTAATTGATGGTCTTTGTATTAGAGTTTTGCAATGTGGTGGAATTGGACGTCCGTACAATTTTGCTATTCTTCTTTCCTCAACCCTTGCCATAAAACTTTCTTTATGCCATGGAAGACTTTTAACTTTTTCTTCAGCCATTTGAGAACAAGGACCTAAAATTATATGGTGATAGTTATAATTTATTTTAAAATCAATAATTAGTTTAAGTTTCAAAATTAATGAAATATTTTTTATTAATTTATTCTTCATTATATATATATATATTCCATCAATATGTATAAGAAAAAAAAATTATATATTCAAAATATATTTATTAAATATCAATAAAAGATGAATATGCTTTATTGTGGTATGCATGTCTACAAGCATAGTTAATTTTTTTTTGACTAGCTTGATATTGTTTTTCTTCATCTTGAAGCTTTAAGTTTTGCCTCTCTAAAATACTTGGTTGATTCCATGGAAGTTTCTTACCTTTTTTAGAAGCCATAGGAGAATTTTTTTTTGGAAAGTAGAAATCTAGATTTACAATGAAAGTGATGATGACAAGCTAAAAAATCACAATGACCTTTTTCTCTAGCCTCCTTTGCTAATCGATTTAGTTCATCTTGGTCAACCACTTCAACTTGTTCTAGCATCTTAGTTGTGTCTCTTCTTGTATTTAGCAATGTTTTGCTATCATCTTCATCTTCAAAATTCCTTGGGCTTTCATATATTGATACTCCTTCTAATTCATAATCTGAATCATCAATTTTAAGAGTTTCAGGAATTTTTTTCCTCTTTAAATTAGCAAGCATATCATCCAACCATTTTTTAAGAACAATTTGTCGAGCTTGATCTAAATATTTAAAAAATTGACGATTTCGCACACGAGGAGCGTCAATCCATAAACTTGGATAAGAACCTTCTCCAATTACAGTAATTGTCTTAGGTGAAAAATATGCAATTTGCAATAAAAAATCTTCTTTAAATTTTAATGGCATACCTAGTATCATCAATAAAATATCATATAAAAAATATGATTAAAGCATAATATATATCTTATGATGAATATTTACTATATGATGGTGAATATTTTAGATATTAATGTGATTTAATATTAGTAATATATACCACATAATGTAAAATGCTATAAAATAATTATAAAATAATTTATATATAATATTTATATGAGTATATTTTTTAAAGATTTCATTTTTATTGTATGACTTCAAATTTTAATAAAATTCTATAAAATGTTTAGCAGTGGTTCTTCATCCTCATGTTCTATATATACAACTTTGTTTCATGTCATCCTGATAAATATTACTAGAAATATATGGACTTATGTGACTTCAAAGTCAAAGTGAAAAACTAAAAATATACATTTAAAAAATATTAAAAATTTAAATTTGATAAGATTGACTAATACTTGCACCAAAAAATTTATACCATCCTATTCCAATTAATGAGATGAAAGTTATAAAGACTTTTATTTTACAGGCAATAAGGAAAAAATTATTTATTTATTTTTCAATTCTTCCTAAACTTAGTTAGAAGGATTTCAAATAAGTAAGTAAAAACATTGAACTGTTGTTTACAAGATTTTTTACCATTGGAATTCACAAATCTTAATTTCATTCCAAAATTAATTGTGATTTTTGGTATTCTTTTTATTTTATATTGCCTTCCATTTAATAATATATTATATTTTTTTCATGTATTTTCAATCCAATTTCCAATACAAAGACTAAATTGCAAAATTAGTAGGACTCATATTTTTTTTAGAAATACTGAAAGACAAACCTTGACCTTTGGGAAGAACTACAAAAAATAATTTTAAAAGTTTAGGCATTAGAATCTTGCAATTTGGAGGGTTTTGCACTTTGAAATTTTAGAAAGATATACTCAAAGAAGTTTTCCATAAGATCATGTAGAATTTAGTGGATTCAGGAGAGAATACAAAATGTTGCCAATTTTAGTTTAGTTTTGCCAAATAATATTTTGAAGTTTGTTTTAGCTTCTCAATATCAATGAACTTTAGGGGCTAAAAGATGGAGTGTTTTGAATTTGATAAGAAGTAAATTTTATATGATTGAAGTTTGCAAAATCATTTTGAGAACATTCTTGAATATTTTACAGATATGCTAATTATACATAACCCTCTATTAAATATTCCATTAATTCCTATGGATTTTTTTAATTATCCAAGATTGACCGTTGGTATACAAATGTAAATGTATATATAATATTGATGTAATATCAACTTTAGAAAGGACTTTCATTTTGACATTGACAACTATAAATACTTACTTGGAATAATACGACAATTAAATCGTTGTCTTGTACTTCCTTGCAAATGTCCAATCAAAGGTCTTACGCAAATTGTTTTTTTGCGTACTATAGGACTTAAATCCACCTCAAAATCAAAGTGTATTTTCCCACTATTTTTCAAAACAAGATTTTTGTCATATGTAATTTTGTTGTATTGTTTTTTTCCAACATCTAAAGTAGTGTGATTTATGGTATATTTAATGACAGATGATTCTCCCTCTAAAGAAACAAAATATTCTGGACCATTTTCAACCTACAAGATGCTGGTGTTGTCCCACAGTAAGAACAAATCCAAAACACCCTGTTAATAATGGACTAAAAATAATCATTCATTTTACATAAAATATCAAAATTAATAATGTACTAAAATAAAACATTTATTATTTTTAAATTATAATACAATATATATATATACATATATTGTATTATAATTAAATTTTTGATAAAATCTAAAATCTAAAAATTGTATATATGAATATATCATTGATAAATATTTAATGAAATTATACATATAAAAAATAATAAAATTTATAACATATCATTTTGAAGCCATTATTATTTAATTTAAATTACATTATTTTCAACTTAATCCCGAACGTTTTTTCCAACCAGAAGATCATTTTAGGATGGAAGGAGTATAATATTTTCAAATTAAAGTATATAATTTTTTACAATAGTAAATTCATTTTATATTTTATAATAATATAGTGAGAATTAATGCAAATGATGGTCTTATGATTATAATTAATAATTTTAAAAAATGGAGTATACCCTGCATATAGCTGTAGCATGTACTACATATCCTGGATAAGCATAAAATGAGGCTTCAACAATTTCATGTTCTCCAGGATCTAATGTTGCTCGAATTGGAAGGAGATCAAAGATTTCATTTAATGGAACCTTCAAGCCTTTTGATTTTTTTTTAGCTTTTGAACTAATTTTGATATCTTTGTATGGATCATGTTCATAGAAAGACCAAGCGTAACTCACTTGCATTGCACTAGGATTTTTAATTGTCATTTGAAGTCGTTTACATGTATGCTCTATTACAGCCCTATTTTGAAGGTTAAAATGCACATACTTTTTAGCTTTGATAAAAAAAATAAAAAAAAATTTATAAATATTTCGAATATTTCATCATTGAAATATGTGTCAATTTTATCCTTTAGTAGAAACTATAATATAATTATTTTATTTTATTTTTATAAAAAATATATATTTAGAATAAGTTTAAATTTTTTTCATAATCATTGTGTGAAAATACTAGTAAATTAAACTAATTTCGAGATAGAATATCTATTTCATTTTTTTTTATTCATATTTTGAACAATCATACGTTAGTTGATTGTATAGTTTGAAATTTTCCAATTGGTTATAAAATACTAAAAAATAACCATATTATTATTATTATTATTATTATTTTTCTAGTAAATTATTCTCTTAAAAATTTATAGATTTTAAAAAAACTAAAAAACTAAAAAACTAAAAAACTAAAATTATGATCATAACATGCAAGTTAATTAAGTCTTCAAACTCAATTGTACATTTTGTTTCATTGAAAATATAGAAATAAAATATTTTACAAATCACAAATCCTTTAATATAAAGCACTCACTCAAAATTTAATTGATTGGTTGATAATCTTAAGTTAGGAAAATGTACTTCTCCAACCATATCAAGTATATCATGGTTCACAGTATTAGTGTATACAACTTCAAACTTATTGATACACACTGTGCTCTTTTTGATAGTAGGAATTTGCCATTCAAATGAAAGATCTAATGTTAGGCACTCTGTAGGGTCTAATTTAGCTTCATCTTTATTGCATCCAAACGGTGGTATGACCAAAAACTTCATATGTAATGGCTTTACATAAACATTTTGGCATGTAAGTTGTGTAAAGCTTTTATTAGGGTGTGCTTTTCCATCATTCAGTTGAATAAATCTTATCTCCCGCTTTGAAAACAATAATTTAGTTCCTACTACTTCTGCATCTACCTCCAATTTGTATACTTGCTCTTTTTGTTTACCCATAGCTACACGACACAAAAACTCTTCTTTAACAAAACCAATAGCTTGAAAAGTTCCTAATCAATATTAAATTAAAAAAATTAAAAAAATATGTAATAAAAATTATATGTATTATAAGATTCTTATCATTTTATTGAAATTATTACTAAAGATTTTATCAATTTTTTTATTATAGATTAATATAATATCAAATAAATTCATTAATAATATATAAAATATATCTTGAAAAAATATATATAAATTCAAAAATAAGTCTTTGAAGAAGTGGTTATAAAATCATAGTAAACTCAAACTAATCTCATAATTTGATTATATGCAGTAACTGTTCTAGAATATAAACAAAAATTGCTATAAATAATTAAAAGTTTCAAAAAAATATAATAAGAATAAAAATAAGAATAAATATATTTTAAATAAGTTGACTTTGATAACATTATGATAAAACTTTCATATGAAGATAAAACGATGCTTGTAAATAATACCTGTACATTGAAAATTAAATGATGTATGAGGGGGGATTGCCATTTTTAATGGTGCAAATGAGAATATATGTTTTGGAGACTTTTTCATTTTGTTGTCCATACCCCAAGTAACAATTTGAACATACCTTCCTTCATTGTTAATTTCAAAGGGCTTTGTAATAATACTATGACTTAATTGTGTACCAAAGTGTAAACTTCCATTTGCTAAAGCATCAGACGTGAGTGTAGAGCCTTGACCAATTGCAATCAAGTTTACAAAATATTGGCCACCTTCACCAATAATAAGAATCTTATCTGAAATTTTTTTAGTGTCATCAAGACAAGCTATTACCTGAGACATTATGATGTATTAACATCCATTTTTTAATAAAACAAGTAGATATAAATCAAATTTTTTTAATGATTTAGTGAAATTGTTTAAAAATAATATCAAATATATCAAATTTTCAAAGAAATGTATTATAATTTGTAGCCTACTATTAATATATAAAGTATTTGATATTATAATTCAAATAATTTTATAAACTTACTTCAACTTCTACGTAACCAAATGGTGCAATTGTAACTTTGGAATGATTGATTTTATAAACATACACTTTGTTTGACAAAGTAATAGGTGCTGAAATGCAACACATATTTCTAATTACAAAACTTCTTATTTGTTTTTCAAGAACTGGAATCCTACCAAAATCTAATATGGATGACCATGATCTTCCATCTTCTATACGATCTTGCCATGACTGAGGCTTTGGTGGAGCATCCCAACCTTTAGGCTCCAATCTTAATATTGGACCTACAAATCTATCACATATTTTTAGATAAATGAATTATGTTTGATTTTAATTTACAACATATTTGCAATAAATAAACTCAAATGTTTAAGAAAAACATTGTTAATTAGTCCCTAGAATATCAAGAAACTAAACCCTATTAGGAACTAAATTTTCAAATTTCTAATGGCATTAAATATTAGTACTTTGATAAGATTTATTTTTTGTAGTTTATAAAAAAGATATTTAAGAAAAGTGAAATTCTATTCTTGAAACAAAAATCCCACAAGATTTGGTGCAAATTGTGGATATTATTCACTTTGGCATAGACACTAAGGCTTAAATTATTTTTTTCTAAATATATTGCATTATTATAATAAAAATTGAAATGATTTTGTATGCCTGTCAACTAGAACTCAATTATAAAGTTTGATTTTAGTATGTCAAAACTTATTCATGCTAATGATTTTGAATTTCAAAAACCTTCAATATAAATAATAGTTTAACCAATTTATATTCAAATTTTGATTTTAAATGATCCATGTAATTCTAGAATGGAATTTTGAAAGTTTCATTTTGAAATTTGAAAAATCAATAACAAAGGTTATAGTGATGAAAAAAATTAAAAATGATCCACAAGTACACTCAAAACTAAAAATAATCTAAAAATAAATACAGACACTAATAAAATATTAAAAGGATAATTTTTTTATAAAGTCACTTAGTTTCTGGTTTTTGAATAATTATGTGAAGTTTTAGAGCTCAAAAATCTACCAACAATCTTTTTTTATTAACTTAGGGATATTTTGTAGTAGGACATCTAGGCAAGGTGTACTTTTACTTTTCAAAAAAATCTATTGGATTTGTAACAATGAAAGCACCAATTTAAGAATTTATTTGAATTTCAAAATCTAGTGCATTGGCGCACAAAACTAAGATAGCTTTACCATCTTTCAACCCTATAATCGGTGCCCAAATTTCATAAAATTTAAACAATTAAATATAAAGATTTTAAATACTTACATAGTTTTTTTTGAAAATATTAATCATAAAATTGTACATTTTCATTTTTTATGCAAAAATAGATTGTCTAAATGCATCCTAATTAAACAACATAGAACTTATTGTATTCTATTGGTATCAATTAGTTTGTATGATACTTTCAATATATATGTATATTTTGTATATTGAACTTACTGTATTCTATCAATTAGTTCGATATACATATATTTTGTATTGAAATGACATTCTAAATGTATTTTCTATTTATTCTTTAAATCATTTTTATAAAATGAAACAAACTATATATTTTTGTATTTTTAAATTGGTGGATATTTTCACATAGTATTTGTTGATTGTGTATGTCCTAATATGTCAAAATTAAGGTATTTGAATCATCCTTTGAACATTTGGAATATTGTATGTTATAAAACATTTAATGCAAAAATTTATTGACCTATTGACAATGCTTCAATTCGAAGAGGCATTTTGATTTCATAGATTCCTGCACCAGGAGAAGAAATGATAGTAGTCACAAATGAAATTTCTCCCAAAATCGAAGTTGCAAGTTTGTATTCAATGGAAGTATAACTTTTTCCAACCACATGACCTTCTAATGGTTGAGCAAACAATTTTGAAATAGTATCTACTTGTGAATCTTGTGGTTGGATTAAAAACTTTCCCATCACTTCTGCTTCATTGTTAATAGTGCAAGTCCGAACATATTCATATCGAATAAAGCATGTTCCAAAATCTAAATAATCATTGTTGAGTTTCAACTGTTTTATCATTACAAACTCCATATGTATTAAATTCAATTTTATATTTTTATCAAAAGTACAAAAAAATCTAAAATTTATCAATACAAACTAATGAAGCTTTGTATTTTTATACCTTTGCTATTGTAGCCTCCCCTGATAGTGTAATGATCGTGTAGACTTCATTGATTTCAAACAAAAAGATATATAATGATCCTGTATATTTGCGCACTGCAATGGGATTTAATGAGACAATTACTGGCTCTGAAGTCTGTGATTACAAGGATCCCAAAGACACCAAATCATATCAATAACACAATGTTTGTTTCAATGCTTGCCTATCAAGCTTGAGGTCCCTTTTCACTTAAAAGTAGTAATTATACAAATAGGCATTAAGAAATTAAAAAAATTCAGAATGAAAAATTAGAATTAAATTTTTTAAATTGATTATCTTAAGGACTTTTAGAATTGAACATTATAACAAAAACGAAATATATGACTCATAAATAGTTCACTAAATAGTTAAAGTGATTCAAATAAATCTCCTTTGATATATAGGAAGATTTTTGTATGATCATTTGGTATTAAAGAGTCTTTGAATTTGAATTACAAAGGCAAATTACATTATAGTATTGTCAAAAGTCCTTATTCATTCTAATTTTACTTGAAAATTTATTTGGTTCAAAATGGTCACCAGTTCTATGTATAATTATGAAAGTTGTAATGGTATAAAATACATGTAATTAGGAGTTTAAATTCTTTTAGACTAAGATGAGTACTTTGACGTTTGAAAAAAATAAAAATAAAAAATTAATTGCAAAGTTACTAAAGAAATAAAGTAACTTTGGTATTTATCAACTCTTTTTTCTATGAACATTTCATTTTCACAAGCTTAATTCTAATCCCTTAAAAATATAGATTTGATAAATTTTTAAATTTATACTTTTGGTGATTTCATTATTATCTATTTTGTCTTAAACAAACTTTGATTTTATTTCAAAGGAGGACAAAATTGAGAATATAAAATAAACTTTGATTAAATTATAAATATTTGCAATAACTCTAAATAATCATATTATTGATGAAGGTTGTTGTGTTTATTGTACTTGTGGTTTGATATTATAAAGCTCAGGAGAAACCAAGAATCCATCACTTTGATCATTCTGTACAATATAGAATTTGAAATTCAATAAAGCTTGGCTACAATTGCGCATATTGAAGGTGAAACAAGAACCAAAATCCAATCCAATAAGACCAAATTCAATTGCCTTTGTGTCAATATGTATCAATGGGTTGCCAACAGAAGCTCGAAAAGACAAGGTAGGATTGAATTGAGTGCCTTCAACATTCCAAATAAATTCTATTTCAAAAATTCCTCGGATTTGTGTATAACAATTCACTTTAATTGTTTGTGATTGCTTTACTGGAATGACACCCTCCGAGGGATTAAACTTGAAGCTTGCACACTTTGTATCAAGACAACATAATTTAAATTTTGCCTACATGAATTAATTTCTATTATTAGAAGTCTTGTGTTCTAAATTTGGTTTTCATTTTATACAAATTTGCATTATTAGAATTCAACTCATTTAGATATTATCTTAATGATTAAAATACTCACCTCCATATCACCTAGATTCTTCAATTGAACCTCATACTCATAAGATGAAAAGAGGGATAGGTCTTGTAAATCAAGCTTGCATGGTACAAATTGAGTTACAGGTCCAATACCAGTTCCTTCAAGTTGCACTGCTAATCGTTCAGATTTTCCTGAAATTTTGCAAAATGCTTTGCAATAATACCTACAAACATTCAATTATATAGTGTAATACTATCACTATTAACTACTTTAGTGCAAAAAATATTATAAACATTTTTCTTAACAAATCTTAAACTATAAAAAGATAACAAAAATGACATGAAATGGAGTAATTTAAGTTAAAATAGGATTGTAGAAATTACTTAAATGCACATGGAGGTGAAAAAGTTATTGTAATCTCTGTTCGGCTATCTGGCCAACATTCTCCATTAGCTGGGCTCAATGTAAAAGCCTACATTATTTATTGTTTATTTTGATTATCCATTGTATGAAGAAAAAAAATGCAAAATGATAAAAGAACTTTATTTAATAAGAGATTTCACATTGTGCATATATAAAATAATAATCAAAATTTACCTTTTCAAAATTATCTTCCATTTTGTAAAGACTTTTTGCCCTTTTCAATGTGCTTAGAGGACTTAATTCTTTATCAATTTTAAATGCACCTACTCCTTGAGGATGGCCTTTATCCGATGCCTCTACTTGCACAAGATATGTAGAATCTTCTTTTTCGGTTGCAAACCTAATCAAATCAAAATAAATTTCATAATTATGTTTATATATATATATATATATATATATATATATATATATATATATATATATATATATATATATATATATATCAAATGTTATGATATTTAAACCATGTCATGTCATTGCTCAAGACTATAAGTTTTATACAAATTTTCGAAACCCTATAATATTTTAGAGCTAAAGTTAATTTGGATGACATATTAAGTCTTAGTTTGCTTAAAACTTTGAATTGTTTAGTCAACCATCCATTATAACATTAATTTGACTATGATCTGCAAGGTTTTAGAGCTTATTAGAGTCCTTGCAAAAAAAAAAACTAAAATTTGGATAAATTTGAATATATATTTGAATTTTAAGATCTTATTGTTGTTTACAATAAAAAGTTCTAAAATCAAATATGGTATAAATCATCTAAGAAAATTATACAAAAATATTGCTAATGAATTAAAAAATTATACATGGGTTGAAAAGTTTAACCTCTAAAGGACCAATACGCTTTTTTTGGCAGTATAGAAATTTTGGGCAAGTACCTATGGTTGAAGATTTGTATATTTTTGGCTAATATTTTAATAGAAGTTGTGCGCGAGGAATATCTTTCATATGCACCAAATTTTATGTCATTCGGAAATATGAGTCAAAAGTTATGGCCTAACATGTTACTTTTTCCCCCGGCCTGGCAGTCCGGGCACATTAGAAAAAAACTCTTTTTTTGGTAATAAAAATTTGAAATTGGTTTTCTAGAGTTATATATATGTGGAAAGTTTTGAATCATTCCATTTTGACCAATGAATCAAAACTTATGAGGAATTCTAGTTTGCGGGCAATTATGGATTCTCTACTCTAAAATAAACTTTGAAGTCCTTTATCTTATTCAATTTTCAATTTCTTTTGAAAAAAATAAAACCATGGGATGTAGATTGTTCATATCAACATTGCAACCATTGGATTGGAATTTTCAAATTCCATAATTAAATTCTTAACAATTTTGTATTTTGAATCATTCTCTACTTCTTTCTACTTACTATTTTTTCTTATATGTTGTACAATTCCAAATGATGTGAAATTTGTTAAGCATGTAGCCAACTTATCTAGGAAAAAGAATCCAAAGAAGTACCACCATTTTGGACATTTCTTCATAGAAATGTGAGCTTGTGAAGTGCAGCTGCCCTGTTTTTTACAGGGTAAAAAAAATGATTTTGGTGAATTTGAATGCTTACATCTTGCAATCCACGCGGTGGGAATTTCTGAAATTCTTACCACATGTTCTGAAGTCAGCATTATACATGATCCTACGGTTATACATGTCAAAAGAAGGGTTTTTTTCAAAACTTTGATACTTGTACTAAAAATGACAATTTTGGAGTGTTTTTGGTGAAAATATAGTCAAAGAACTTAAGGGGTTAAAGCAGTTTGAAGTCTCTTATGCCTCTATTTACTTCAAATCTAAAATCATAGTCATATAAACTTTGTATTTTATTAATACAAAAATATGACATATATGAACAAGCAATAAAATTATAATATTAGGATTTCAAATATTTTAAAATAAATATTTAGTGTGACTTTTAAAATTTATAAAAAAATTATAGTATTTTTTTAAGCACACCTCCAAGAAATCTTAGAACTAAAATATCAAGATTGGTGATGAATCCTAGGCACAAAAATATAAATTGGATAATGATAATTCTCAAGGCCTTCTTTTCTATCAGAAATTACTCTATATTGCCATTTTTACACCAAAGAGCAAAAAATAAAATAAAATATATTTCTTGCATATCTAATTGTAGGATCTTATACTAACCTAGTGAAAAAATGTGTTGAAAAATTTCAGAATCTTTGATTGTATAGATTGCAAAATATTTGCATTTGAAGTGAAAGAAACATGTTTTTTTGCACCTTGCTCAACAACATTTTTTGGCTTTGAACCTTCTTAACTTATAATTTTTGCTCTACTGCTTTTGAATTTTGAATTTTTAAGTGATAAAGAATTGAATTGAGAGTCTAAAAAAAATTCAAATACAACAATAATTAATTTTTACTCATTAAAAAATGTTAAGTAGAAGTAGGTTTAAGATTGAAGGAAAAACTAAACCATTAATAGCTCTAAGATGGAATTGAAATACACTAATCTCAATGGTGAGATTGTTATAGTAAGAGATCTCAACCTTGTAAAACTTTTTTTTTTTTAATTATGAAAACAGAGGTTAGAAATGAATCCTACAAGTTATTTTTTCAAAAATATGCCTTTATTGCTTGTAAAATAAGATTATCCATAGCTTTCACATACCAAACCCAAATGGAATCAATTGAAGCTTTCTATATATATGAAAGTATAATTTATACAACAAACAAACAAAATAAAAAACAAAAAATATGTTACTTTAAGTTCTTTTGAAGGATTTTTTCTAATGAACTAAATTCTAATGTGACAAAATGACTTGACATAATTAGATGATGCTACCATTGAATACAAGTAAGTTATCTATAGCATAGGGTGCTTATGTGTTTGTTTTATATTAATTATAGAAATGTTTTTTTATAAATTGATGTTGTTGTTTTTGAAATTCAAGTAAAACATGATTTTTACATTTGTGGTATATATTGTCAAAAATTGTCACTTTTTAGATTAGATAGAAAAAATGAATAAGGACAATTTAAAAAAAATTTGAACCATACAATTTTATGCTGGATTACATTGGAAATGTATGTAAAAGGTTTCAAAAACTCTAATGGTATGGATTAAAGGATTGTAGCATTTGAAGTTAGATTTCATTTCTAACCATGCCCTACAGACATTAGCTCCTTTTTGAGTGAGTTTTTTGCACTAGATATGTTATTCTTGACAATTGCATCATATATTATATGAATTATGTATCCATCAAATTTCAAAGGTAGATATAGAATTTAGCAAGAGATTCATTACTTGACTAAATTGTTCAAACTTTATTAGTCAATATAACTTTTGATCTGGGCACCTAATTAGAAAAAAATTATATAACCATCTAGGACTCTAGGAAATACATGTCCACACTTTGTTTCAAAATTTCAAAAAGATCCATTGAAAATTGATATTAAAGGAACCTATCTAAATTCCCAACTTACTGGCAACAACCACTTAGTCTTTTGGGGGATGGTAAGTTAAGAAATTTCAATAAGCAAGAATATTTTAAAGGAGATAATTAAAGTTTAGTATTTGAATTTTACAAGAAATACTATAAATTTTGAAATAAATAAAATTATAGTATAAAATTAAAATTAAAAAATTAAAAAAATAAATATTACATTAAATAATGTACTTTCAAAAATTAGGTCAACTTAAAATATTTTGGTAATTTTTTGTCACAAAATAGATTTAAAAAAAATTAAAGTATTAGATATTTTGATGTTTTTATTTTAGAAAATAATCAAAATTCAATCAAATAGATTTTTGTCAAATTTTTCAAATGTAAAGGATTTGTAATCAATTAATTATATTTCAAGCAAAAACATCGATGATCCCTATAGTGAAATTATTAAAAAATTACTTGAGCGCATGAGTAAGAAAAAAATTTAGTCATTTAATAAAAATATTTGTTCTAATAAGTAACTTCATACTACAGTTTTTAGCTTCAAAAGAAAAAAATGGGCTAAAAGTAATATTAACTAGTTTTCTTTTAAATGATAAAAATAAACATCTTAATAGAATTTTTTTAAATATTATTATTTTTTAAATATAAATATATATACATGATTTTTTTTATCTTTCATATAAATTTTTAGATCTTTAAAAGATTTAACATAAAGTTTGTGTGCAAAGATTCACCATTTCTACAAGCTATATATTGAAAATAGAAAAATAGTTTCTTGCAATTAATTGATTATTGTATGATGTTGGACAATTTGAAGATGGTATAGCGCAAAACAAGGCAATAAACTATTAATTATATATGCACAATATGAGCATACAAAATATTGCATATAAAAACCAGAAAAAATAAGACAATAAAAGTGGTATAATTTGATTTTTTAAATCACTTAACAATTATTTATATATTATAGAAATTAAAATCTATAATTAAAATTTTAATAAGTTGTATTGAGATCTTTTGTTGTCTAAAAAACATATGGACTTATCTATAATACAAGTAAAAAAACTTCATTGAAAAAATGCAAGAAAGTAGTTTCACAAGATTGAGAGCTACTAATTGGGAATTATTGAATATTCACAATTACACTTATGAAAGTATATAACCAAGAGAAAAAACTTTGAAAATAAATATATATGATTGCATTTTAAGGCAACTACAATAATTGTGTTGAACAATACAAAACATCCATATCTTATACAATTAGGTAATATAGTTTTATTTGGTTTATATTGCTTTAATGAATTCTTTTGCTATACAAAATCTAAACAGTGAATAAAAAGTCATCAAAAAGCCTTTAATCATGAAGGATACATTTCATGAGAAGTTGTGGAGAAAATTTCAGAAATTTTCACCATGTGGATTGCAAGATAATAGCGTTTGAATTGACAAAAATCCTTTTTTATGTCCCAACAAAAATTTGTGCAGATGCACTTTACAAGGTCACATTTTTATGAAAAAATGTCCAAAATGGTGGTTACTCTTTGGATTTGTTCTTCAAGCCAAGTTTTCTACATGCTTGAAAAATTTGTGATCATTTGAAATTGTACAACATGTAGGAAAAAAATAGTAAGTACAAAGAGGTAGATAATGTTCAAAACACTAAATTGTTAAAAATTTAAATATGGAATTGAAAAATGTCAATTCCAACAGTTGTAATGTTGTAATAAAAAATTTACACACAATGTTTTAATTCTTTTCCAAAAATATTGAAAATTGAGTTAAACAAAAGACTTCAAAGTAAGGTTTATCGTGGAATACAGATTTTAGAACTACCTTCAAACTAAAACTCCTCATAACTTTCATCTTTTTAATCAAAAAAGAAATATTCAAAGCTTCCCACGTGTATATAAATATAAAGAACCAATTTCAGATTTTTATTAAAAAAAAAGTGATTTTTAAAGAACTTTTTTTAGCTACATGGGTTGCCCACCGACCAATAAAAATGACATATCATGCAATAACTTTTTAACCACGTGGTCAAAGTTATAAAAATTGTTGGGCCTTAAAGCTACTCCTTGGACACATTTGTGTGAAAATTTCAAAGAAGAAAAAACAAAAATTTTGTTTGTAGTAAGCTGCCCAAAATTGCTATATTGTCAAAAAACGACGTTTGGTCCTTTAGGGGTTAAGTACCACGCATTTAAATTTTGAACAATGTAAATGAAAAAATGTCTACATACTATTTGTTTGCATCCATCCAAATTTTTATAGATACTTATTTTAATTCTTTAACATTTGAGCTACATATGTTTTTAAAACTCTTCCGTGCAGATATTCTATAATTCCAAAAATGGCCCCTTGAAATTGCCTTAAAAAATAAGTTAAATAATAAAAATCTTTTACTACAATTAGAATTTTAACATTCCAAATTTAAAGATTTTTTTGGATTGAATATCAAATATTCTATAATTCAACAATTTTAGAAAGTTTTGCAATTTTTGATTCCAAATTTTACTGATAAACATTTGTTGGTGCAATAAATATTCAATCATACTACTATAATCTATTACTTATGGTTTGTTAATTTTATTTGAAATTTATTTGTAAACTATTATTCTAAATTGCAATATATTATTCATCTTTGCATTTAGAACTTTGGACTATCTTTGATCCTCGAGGGATTTATTTGAATTCACATGCTTGGAATGATGGATTAAAATATATCATTTGTCAAAGTTCCTTTATGTTTATTATAAATAATGCATGTATTTTATTATTTGCAGCGAAGCTCTACTTTGGTGCAAAGTAGAAAGCCACGTAGCCATTAGACTTGTGGCTTTGCTTATTTAAATAAATAAAAAATATACAAAAGTTGTGAAGTTGTAGTGCAAGTGTCAAAGCATGATTGATTATATTTAACCATAAAAACACTTAAAAATAATACAACTTTTATATTTACTTTTCCCAAATGAAGTATGCGACCACTGGGGAGCAATTCTGCACATAGAAGACCATTTGGGAGCTTCGGCCTATATATGTAGGTATAGCTACAATAGTATTTGCAGATAAGCCCACATCTAGCTGGCACCATTGTTGATTTGTGTTAGATGAATGCAATTCTATAATTTTGAATAAAAATTGAAGTTTTTACAAATATGTTTATATATATAAAGATTTTAAAAAGTTTGTAATACATTTCAATAATATAGATTACTTGTTATAAAAAGAACGTTTTAACAAAATGTATAAATCGAGGAAAATAGCTTTGAATTTCAAATTTTGATGTTTATGTATATTTTATTTTAGATTAATAAATGATTATACTATATAATGTGCATATTAAAATATCAAGACATCCCTAATCATTTAATTTTCTATCTCAACAATAACCAACAAGGGGATTTAAATTCTTATTGACATGAACAAAGACGCCAATATTAATAAGAGTTGAAATCATCTTCAAGGCCATGTCTCTATGTGTTGTTTATATGCCATAATATTTTTTGATTCAAATGGAATAGCATCTTTACTAGAGTTAACAAAAGAAAAAGGTATTTTCATCCACTTTTGTTAATCCATCTATCATTGTGTGACTTCAAGAAATGCTACTATATGATCACTCGCTACTCCAACTTCATGAGATCCAACACAGCACCTCTTAATTCAAAGAGTCCCTTCTAACTATTTCTTCAAGGTCAAAAAATTGAAAGCTTCTTTTATCCATTCATATAAATCCCAAGTTCTATAGTTTCATTTCAAGGCCGAATTCTACTTCCTTTGTATAACATATAATATCTAAAGTGAGATGTTGAAATCAAGCTAGTTTATGTTCTTGCTAAACTCAACTCTTGTTCCAAGCTCTACATCCTTTAGTGCCAAAACTTCCTTTGACATATAGCATTTTTTAGGAAATTAGATCTAAGAACTTGGAACACGGCATAAAATCCAAAGTTTCTCTTTAATGGTCTTATCCAATCACAATTTGAAGAAAAAAATAGAGTTTAAGACTTATGACATAGTCTAAAGTTACACTAATACTTCATAATTTAGAATGCATTTTGATTTTATCTGCACGAGTTCAAACGTACCTCCAAACCCACACCATACAATTTGCAGTACATTCTTTCAATGTTATTATTGTAGGAAACTATAAGCTCGCCTTCATGTACACCAACCAAGGGGGGACAAAATTGCACATAAACTTCTAAAAAGTTTTCAGGCTCCACATTTCCACATATTGGAGAGACTGCAAAGAATCCATTCACTTGGAATTCAAAGTTGGCTGTTTTGGTGCCAAAATTGCGTAGCATAACATTCTTAGTGTTCACCAAATTAGCAGGGGTATGTGGAAAATGAATCTCATCCGGCAGGTCCAATATTGCTACATGTACATTCATACAGAAACAATTTAGTGATTTTATTATTAATAATTGTTGTATTTCTTAAATTTTAATTCTTAATTAAACACTCCCAATTTTATTTTTTAATGAATAAAAATAATTTGAAATTTTATGTTTAATACATCTATAATTTGAATTTTTTTTAAATAATTTTACTAATATTTTACACTTTCAAATATTTAATTGTAGAAAGATTGATTTCAGGGCACCAATGTTTTTATGATTTTGAGATAAAGAGTGCTTTGCCTTGATCTATGATAAAATGCAATTCTAAGGTTCTAATTGCAAACACAAAATTGTAATATGATATGGCACAACTGGCTAATTTTATTGATAAGAGTATTTATGCACAATAGTTTCTTGCACCTCGTGATCCATGACAAATTACAGGCACCTCAAATTTTTCTCGTTCGGTAACCACAACTATAGAGAATTCTTGGTCATCTTCACTCTCTGGGCAAAAATTAACAATGTATTGAATCTGTTTCATGAATTTGGTTTACAAAAATTATTTCCATAATAATTGTGCAAAAAATAAAAATAAAAAATAAAATGCCAAAAGTATGTCTTTAATCAACTGACATTATTTTAAACTTCACTTATTTATATTCTTAATGAAAATGAATTAAGGTTGATAATTTACATTTTTATTGTATGTATGTTGTGTAACAGTATGTTTTCACTTGATATTATGAGCTATATCAGTAACGTAAGGTAGTATGCTCTAAAAGCTACCATTCAAGGGCTGGTCCACCTTTTTTCATAGGTTTGCATGAACAGAAATATTTTTAACTCATTTTTCAGAGAAAGAAAAATAGATGTTGAACATAACACAAGTGGTTTCATATCTTTTGATGCATTTTGAATTAGTTATGAATTTTCAAAGATATCTATTGTAGGTACATATCTGTGACCCTAGGTCTCCCAAAATGCGTCTACTTGCAACTTCTAAAGGGATTTGAGGAAATCAAGGTCAATGATTGGCTTTTGCATTAAAGAATATGTTTTTTTTTCAATTCAATCAATAGCTAAAGAGGTTCATTTAAGGACCAAATCATATCCATTCAATAGCTTTTTATAGGGGCCATTTCAAGAAGACGAGCACTTTTAAAGCATACCACCATAATTCAAATCTTTACTAAGATCACTCTTAATACCAATTAAGAACATACTTTATATAATACAAATTTATAGTCTTTACTGAGATTTCATTTTGGTTTTATACTTGCAATCAAACACACTAATAGCAACAAACTTCAAAAATCCAATAAGATAGAAAACACCTCAAAGCAACACTTTTGAAGGTCCCACTATTTCAAAGGTCAAGTGACCAAATTTTTTTGATGAGAACTCAAGAAGAACACAATCCAAGTGGTTTTGAAATTTTTAGACACTCTAGTAATATTTTATAAATTCTTCAAAGTTGAGAACATAGAATAGCTTACAAGTAACACTAGGGAGACTTACTTTGAATGAGACACCCTTGAGGCACAAAATACCTCAACTCTCACATTGGTTGTTTTGAAAAACTCTTCACCTCTCATTGGTTGCATCTAAAAAGTTGTGCTGATTTTGAGTCTAGACTTAACAATGTTCATTTTAACCCATTTTTTTTAGGTGTTGAAGAACATAAATGTTACTTATAGGTGTTTCTACCTTTACCCATTAAGGACCGGTCAACCATTATGTGGTCAATTTGGGTCCTTTTTGGTTTGTAGAGAGAGCATGTCAATGAATTTGATGATGTGGCAAAGGGGACGGGTCTGGGGAATTGGGAAGTGAAGAGTTTAGGAGAATAACTAGGCCAATCTGAGGTGGCATGTGGCCAGAGGGTTGAAAAAACCTAGACAATAGGGGCTGAAATTACACCAAGATTTGCTAAAAATTCCTGCTTTACAATGCACCTTCACCAAAAATTTCAACGCTAAATCCAATATCATGCGCAATGCTTCCATCCGTACGGTTAGATCTCCAATAGGCACTTGCATTCAAAAGTTTTAAAATTCCTCCCAATTGGCCATACAAAGGATTGCCCACCCCCCAAATCAACCACGGTCCTTAATGGGTTAACCCCTAAATGCCCAGGGCATGTTTTGAGCCTCTTGGAATTTTCTCTAAATTGAACAAAAGCCAACATTTTGATAAGTTGAATCAATTTTTTTTTGTACTATAATCGTACAAGTTCAAACTAGACATTTTAGAGATCACATAGGAAAAGAAAACACAACAATATCATTTAAGGATTGAAAGATTATAATGTTTGATCATCAGGGTGTTAAAACTATGAAAATCTTTGAGCTCTCTTTTTGCATGTCAACTCTAAAAAGTTCAAGACCAAAAAAATATAAGGTTGAAGGGCCTAACAAATATAACCCCAATTAATTTACGACTTCTCAAAATCTACTCTACAATTTTTTTAAATGAATTTTTAATGTAATTTTTTCTCCAAGATCTAGTGTATTTGAGGCTCATTTCCAAGAGCCCTCAACACTACAAAAAGTCAAGATTGCAATGGATACCTTTGCACAAAATCTTGAATAAAAAACCCAGAATCATTCATTTTCAAAATCGGATTTTTGATGCTAAACCTAAACTTCAAAAAGAACCTTTAAAAAATAAAAACTACTAAAAATAGCAATTTGATAACGTTTTATTTAACTTCAAAGTTTCTTCGACACCACATTTGGGTGCCGTGGGCATTTAGGGGTTAACTTACCTCCATTCCAGGAGCAACTTTGCCTGTGCCTCTTTCATCAAACATGGTGAGCTCATGAGAATCTGGAGGGGCATATAATTGTACATTGAGGACTTGTGACAGAAGTGGTAGGACTTGCACACGCCTTGCAATCTGCACATTAATTTGGGAAGAAAAAACAAATTTAATTTTAAAAAAAATTGATTAAATTTTATGAAGGGAAATTTTTCACATTATAAATGTCCATGTCACCCATTTGCTTGCAATTCATTTTGAAAATATTTTCAAAAATATAAGTAGTTTTTCAAATATATTAAATAAAAGAATTGTGAAGATTCAATAAGGACAATATTTGAGGGAAATTTGAGATTCTTTTAATTTAGTACAAGAAGTCATAATAGTCACATTATGCATTTCTAAGACTTGACAAATGTTTAAAAGCTTATCGATTGTCATTTTGACACTTCAAAAGAATTGTAACAAACTACCTTATCATTGTTTCGAAAGTTGATAACCTCTGAGTATTGTTGGAACGCTTTATAGTTTTTAAAAACTACCTCAGGTGGGAAGGGTTGAAATAATGGGCAATCTTTCTTCACAAAAGATGGCTCCTGCACACAAGCATATACAAAGTGGCATCAAAATTGAGACAAAGTAAATATCAACAATATGGACTTCCAAACTATTTACCATATGTTTTAATGTTATGTGTATTCATATTGTTTTTAATGAACATAATTCTTGTATTTTGTTCATATATAATGAATATGTTAATTTTTATCATAAGATAAATTTAGTTGAATAGGCAAATGCAAGCTCAAAATGACTTCAATACACACATATTTGCCTCCAATACTTGATATCTATAATATATACATCCACCCATTTACCAAATATTTTTTATCACAAAAATTATGATGCTCAATGATGTGTGGTTTAGTCCGGATGGAGCCATCGATATATGACACTTGTGGGTGCAATTTAGCTTCTACCACTTCACTAGGTTTTTTCTGCACATAAACAACTAGGTATTTTTATTTTAACAATTTATGTCTAATCATTGTCGCAATTTTTTTATGTTCGTGAGATTGACTAATGAAACCATGGTACCAAGAAGAAAACCAAGAAGAACTCAAGATGTGTATTGAAATAATTAGAACTCCAATCTTTTTTGAGATTTACACAAGTACCTAATCTATTTGTTGAGGAATGTGACATTACCATTACTATTAATTGTAATATGTATGAAATTTATTTTCCAACAAACAACAAGAAATCATGACAACAAACAACATATATTTTGATATTGTATGTTACAAGATACTCATTTTTTTAGTGCATTTAAAGATGGGACATCTACTCCCTTTTGATGGGATGGTTTGTTATATTATAAGATTGATCGGCAACTTACCTTAAATACATTAGGATTAGGATCTCCATATGACTTGTATTTAACTGTTGATCCTGGAGCCCCCGTGCTTGTGTTTTTGGCTTTGGGCTGCTCTCTTGGCCTTGTGACTTGCAAATTCGGAAGTGTTTTATCAAGCAATTGGGGATTATCCCTCTCCTTCAAGATCCTCGATCTATCCGGCTCCATAATTTAGTAGTAGAAAATGAGCCTTTTAGGTTGTTCACAGGGGAATTATTTCATTACAAATTCTTCAAAATTTACAATTAAGTTTTGAATTTTTAATGTGTCCCAGGATGCATTATGCAGAAGAAAAATGACCATCCTATGAGGGAGTCAAGGATTTTCTAAAACAAGTTTGATACACTAATACACATTGGAAGATAATAAAACATGTCATTCTTATAGTCTACTAAATTTGATAAACAATTATTTTTTCTAGCTTTGGATTGAATAACAATGACAATGTTCTTGCAATAAAAAAGGAACAAGGAAAAGTCTTCAACCCAATAGAAAGAAAATTGAATTATTTTCAAAACTTAAAAGTACTATTAGGGTTCGGCATTTCTATTGCAAACCACAGGATACCTAACTATAGGTGAAACTATGGAACAACAAATGGGTACAACATCATATGTTACATGGAGGAAAACATCTTTGAGTAGGTTGAGAGCAATTAGTTTGTTTTTTCTGGAATAAAAATGACTATGACCACTATGAATGAAGAATTTTTTGGAGATAGTTTCATTGTGCATCCAAAATTGCATACTCTTGCAATGTCATGTTCCGCACGGATATGGATACAATGTAAAATATACTACTAATATGAATATGAGTATATATAATATATATTGTGAATTACAAATATGAATACGTATGTTGATACATATGAGTATGCCCAACCTCTTTATCCCATGGCTATTGAATTTTTGAAGTTGATCATCTATAAGGTTATAATTTGAACTACAATTGTCATATTGGAAGTCTAAAATTCTCCAAGGACCATTTACAAGTGATTACAAAAGAGAATCCTATAGTCTTGTGATAATTGTATTTGATATATTAGGATGAACCATACATAGGATTATAAATGATATTTTTTAAATAAAAAATAAAAGAAATTGCTCAAAGACAATAAAATTTCAATAAAGATATTTAGATTGGTGGATTCATGCATTCTTTTTATTATTATCATTCAGACAATCTACGATTTGTTTTGTATGAGGTTGAGGTGAACATATATGAGCAAGATTTTGGTGCCACATGAGTGGGAAGAACGGATTTTGGGTTATTTTATTTTTAAGACATTGTGGTTTAGGAAATAGAACCCTATAACTTTGAGCTTTTGGGACCCAAAATCTTAAAAGAATGTGTACTACCCATTCCTATTGATATAAAGGAAAAAATTCTATAAAATATATTGAACTTGTTAGGTCATCTTTGTCATTCATATTAATTATTCTAAATTTTTTACATAGTGGATATACAAAGATGATGACATTTCTATAATTTATCCAAGTGGATTAAAATCAATAAATATTTATAGATATTCACCAAATTAAATCTGAAGTCATTTAACTTTTTGTTTTTATGAAATTTGACAGTTTTTTTTCAGAAGTTAAATTTTGTTAAAATTGGTGAAATACAAAATTGGAGACATGTGCATTCATCTATGAAAATTAAAAAATGAAAGCACTCTATAGTAAAATTTCTTTCTTTCTTTTTATAGCTAATTTTTAGTACAAAGATTGTATAAGATACATTTTGACATGTTATTTTCTTTGTAGAATTTTTCTTTGAATTTAGTGACGTTCATTTAGAATTACAAGCAAATTAATTTATTCTAATATCCTTTAAGTTTATGAAGATTTTTGAAATCCAAATATTGATATCTATGGCTTTTAGAGTTAAATTGTGGATGGTGCAAAATAAAATGAATAATATAATCATAAGTTGTGAACATTTTTATAGTGCATTTGGAAACCCATTTGTCCTTTTATATAGTGAAGTTAGAAAATGTAGATTAATATTGAGGTCGCTAATTTGATATATATATATAAATATAACAAGTCTCCTGAACATTTTTATAAGAAATCACAATAGAAAACTCAAAGTTTCCTAGAAAAATTAATTTTTCCAACTTTATCTACTTCATATATTTCTTCTAAGTTTTTTTATTTAGTGCCCAAGATGATAAGTTTTACATAGTTAATATATAGCATAATATCATTTCATAGCATAGTATCAAATGGGTGTGTGGATTTAGTGCAACTTGTATGGTCTGTTAAGGCTTTGATGTGGAACTTAAAATGGACAAACTCTTAATTCCTAGATATCCAACCAATAGTCTTTTCATCTCTACCTAATTTTTTTGAGTGATTCAGTAGCCACTAAAAATACTAGAAAGTGAATCTTTAAGCTCATGAAATTTAAAATTAATAGGTACAAAATAAGTTGTCTCTGTATAGATATATTACTAATTAAGACTTTTATTTATAATCTTTATATTACAAAATTCACAAATTATTAAAAAAAAATTGGTATTCATAAAACACAATAAATAGAAGTAACGATGTTTTTGTCATCAAATTTTGAATTTTCTTGTAAATAATCAAAATTAAGCAAAATTTTATCCAATAAAAAACAAACTCATATGCTAAAACTTAAGTTTTTTTTTATGAACTTTGAATCCAAGGTCTCCAATATTAATTTGATAAAGATTCAAAATATTTTCAAAGTATGTTATATAATTAATTTATAATTATGATACTTGATATATTTTCTTCTACTATCATACGTGTAGGTCAATTTCAAATATAAATAGGAAAAATTTGGATTGTATCCGAATTTTTAAAATTTGTACAATTATTTTTAAAATCTGAAAAAAACTTCATTGTTGCTAATTCTAAATATCCAAAAAAAATTATTGAAAATTTTTAAAACAAAAATAGTCGATCCAAAATTAGGAGTGTCTAAAAATTAGAAAAATTAAAGTGCCCAAAGTCAAAAAATTCAAATCAAGCTTCTAAACAATTGAACCACAAAAACTAAACTATTTTGGCAACATGGTGCCAAAACAAACCTATGTGTAGTCGTGTACGATAGTCTTTGTGATTTTCTTTTGTTGCCCAACGAACTTTTTTTTGAGCTTAGTGTGGAAAAAAAAAATTCCGGGAACCAATTAGAATAAAAATTACATTTCTAGAAAGCTAAATACATGTATTTTTCTATCTTAAAAAAATATAAAAAAATAAAGTCAGAAATTGAGATCATAAGAACTTGCTCAAACCTTATAGTGTCCCTCGAGGAGCCTCTTAGTGCTTTAGGGGTGTGAAAACTTCTGATTGGCAAGCCTGACATCCAATCCATGTCTCTTTATAAATAACACAAAATTGAGAATGGTATTAAAAAATAACCAAATACACAAAATAGTCATTAATACCTTATATATAGATCTCAAGTCTTTTTGAGTTATAACACAAAAGTTTTGGCAAATTTTTTATTACAAACGTGTATTAACACAAATATTAGTACAAGCACTTTTTGCAATCACCTAACATGAGCAGTAAAATGTAAATGACTACATATATGAGTAATATTATAATAGAAGCCATGGTTTGGTTTTATAAGAAAGTGTTACGTTATTGCAGTAATACTCATGATATATAATTTTTGAATATTTAAATGTTGCACTATAAGTTTGGAAGTAAAATTCTAATTTGGTTTAGCACAATGCAATGAATTAACTCTTGGTTTTCTCATTTGCAACTGAATCTGTAGGTAGAGCATAGGGTGTTTTAAGAGGTATGGTGGAGTCTTTGTCTGCATGCACACTAAATTTTGGATAAATATATAAAGCCCATATCTTAAATAGAATGGCAAAAATGTACTGAATTACTACATGCATGTGTGGAAAACAATCCATACTTTTTTGATAGTATAAATAACGAAATTGTAGTGTTTGAAGTTAGAAGATATTTTTTTTTTATTGACCCTACAAATAGGATCAACAAACTTGAATTATTTTTAGAGTTAGATTTTTGCATTACACTTAGTTTTTATTTGATGCAAAATTTCAAAAGCAAAAGATGATTTTCCACAAGCTGCCCAAATTGCTTGAAGAAATTTGGGCACCGTAACTTTTAATTTTGGCATCTAACTGGAAAAAAAATTACATTTAAAAAAATGAGGTACATATCCACACCTTGTGTCAAATTTTCAGAGAAATCCATTCAAATTTGACTTTATAGGAACATCTCTGAATTTTCAAGTGGTCGTTTAATGACCACTTGGTTCTTAAGCCCATTAAAACCAATTTTCAAATTTGGGACTAAAACCAATTTTTAAATTTAAATTACAAAATATTGTTTCTCATTCTAACCTTCATTTCTAGTCAAAGTTCCAAATTATTTATAAATATATTCTAAGACATATAATATATGTACCTAATGCACTTCAAAAAATTACAATAATTTGATTTTTCCATTTAAAGTTTTACAAAAAAGTGTTTATTCAAACATGTGACTTTTCCAAATTTGTAAAGGCAAAATTTAGTTTTATTGTAATGATTTGAATGAGGTTAATCACCAAGGGTGTCTTGGATGGAAAAAATATATATTTATTTGAAATTTTTTCACACTATTCTTCATGGCTACTTTTACCTTTCGAAAGAATTTGAAATAAACTGGATCAATTTTCTATATTTACCAATTTATTTTAATTCATTATCTTTATTTTTATAAAATATATAGCTTATTATGGAATTAATAAAAAAAATTCACATGGATGTATAGACAATCTATAATCTCAATAACAAATAAAATATTACAATGAAATTTTAACATTATTTAAAAGGCAAAATTGAACTTATACACTAAGTTTGACCATGTGGTAATAGAACTTGTTTACTAGAAGTTAATGAAGTGTAGTTCAAATTGAAAATTTTCTAAAATAAAATACTTTAATGCAATTTGAATTTTGGATTTAAAACAATAATTTATTAATTATAAAAGATACAATAAATTATTTTATTCCCTGACATTTAATAATATGATATACTCCCATAGAGAGGATTTCAATTTTTTTCATCTAATTTGTATTTGATATGAATTTTCTTCATTTTTTCCTTTAAAAAATAAAAGAATTTCTTATATTCATAAAAAAAAATCTGAAATTCTCTTGACTTATTGAAGACATGTGATTTAATTTATAAAAAAAATTAAATATATTTTTTAGTATAAACAATCACATAATAGGAACATACACAATGAAAGGATTTTGAAGTTGGTTAAGGTAGAAGTATATAATTGCAATACCTTCTTGTTATTTGACTCCTAAAAAAAGGGCCTAGAATGAACACTTCTATGACTACAAACCACTACAACTTTTTAAAAGCAACTAATAAAAAGTAAAGAGTTATTTGAATTTTGAAGCAATCCCATGAAATTAGAGACACTTTATCCTTTAAGAATGTCTATTCAAGGTAAGTCTAGTATTAAGTATAAGGTATCTTATATTATCAACTTTGAAAATTCTGTAGAATAATATGAAAGCGTCATAAAACTATAAAACCACTTGAATAGCATTTGAGTTTGCTAATAATTTCATCAATTTGGGGGATCATGGGATTAGAGTAGGTGTTGTTACCTTTGGCCCACCTTCATGGATAAATGCCCCTTTGGAGACCCTTGTGGATGGAAATCATCCGCACACGTACTCTTCAAAACTTGTTGTTGCCCCAATTAACAAATTTGATTGTCCTTGTTTTTTCTAATTGCGCTTGAATTTCAGTAATCCTTTTGCCAAAAAAAAGAACCAACTGTCTAAGTCTTTATAGCTTGTGATAGATAGTAGAACTACTGATATCTCCCAATAAACTCTTCATTCACGCTGCTTATAGAACCAGAGTTACTCCTCTTCTTCTTCTTTGTCCAAAAAATTTGGTCTCAAACTAGTTCGACATGGGTGGGTGTATTTGGAGATTGTGGACTATGTTCAAGAAGAACCAACGGTTGGTTTAAAATTAGTTGATGGAATTAGGAAAAAATAGATTGATTTGAAAACATCAACAAAAAAAATAGTGAAAAAATTAAAAAATTAATTATTTTGAGTGAAAAATAGTGAAAATAACCGGTCTCCGTTCTTGAATAAATGGTTTAATTTGGGAATTGAAGGAAAATATATGTAACCTTTAACCTCTAAATGCATGAGGCACCAAATTTTAATTTCCACAATACTTTTAAGTTAACCCTTTAGGGCCGAGCATGCATGTTTTGGTTGATTTAATTCGAATTTTGAAAATAATTTAAAACCAATGCTTCATTTGGAAACAAGGTTTGAATGAAGTAGGAGGGCATGGAAATTGTGCATCTAATAAGCCTATATACAATGATTTTGAATGAAAATTAACTCTAGAAGAAGGAAATCTAAGTTAGTCATGAAGGAATCTGAATCTTGCAAAAAATTTAATTTGTTTACAAATTCATGTGACTCCACCTATGATGATTAACATAATAAGTTCACATTCCTTCAATGCTCCCAAATTGGGACAAAAGTCCAATTTATTTGATTTTGAACACTATAGACCAACTTTCATCAAGGTGATTTCATCATCAAAAGGGGCGCCTTGGGCCCTAAAGGGTTAAATAAAACCTAACCAAGTTGCTATATTTAGGAGTTTATATTTTTTTAAATTATTTTTGAAGTTTAATTTTAGCATCAAAAATTTGATTTAAAAAATGATTGATTATGATTTTTCTATTTAAGATTTTGTGCAAGGGTGTCCATTGCAATCTTGACTTTCTATAGTGTTGAGGGCTCTTAGAAATGAGCCTCAAATACACTAGATCTTGGAGAAAAATCACATTAGAAATTCATTTAAAAAAATTGTAGAGTAGATTTTGAGAAGCCATAAATTGATTGGGGGTTATGCATGTTAGACCCTTTATCCTCATATTTTTTTGGAGACCAAATTTTTAGATTTGACATGTGAAAAGAGGATTGAAAGATTTTAAATCATTTTTATAGTTTTAACACCCTCATGATCAAAGATTACAATCTTTCAATCCATAAGTGATATTGTTGTGTTTTCTTTTCCTACGTGATCTCTAACATGTTTGGTTTGAATTAGTACAATTACAATTCAAAAAAATTAATACAACTTATCAAAATGTTGTCTTTTTGTTCAATTTAGAGAAATAATTCCTACAAGCTCCAGAAAAAAAAAACTTGAGCATTTAGGGGTTAAAACTCAAAATACTTCCCGAACACTGCGCGGGTTGCGGGTGGTGGTGGGCAGGGCTCACGGGAAGCTCAAGGTGGCGGTAGTGGAGCTGAGATGGAGGAGCGTCCCCTCGAATTGGCCGAGCCCAACAGCCAACTGTTCCAAACAACGCTTGAAGGACCCTGATAGCACCACTGTTCGGGAATTTTTTTGAGTTTTACCGGCTAATTTCCTTCAATTCTCACACTAAAACGTTTTTTGAAGAACTGAGTCCGGTTATTTTCTCTATCTTTTTACTGAAAATAAAAATTTATAGTTTTTTTCACCGGTTTTTTGCCGATGTTTTCAAATTGCAACCGGTTTTTTCCAAATTTCCTCTGGCTAACTTTGCATTGTCTAGCTGCTGGATTTTTCCGATCATTGGATGGCACAGCCTGGTGGGGGTTGCCTAAAGCTGCAATGGAAATCATGTTTGTTTTGTTTTGTTTTCATTTTTTTAACCCCTAAATGCCCGAGGCACCAAAATGTGGTGTCAAAGAAATTTTGAAGCTAATTAAAACCATTCCAAATTTCTTTTTTTAGAAGTTTATATTTTTGAAAGATTATTTTCAAAGTTTAGTTTTAGCATCGAAAATCCGATTATCAAAATGAGTCGCAAATACACTAGATCTTGGAGAAAACATCACAATAGAAATTCATTTAAAAAAATCATTGAGTAGATTTTGAAAAGCAATAAATTGATTGGGATAATGTATGTTAGGTCCTTTATCCTCATATTTTTTTGGTGACCAACTTTTTAGATTTGACATGCGGTAAGAGGATTGAAAGGCTTCAAATTACTTTTGTAGTTTTAACACCCTCGAGATCAAACGTTATAATCTTTCCAATCCATAAGTGATATTGTTGTATTTTCTTTTCCTATGTGATTTCTAACATGTCTAGTTTGAATTTGTACGGTTACAATTTCTTTTAAATTGATACAGTTTATCAAAAAGTTGGCTTTTTGTTCAATTTAGAGCAAATTCCTAGAAGTTCAAAAAAGGCTTTGGGCATTTAGGGGTTAAGAAGTCCCAAAGTGGCAATATAAAATATTATAGCAATGCTCCAAATTTCAACATTCATCCACATTTTGGATAGAAAATATAACATTAGCACATATCACATGTATGTATTTTGGTTTTGATCTATAGTTTGGCGATTTCATTCAAGATTTTATTTTCATTCAAAGTTTTTAGGCGATTTCATTGAAGTTGTTTTAGTTGTTTTTAGATATTTTTTAGCTAAATTAATTTTTTTGGTGTAATCTGACACCAAAAAGCCAAAAGAAAAAATCCGGATGGAAATCCAAGTTTGAGTGAGAGCCTGCCATTAGCTACTCCAACCAATGCCAGTGTAGCTACTCTGAATTTGTTCTTGCATTCCGTACAAGACAATGTTCAAGGAGGAGGGCATTTGGGAAATAAGAGGCCTGACAAGGAGGCACTTTTTTTTTCCCAAAATGCCCAATGACGAGAGGCATTGTCCGATGTAAACCATGGGTGGGCAACATAATATTTTTGGATGACGGAACATTTTTGGATGAAAAATCCTTAATGCTCGATTATGCGGGCAAAATTGTGTAATTAGGCATTATGGGTATGAAAACCCTAGTTGTGGCATAGAATCCTCCTGCCAAATGAACGGGACAAATCTCAGTAGTGGTTTACAAGCTCCACATTAACGAAGGGGAGTCACACCTTCTCTGAAGCCAAAATTTCATTGAAGAATGAGGAGCTTAGGAGAGAAACTTGGAGCCAATTAGGTGCTTGAAATTCTAGAGAAGGTGTGACACCCCTTTCTTGCTGTCTCGAGGAGGAGTGTTGAAAATTGAAAAATTGCATTTGATGGGGATTGTAGGACGAAGTCGCAGAACGTGCAGGCAATGAGTTCCACACAATGAAGTCACAAACCTGACAAGCAGAAGTGAAGAAAATTTTGCAACGCTCAATACATGTCTCCGGAGCAGAATAACGAGCATGGTGAAAACTTTGCAAAAACAATATATTTTGTGCCAGAAGCTCAACAGAAAGCCAATACAGAGCTGCCCCATGCACCTTCTCCATAGAATGCTTGAGCTGTGAAGAAGGTGTGACTATAGGAGTGGACCCATTTTTTATCGTCATTCTATTTTTTGCAGCGTAGACTAGTCTATTTTCAAAAAATATAGTGTTGTATTTCGGAGCAAGTAGACAGCAATAATTGATCATTATGAGGCTTTATGATCAACCATGATATGTGGTGTCTTGTTAAAGCAGATTTTGAGTCTACGATTCTCTATTTCAGTAATAAACCATTGTTAGATTTGTATGCTCATGTGGTCCGAAATAGGGGATTCTACATGACGATTTGAGGACAAACAAAAACTTCCCGTCTTAAATTTGTAATAATTTCACTTTTTAGAAAGAAATTCTCAAAAAATATACAATCCTCTTCAATTGTATTGCTGCAGATGAGGAAAAATTTCCTCAACCTTTCGCATGCTGGATATGCGCCCAATCGCTTAAGTGGTTGGAATTAGGTCATCTACCTTACTCTTATTCATACTTGTTCATGTGAACTGTCATCTCTCCCTCTCCCCCCCTCCCAAGGGCATGCGGAACGCGTTCCTCCCCCACCTGTCCGGTTGTCCGCATTCCCCCCAGCCAGTCGCCCCCGCGTGTCAGGATTCTCTCTTTCTTTTTGCCCCAATGGCGCTTATAATTCCACACAGACCACCAAGCCCCGCCACTGAATCAGCTTCGAAGTTGGCCCCAGCCTAAAACCCCGACCCCAAGTTGCTCTAACTTCTAAGTTATATTTGCATTGCGTCACGTCACGAGGACACCACCACGGACTGCAGTGGGAACAGGGAAGGAAGGAACGAGGGCCCCTCCCTCCGTCGAGTCTACTGTAGTGCAACGAGACTCTTCTCTTGCGGAGGCTCTTGTTTTAGGTCAGGGAGGATTGACCCCTGTATTGCCCCATTAAAAGGTAAATGTAAAATTTGTCCCCTATTTTGTGCCACTTAAATTTTTCATTTCAGTATGCCCCCCTCACTAATTTGGGGCCTCTGATTGCAAATATGAATTCAGAATTTTCAAGTTTTATCATATGCGGCGGAAAAAAAAAATCCAGTGTTTTCTGCAGGGGTAAAACATGGGGCTATACAAGGGTCAATCCTCTCCGGCCCTTGTTTTATCCTTGGGGAAAATACAAGAACCTTCTATTTGCTACGCAAATCTTCTTTTGCAAATTTTGAGTTCATATTTACAATTGGAGGCCCCAAATTATCTAGTAGAGGTGTAGAGAAATACAACTAGCACGGCACAAAATAGGGAGCTTTTTTTTACATTCACCCTTGGGGTTCGACCTCCGCCAGAGGCTCATTGCACTGCTATAGACTCAGACCCCTCCCTTTAGTTCAGTTCCCTTCCCTTCACAATAATGGACGGCGTGGATGGTGAATCCCGGGTACACGGGGGACATTGGAACTGGATTGCAAATGGGTCCATTCCACCACAAGAAATAGAAAAAGGTGAGTTGAGCCCTTGCAGGACCAAAGTGCGTTTTTTGGGGGCAACATAGCGATTTTGGGCAGCGCGCTACAAATGAAATTTTTATTTTTTTTCTTTGAAATTTAAACACAACATTTTCTCGAGGAGTAGCTCTAAGGCCCAACAATTTTCATAACTTTTGACTACATTGTCAAAAAGTTATTGAATGGTATGTAGTTTTCATTGCTCAGCATGCAACCCAGGCAACAAAAAAAACTTTTGTAAAAATCACTTTTTTGAAAAATAAAAATTTGAAATTGTTTTTTTGAATTTCTATATACGCGGAAAATTTTGAATCATTCCATTTTGATTAATGAGATAAAAAATTTATGGAGTTTTAGTTGTGGATAGTTTACAAGTCGTTACAAAATCTCTACTCTAAAATAAACTTTGAAGTCCTTTATTTTACTCAATTTTTAATATTTTTGAAAAAAAGAAAAAAAAAAAGATTTATATTGTTCATTACAAACGTTGGGATTGGCATTTTTCAATTCCATAAATAAATGGTTAACAATATAGTATTTTGGATCATTCTCTACCTCTTTCTACTTACTATTTTTTTCTATATGTTGTACAATTCCAAATGATCTAAAAAATTTCAAGCATGTATCCAACTTGCCTTGAAGAATGAATCCAAAGAGTTACAACCATTTTGGAAATTTTTTCATATACATGTGACCTTGTGAAGTGCAGCTGCCCGTTGTTTTGCAGGGGCAAAAAAAGGATTTTTGTCACTTCAAATGCTAATATCTTGCAATTTACATAGTGGAATTTTCTGAAAATTTTCCACATATTCTCAAATCAGTGTACTACAAGATCCTATGGTTACATATTTCTAAAAATGTTTTTTTTTCTAAAATTTGCTACTTGTATTAGAAATGGCAATTTTGGAGTGTTTTTGGTGATAATATAGTCAAAAACCTTTAGGGGTTAAAGGCCACCCAACAGTACTGCAGTACACTATTAGTAAAGTTGTTTATTTGTTGTATGTTTCAATTGATTTTGGGGGAAAAAGGGACCCTGGAGACTGAGACTGTGAATCAACCCCAAATAAGTTAAACTAGTGTATGACAGGCATAAGAACATGTCTGCCCCCATTGACATTGTTGAATTTTTTATTAAAAAAAATTCCCATAGAAAGACAAATGTGAGAAATGGGAAAAGCAATTGGAATTCTTTTTTTTGAAAAACTATGAATTATTATGGATTTTTTAAGTGTAATCCCCAATTGGCCTTCCAAAGTCTCTAGACTACCCCCAAACCAACAGAAAATGTAGCCAAAATGGTCATTTCACAATGTTTCCTAACATGATCATAACATGAAGGCCTAAAAAATTCACTTCATGTGATGAATTTACATTAAAAAGGTGGAAGTTCCTATTGAAAATTACTAATCACTCCATCACCATCATCCGAGACATTGATTGTGGCCACTAACTCAACTTAATGCAACCCAAATCCCATTTATTGAATTTTTTGTCATAGGTTGTTGCAAGAATGTAACGGGTCATTCCCTAAGTGTTTGCCATACTTAGGTGGTTTGTTTGTTATGGGCTATATTATCTTAGAACATGCATGCACTTGGTAGATGATGAACATTTTGGAAACCTTAGGGCCAATGTACACCAAGGGAAAACTAAAGAGCCTCTTGAATCATCAAACAATGATTGGAAGAGAGATAAGTGTGGTCCAAGTTGCGTTTATACTTTGGCCAAGGCCCATGACATGGATGAGAAGTCCATTGTTTTGGAATCTTACATGGTGTAAGTAAATGATGTTTTGCTAGTTTTTAAGACCTTATTCCTAACCACCTCTTTGAGGTAGGCCTGATGGATTTCTAAGAGATCATGATGGGCCAAAATCTCACAATCGTAGATTTTGTTTTTTTAAACAATCTTGTAGTTGACAATGTTGGATATAATAATAAATAGATAGGATCAAACTATAGTCTTTCTTAGGTTTATAGTAAGACCATATAAAGTGTCATTACTATTTTTTGTCTTAGGCTCTCACTTCTTAAGGTCACATCTAACAAAGTAGAGTACTTTGGAGTGCTTGTGGTCCCTTGGTTCAACCGTGGTGTAAACCGGCCCTTAGAACATTGCCACCCCTGCTTTCCAAATTGGCTCAATCTAGTAGGAGAGATGGAGAAACTTGGAACCAACCTCCATGGTGACCACAACCCAACTACTTTTAAAACAAATTTCAACCAAAAAAACTCCACACTCTTGAGCTTGTGGAACTTGACCAACTTTTTACTATCACCACTATATTCTTCACAAATTTCAAGAGGAAATTTTTTAAATAGAAACAAATTTAAATTGATGACAAGAATTTTTACTTTTCACCAAGCTAATTGAGCACAACGGGGAGCACAATATGGTGGGCACCCAAAAGATTCTTGGATGATGAGGCCATCCCCAAGCCTAGTAGAGCTAATTGTCTTTGGGGATTGGATTGCCCTATGGTAGGAATGCTCTTATGGTTTTAAAAAGGGAGTAACATGATGTGGATGAAGTACACTGTATAATTATTTTGCAAAAATAAAATTTGTCTACTCTATAGCAATGTGATTAACTTGCTTATTTGATACTTATTGGATTTTGTATAAGGTTTTGAATTGGTTCGGATTTAGATAGGAAGGAAGGACAAACTTGCAATAATGAAGATCCCCCATTTGAACTCTTCTTAAACTATAATCCTTGTGACTCAAAAGCATCACATCTAGATTCTTCTTCTCTAAAGATTCAAATTTCAAAAAAAATATAAGGCATCATTGAGGGTTCCAATTAAGTTAAGAAACTGAAGAGACAATGAAAGAAGTTATAGCGCACCAAAGAATGGTTGCGTTATATAGATTTTCCATGCAAAAGTTATTGATGATCATAAAAGATTATATAGTGGGTGTCCTCAAATTGCTTCTTTAAAAAAAAATTATTTTATTTTATTTAAATTCTACTCATTTTGGAATGGCAATAAAACATTATTGCATGCAGTCCAATCTCACTAGGTTGTTTGTTCTTTTATTAACCTTTAAGAGACAAACCAAAATTTTAATTTGTCACTTATGTACATTAAAATGAACATTCCAAAATTTCCAGATTTTTCAAAATTACAATCTACACCTTAGATTCATATATGTTTCTATGAATTAAAATTTTCAAAATGAAATTCACATGATTTAGGAAAATAAGTTCTTTATAAAAATAACAAGTAACTACAAAATGCTTAAAATTACATGTATTTTTAAGTAAAGGTAGAGAGAGTAATGATAAATATCATGATATAATTGGTATAGTTTTCAAGCTCATATTAATTACTGAAAATTTTATAATTAAAGAAAAATTAGATTACTTGGTTATGCCTAATTACATTTGAATAAAAAACCATACAAAATTTAAGCTTGCAATGTCTTTTAAGGGTTATATTGGATTTTGTTCACAATCTCGTACTTCTAAGCAAAAAAATGTATTTGTTTATCATTAGCACTATTTGAGTACCAAATTTTTGCAAATTTCTTTGTATCCAAAATATATTTAGACAAGGCCAAAATTTCAATTAACTTCTAAAGTCCCAAGGCCTTTTTTCCATAGAAATACATTCAAATTGCCATTTATATTATAAAGAGCAAAAAACTTAATTTTTTTTTTCTTCATATCTAATTGTAGGATCTTGCACTAGGCTAGCTTAAGAAAGTGTGGAAGAAATTTCAGAAACTTTAACTACGTAGATTGCAAGATATTTGCATTCAAAGTGAAGAAAACAAATTTTTTTGCACCTTGCTCAACTAAATTAATTGACTTTGAATCTTTTTAGCTTCAAATTTTTTCTCAACTAATTTTGAATTTCTAATTTTTTATATCGAAGAATTGGGTTGAAAGTTTAGGAAAAAAAATTAAAAATAACATAATTTAATTTTTACTCAAATGTTGAAAAATTGTTAAGTAGAAGTAGGTTCTAAATTGAAGGAGAAATTAAACCATTAATATCTTTAAGATGGAATTGAAACACACTAATTTCAATGGTGAGTTTTTTTGAAAGAGATCTTAATCTTATAAGACTCTTTTTTTGAAAAATTGTGAAAATTGAATTCAGAAATGAATCCAATAAGTGGTTTTTTTTCAAAAAGATGCTTTAATCCCTAAAGCTCCGCTTGTCCGCTCGGGGGACAATTTGGATCCGGTAGGTTCCTATTGTCTCAATTTGAAGTGAATTTTTTTGAGATTTTTTGAGGTTGTGTAGCTTTGCAAGATCTTTGTGGATATATAATTTTTGTTTCAATCGGATGCCGGATGAAAAAGTTATGGCACAATGAGCAAGAAATGGAGATTGGCAGGCAGCCCAAAAAAAATTACAAAAAGTCTAATTATATTTTTTTGAATTTTTTTCCTAAAATATTATGTTTTTAACTATACGTGAAGCTTTGATTCATTCTATTTGGACTAGGTATGAGAAAGTTATGGACAATCTTAGTTTTGGGCAATTTAAGCATCTTCTTAAAAAAAAACTTTTTGTTCAACTTTGAATGCTAATATCTTCCAATCCGTATGATGAAATTTGATGAAAATTTTACCGCGTGATCTCAGACAAGTTAAGTACAAGATCCTACGGTTAAATTCTAAAATAAACAAAAAAAATTGGTTTTTTTAAGTGAATACAATAGAAGTGGCAGTTTTGAGTGGTTTCTGGCAAAAAACACCCTCGGGGCTTTAGGGGTTAATTGCCCCCAAAACAAGATTTTCTATAACTTTCACATCACTAATAAAAATGGAATGAATCAAAGCTTTCCATTTAAAAAAAGATGTAATCTATGAGAAAAAAAAAATTTAATATTTTATTTCAAGGTTTTGTAGGAAGGTTTCTGTGCCTTGCCAAACTAAAATATTGGGCTTATTGTACCATAACTTTTGCTTTTAGGCATTGGTTGAAATAAAATTATATTTCCAGAAAGCTAATATATTTTTCTATCTTCACAAAAAATTTCTAATAATCACGACAAATATTGAGACCATAAGAGTTTGCCCAAAATCCATTTTATCCGTTGAAGGGCAATGGGACTTTAGAGATTAAGAAAAAATAAAATAACATAATTAGATTGCATCAAATTATGCTTTGTGAACTCTAAAAAATGAAGGTTGAATAAAAAAACATTTTCCCCTGTCCTCTTATATTAAGATTCACTTATACAAGCACTACCAATTATAAACATCGATTTTGAATAGGTAGCCAATTAGCTTTGTTGTATGTGCTTTCATTTTCTGTAGAACTATATGTCATTGAGAAATAAACCACTTTCAATGAGTTTTAGTGTTTGGCATGAGCCAAGCTAAGATTACTACTGAGATTACTACTACGTAGAACCTTTGGCACTTCTCAAGCATTTTCATTCCACCAAAGTAATAAAATCAAATAACAATCAAATATTGAATTTTTTTGGGGGAAATCTTCAATGGAGTCAAGAGAAATGCATTCCTCACACAACTACTTTCCACACCATCAATTTTCAACCAATTTCAATTTTGAAAAGTGAGGGGTCATTGCAAGAAACAACGATACTATTTATTTGTCACAAGGAATTGCTTGAGCTTTCCACCGTGATAACTTTTGAAACATGACTTGTATAAACTTGAATTTTGTACTAAAGATGGTTGTTTTGAGTGTAATCATATTCCATATTTTTCAAAAATGAAAAAATCATTTTATGTTTAAAAGTCAATTTTGTTAATATGTCACGGTTTCAGTTTTAGGGATTTTAAGTACTATGGAGTACCCAAAATTAATGATCTAGAGCTGAAATTTTGGTGTTTTATTTCTATAATAGACATGCATGTTTCCACAAAGGGCGTTTGAATGTACATTATTTTATATCCTCCACATTTGTGCAAATTGGGCTTTCTCGCGCGCACACTTTTAAACATTGAAGATGGTTTCAAGATCATTTTTTTTGTTAAATCTCTTCACTATAAAATTCTCCAAAAGGACAATTTTTAGTTTCTTTGTAAATTTTTTACAAATAAAAACATCAAAGTGTTTATTTTTTTTTAACTTTTTGTCACTCTGTTTTGTGAATAATTTTTTACCTAAATTTTCTAAGGTCTCAAATTTTGGTAATTTTCTATTTTTAATATTATACTAACTATCCTTATTTTATTTTATTTTTAAAGATTTTTCAAAAGGTCATAGTACAATGAGTACTAGACCAAATTGAAACAAAATCAACAAGTCATTCTTGCAATCACCTTGAATCTAAAAGTTGAGAAGGTTGGAAAGAAGGTATTAAAAATTTATAAGGATTTCTACTCTATTAAAGGAGTCATATGATATTTGAGACAACGAACTAGGATTGGAGAGATGATCTATTAATTCATGATGAACTTATTCACTGTCATTACTACCTCAAACCCACTATCTTCATTACTACTATCAATACCTTCTTCAAACTCTTGCTCATACATAAAACGATAGTCTTTATTTTTTTTCCCTATTTTCTTCTACAATGACATCAATTGGAAGGGTTTGATGTTATCAAAAATGATAAGTAGACAATTTTACAGCGACAACTCAATTTCATCAATGTTTAAAATTGTAGAAATCAAATTTTTAATCATAGCCTACACTTGCTTGATTGACTTGAGTTTGCAATATTGGTACGGAAGGGTCTTCGCGAACATGTGTTGGTGTCAAGATGCAATTTAGTAGCTTGTAAATATTAGAAATAAGTGCAAACCTTTGATGAAGATTAACATTTCCAACTTTGTGTGTATGTGTCCTTTTTCATTTGGTGGCACCATGATATTATTGCGATTTAGCCAAGCCCAAACATCAACAACTTTGGTTGATGAATTTGGTTGCAAATCTACCTTCCTAATGTGCTATTTCCTCAGTTATTTCAAACCATTCATATAAATATGATATGGTTTGTAGTCCTCTAGGACTGTCATGCAAAGCTTGTCAATTTTTTTTTAAAGAGCTTAGTACTGAAGTTCCCATGATAATCATGAAAGTTTGGAGGTACTATTAGCAGTCCAAACAAATTTAGGGGCTGTCTTCTAAAGATCAACGTTGACAACTGGTATGCCACGTACAACTCTCCTTCAAACTTTTCCTTTCACTAGCTAGATCAACACATTATTTTGAATTAGGTGAGCTTCTGTATTGTCGTCTTGAGGATAGACTACAAAAGCACCAAAGATCACCAAAATAGACTTTCGACTTTGTTTATTGACCACTTTCTTTGCCATAATTCAAGTCTATTGATTGTCATGATCTAAGTAGCAATATGACTTGTCAAAAAATACCTCCTAACCTACGGAAATATAGACAACCTATTGGATGCCACATTTAACTACTTTTCGGGACTTTTACGTGACTTCTAGACAAAACATTCAGAAATCTCCAGATAATAACATATGGAGATCTCCAGATGTTTGTATAGATCTTCAAATGTTTTGTATTGATATCCGGATGTTTTACATAGATCTCTTGATGTTTTGCATTATCTCTTAATGACCGTTTTTTACTATTATTAATTCTGGACCCTTTGAAAGTCTAGAAGTAGTTAAATGCGACATTTGACATTCAAGTTGGTCAATCGCTATTTGATACAAATGTTGTTGTAGTTAATGACAAATTGACAACTTGTGAGTTACGTTGAAAGTTCTTCCAATTGCCTTTGTTACTATGGAAACCCATCATCTTCAAGTATTGCCGTAGGGTTCAAACATTGACATCAACATCTTCATTTCTCAACTCAGTCACAAGTAGCTTGTTCCCATCACTGACCAATTCATAAAATTGTTGCATTAGTTTGAGGTCCTATTTTAACCTTTAAGGGTCCAACAACATTAACCTTAAACAACTGAATCACTTCATGGACCACATTCACATTCACTTCCAGAATTGTAGGAAGACGCTTGCGGGAGTTGAGCTTCCTCTGGTTAGTGACTATTGGTCCTACTCCAAGAAGATGTGCAATTTCGTTAAAATGGCGAAATTCCGTAACTTTGGCAGTTTTCACAGTTCAAAGCGGCCGCTCTGAAATGTTCAACTGTCCTAGATTTCTGAAATCTACAATAGTCATAGATGTTACTTTCAAAGTTCAAACCGTGCAATTTGAAATGTACATCAATGATAGATTTCTGAAATCTATATAAGATTAAGATTTATGTAATCTATACCCCTCTTAGATGTCACTTTCGCAGTTCAAAGTGGCCGCTCTGAAAATGGCATATGGAATACCGCCATTTTAACGAAATTGCCGTTGAAGGTGTTTGTGAATGTTGGTAAGAATGTGGAATTTATTTAGAATGTGGGTACAAATGTACATCTACGTGTAGGCATAGTCATACTGTGAAAGTGAAACATAGCTTGATAGAGAGTTGGGAACCAAAGCTTTCAAATACAAGTGTTTTCAAGACATATTGCTTAAGACATATTGCTTAGGGAGTATTATATTATCTATTGGTAAAGTGTTGAGGCGATTAGGAAGAATATTTCTTTCTATCCCCAACTCACTATTTAAGTGTGACATTAAAACAACCCTAGAAAGCAATGAAGTGATAAGACAATAACAATTGTGCTACCTAATGACTTTTGCAATTTCAAATACCTTGCAAGGTTCAATAGAGTTCACTGTTTAGTGAGCAAAAGTGAGGGAAAAAAAAATTGAGAGTTCACTCTTAAAATTTGATGGAAAATTTGAGCTTGCCAAGTTTGACAAGTAAGGGTGTGGATGCTCTAACGACAACAACAATAAAAACAAGTGCAAGTCTTTTGGAATTTGCCTCATCGTAAAGGGAGTGAAGGAGATGGGGCGGGAGTTTAGCATTAGTACGCTGCAACTGTTGATGAGATACCGGCAGTTAATGCAGGTTTGATGGAGTGATGGTTGTCATGGAACCGTTCCCACGTTCCTTGGCTGGCTCCTTGTCACCTAGCTGGGTCAACCTTTGGATGATTTCAAGTTGCGGCTACGACGCTGGTGAGTTCCGTCCTTCAGAACGGCGCCGCTAGTCAGTGTTCCTGTTGATTCGTTCTCGGGATAAGAGCTTCGGAAGCTGCTCTCTCCGAATCAGTGCTAGGCCGACTTTCGTTTCTTTGTAACTTAAGCTGGGTCGACTTGGCTTTCACCCACAATGCTACTCACCTCTTTGCTAGTGCAGGACCTCTGCCTCCAGAATCTCAAGCCTTGTGGTGAGTACGTGCTCTAGCTTCTTCTCATGAAATTGGAGTCAGAGATCTGCATGATCTGCTCTAGCACATTCAAGCTTAAGAATTAAGCTCAGTGGTATGTACACTTCGGTGTTGTAAGAATCACGAGTTCGGAGTGCGCCGATGTACGCATTTTGAAGTCCGCTGGCATTTTGCAGATGCACCTCGATCTTATGTTGGATTCTGATTGAGAGTGGCGTGGCGATTGCAGGACTTCGATCTGTCTCCAGATTCTCAAGCCTTGTACGTCGTGAGTACCTACTCTTGTTCTCATCAAATTTTGAGTCAGAGATCTGCGTCGATCGACATGCTCTCCTCTAGCAAGGTTGTCAAGAAGCTCCTGAAGTGGTAGGTGTAGTGTTGTAAGAATCACGAGTTCTAAGTGCGCCGATGCACGCGTTTTGATCGACATGATCTAGCAAGTCAGTGGTGGATACACTTCGTTATTGTAGGAACCACGAATTCTAAGTAGTCCGATGCGCATGCATGCATTTTGCAGATGCACTCGACCTTGGGTTGCGTTCTCGGCACCAATGTACGATTGAGAGTGTCTTGCCTTGACTTACTCTTGTCAAGATCGCTCTCGAGATTGAAGTGCAAAGTTTAGTGACATAGTTTATTTGGCTGCGAGCACGATGATGATGGAGGCTTCACCAAAGCCAGGCAAATTCTCATTCCGAATAGTTCACGACACCGGCTTCCTGGGCTGCTTCATCGCTCCCCGCCGCAAACGTCAAGCCCCGAGCTCTCCCGATAGCCCCTCCTCTTCTTCCTCAAAGGAAGACTTCTTCTCCAGCGACGACCCTGACCTCGCAGATCCCCTCTTCACCACCCCAAACTCCACATCTTTCAAAATCACCACCAAGTGCACGAAATCGATCTGCATCTCCGACGCCGATGCCACAGAGGAGTCCTTCGTGTTCTCCCCGCTTGCTCCATCTGACGCCGTGCTCGAGTCTCCGTCTTTCAGAACGCTCTCCGACCCACTCCTGAGCACATTCTCTTACAACAATTGCACCGTGGAAACCAGTAAACTGGGTGTCAGCTCTGGTGGACGTTCCAAACCTTTGCCACCGCCAGTGTGGCTCCCGTTGCCGGCTCCCAAGGACGCGGCCTGTGATCTTCGTTTCAACTCGGGCGCGTTTGTGTCTACAAGCGATGAAAGTGAGGTGGGATCGTGGAGCATTCGGAGAGGGAACGGGGTTACCGCCGTCGTTGGGCTGCCGCTGCCGCCGCCTTCCATTGCGACGAAGCTCCTGCCTGGGCTGGAGTCGTTCGAGTTTGAGGAGCTATTGGAGGGGACGCGCGAGTTTGCACCCGAGAGTTGTATGGAGAAAGGCGCGTTCGGCGCCGTGTATAGGGCGTGGGTGAAGAATGCTGGCGTGGGAAAAGCGGGGCGGGAGATGGCGGTGGTCCGGCTCAACGTCAACGAAAATCAGGTGGGAGCTCACATTCAAATCAACATAATTAGCAAAATGATGCAAGGAATATGCAGAGTAGAGACTCCGTTAACTATACAGTACATTAAGAGGCTCCATTCACCTTACAGGCGAGCATAGATTTGTGCTACGTGTGAAACACTAATGACATTACGTTTTTTGCAATTGATTTTGAGCTTACCCCAAACAAATGTGCTAGCTTTTAGCTTTAAGATGGTGCCAGTTTCTAGGTGGCTCCAGCGAATGGTTCCAGGTTCCCCTGTGTGGTGAATGCAAGCTCTCCCTTCCTGTATGGTGAATGGGGACTTTACATTAAATCAAAACATAAGCAGAATGCTGTGGATTTGCTTTGCTATGAGTTTACTGAAATTTCTGGTTCCCTGCTTTTGGAATTTGGTGGCAGACTTTGAAGGATTGGAAGAGTGACGTGCAAATGCTGGCGCAATTACCAGACTTGAACATCTGCTTGATCAAGGGCTACTGTGCGCACGAGGACGTGGACGTGCACAGTGTGAAGATCACTTCGGAGCGTCTTCTGGTGTTCGAGCAGTCACCGAACGGTACTCTTCACGATTACCTCTGTGGGAGTCGTTCCAAAACGCAGTTGGATTGGTCTGCCAGGATCAGCATCGTGCTGGGCGCGGCGCGTGGGTTGATGTACCTTCACGACCGAGCGCCGTTGCAGATCGTGTACGGAGAATTCAAAGGCTCCAGTGTGCTTTTGGACAAGGATTACACCCCGAGATTGGCGGGCTATGGCTTGGTGGTCATGAGTTCGCCCCCTGACAGGAAATCGTCGCTGTCATCGGTAAGCCACTTGAATCCACGTAACGCATTGCATGAATATGTGTAGTTTATATAGGAATATATGTAATGCATCATATCCACTTACTGTGCAACTCAAATCTGGATCCTTATTGTGGACAATAGTTCATGATGTGCCACACAACTGATTGCTTATTTCCTCCACTAGGCCTCCGGATTTGAGGTTTGGGAAACTAAGTGTCAGGATAGGAACTAGAAACAGGGGAGTAACCTAACATAAAGGAGTTTTCAGAATTTATCATCATGGCAATGAAACAGACATTATCACTTGGGAGATAGTAATGGTTCTAATGAGATGGTAAACTCCGTTTCATTTCCTCCGTGGCAACCTCATAAAACTCCCTTGCGCAACTCTTCCTGAATTGATGCTTGCTACCTGTAGATTACAAGTCCTCATTGAGACTTCGTGTGCAAATGGCTTGTTGTGTTGTTTTTATTTTGAAATCCACAAGCATACAGGGCATCATGACCAGTCTTCTGAACGATGTCCGTTCGGTTGTCCTGTTTTCGGATGTTTCAGGTGATGAAGACGAGCCAAGCGCACGCCAAGAGAAACGTCTGGAATTTCGGCATCGTTTTGCTTGAGCTTCTCACCGGCAAGTACAGCCTCGACACCACCTTCCTCTGCAACGAAAAGAATTTCGTGCGCTGGGCCGAGCCATTTCTGAAAGACGAATCCAAGCTTACCCAAATCCTGGACCCCCGTCTGAAGTCCAAGTGTCCCTCCAAGGGAGCATGGAAGGTGGCGGAGCTCGCAGTCCAGTGCCTGAAGAAGAAAGAGCTTCAAAGACCAAGCATGTCCCGAGTGGTGGACGCCCTCAAGTCCATCAAAGAAGACTTCAGTGGCCGAGTTTTACAACCCCAGCAGCAGCAGCAGCAGCGGCAACATACTTAACAACTATTCCAAAGCCTCACTAGAAACCCAGCAAAGGAGAGCCACGTTTGGAGGTCTCTCCTTCCGTGATTTAGAGGAACGATCCAAAGCTTTGGACCGCCAGTTCTTGTCTTTGGACAGTCGGTCGTCCGTTTCGACTTCTTCCGCCGAAGACAATGACTCCAGGTCAGGATTGCATTTCTGCAATTGTGCGTTGCAGTCTGGGAAGGCTGGTGAGAATGCCAAAGCCAGCAGCTGCAGAGTTTTTTGACGGAGTTTTGTGTATCATAGTTGCAAAGCTTTTGAGATTGGTTGAGGTTTAGAGAAACTTGTACAATTTAGGGATAGGAGATTGTGGCGAATCCTGGTTTCAACTCCGACAGTCTTGTGTTTTTCAATATGAGACTTTACGAGTTGAGTAAACTAAGAGATGGTACATTGCTACACGTCTAGAAGTTTGACTTTCTGTGGATCTACCAACTGAGGTACTTCCAAGCAGTAAACGAATGAGCTTTCAAACTTCAACCAAATGTGTGTAGCATGTGTTTTGCGATGTGACCTTGGCTTGGTGCATTTGCTTTCTTGTGCACAGTTTTGAGATATTGGGGAATTTTGTTAATATGACAGTCATTCTGCAACTTTGTCACAATTATAGTTCAAAATGCATGGTCTGAAATCTATACCTGTTCTAGATGGTTTAGACTGTGCGGTCTGAGAATGGTATATGAAATATTGCCATTTTAATGAAATTTGCTATGAAATATCCTTCTTAGTTAGATAACTTGCTACCTGTGGTGCACTTGCATTCTTTATGCAAGTTATCTTCTTATGTTCGAAGTTGTCACCTAGTTCAACGAAGAAATCATCGTCGTGATTCTTGTTGGAGGTGCATTAGCTGAACATCTTCCAACCTTTTGAGGGGAGGATACTTTGACAGACAATCGCATGGAGAGACCAACATGTAGAGGGTTCCCAAAATTGAAAAGATCCACGGTAATTAACCCTTCAAGGACATGGCCCTTATATCCAAGGTAGTCAACAAAATGCTCTGATTATTGGACATTTTTTGTTCCTACATGGAACAATGAAGTCATCCATCACACTTTTGATCCTTAGAGCAAGGCCAATGCGGTGACTGCAACACGCACGGAACGGCAAAATGACGGGCCTACCAAAAAAACACGCCCCAATGCATAGGGCATGGGTCTCTTTATTTTTCAGGACCCGCCATTTTCCATCCACTGCACTGTATTTTTTGGAAATTTGAAGAGCACGGAAATTGGCACGTAATAGTAAAAGTCTCCCCTTTTCAAGCCTTGTAACGTGTGCCAATTGATTGGAGCTCCTCTTTTGCATGAAATGTCTTTTTTTAATGTAGAATCTTTTCTTCTTCTTCTTTTTATATTGCAGAAAGTCCATTTGAAGTTTGTCCTGCTGGCACTGCATTGGGGTCATTTTTTTCTAAAAGTTGCAGGAACGGAATGAGGTCCGCCTCCCTGCGCTTCAAAAGTTCGATACAGTAAGTTTTTCAGTGTTCGCATTGGGCTTGCTCTTAGCATTCTTCAAGGATTAACTCTGGAAGTATGCAACCCCCATGACCAAAATACTCCAATTGTCAGACTAATAGGTTCTGTCTTTCTGTCTACATTTAACAAAGACGTCGTTCATCAGACCTAGGTTCACAGCGTCCTTACAAGATTAATCCTTCCCCAACATTTTGAAGAAAACTAGAAGTTAGCCCTAACCCATCAGGTGACATGGAGGGCTAGCCTAAAGTGCAGCTCTTCAATCCACCCTTCCAAAATCCATTTCTGACGCCCTGTAACATTGAAGAATCCTTTGTTGGATTTGACTAGACGCAGTTTCGAAAAGGCCGTTCATTCACCTATTTTCATTAGAGTAGGAAGAAAATGGGGTTCAAGAGTACCCTCCACTTGGTAGCCATCTCGTACTGGTCCTCCCATTCTAACATTGGAAGAACTCAATGTTAAACATCTTGACTTGTAACCTACTCTGACACCGATATTCTTTACAAAGATGTGCACATATGCTGTTTATAGATGTATACTACTGAGATTTTAAGCACGATCTGTAATGCAGGCCCAATTATTCCGGAGTATATTTAGTCGCAAACAGTGTCGCATAGTAATATGCACGTTTCTTGCTCGATGCATATTCTTCTTTCTAACTCATCTTCTTTCTAAATCATACAGTACAGTACACTGATGCCTCATGATTCAGAAGGGTCTCTGTATAGATCTGTCACTCTGTAAGACACCGTCATCCAGCGAAGCTCTGGATCGAAGCAGACGGTTTGAATCCGATGTTCTTTGATCAGTAAGATTCTTCACTTCCTGTTTGGTCTAATCTGGGCTGTTTGTGCAGCGCTGTCTACAGCTTGTATGCCGCAACTAGATCATCAATCGGCCGCTGGATAAAGCTGATCAACGCGAAAGTAACCAATCTGCAGTGACAGACCGCCCTTCTTCTGTAATGAAAGACTCCTGCAGCCTAGCTGCAAGCGCTGCATCTTCCTCTTCCTGTCTCCGAATCTCTGGGTTCCTCCACGACGCCAAAGAACGCTGCATCTGCAGAAACCCATGTGGATAGTTAGAAGCTGGTAGAGCTGACTCCATCATCTCCGACGCTCTTCGAAACGATGCCCGGATCCCAGGACCTCTGAAACTCTCCGAAGGACCGCCTACATTGAGTCGCAAGTGCTCCGTCCCTGTTGATGCAGTTCCCAGTTCTCGCCAGGGTACAGGACGGGTGAACCTTCTCCTCACGAGGCCAAGACGATGCTGCGATTCAGCTTCCACAGTCTTCGCTGAATCCGTTAACGTCCGATTGTCCTTCTCTCTACTGCTTTTCTGATCCTTCAATCGAGCAGCAGTTTCTTGTGGGAAAAGTAACTGGATTGTGTTCCACAAAACGGTGTTGATCGGACAATCATTTTTACCGGTGGTCCTGTCGACATGAGATTCAAAATTAGAGAAGGGGTAAATTAAAAGCAAAAAAAGCGCAGCGAATCGACCACTGTTAGAAAGGATGAAACATAGGGTGGACCAGGGTTCCAGAACATTTCAGCAAGCAAACCATGTTGATTATGTTCACACATGGCAGTAAACCCCCACCTCAACTCCTGTCTACATTTCGGGCAGCGCAGTCCACATTTTATGTAAACAGATTGCAAGCAACCTCTGCAAAAACTGAGACAGTATGATTTTTAGTCAGTATGACTTTCCTATGAGCTCAAAATCTACCAAACAGCTCTGCTCGACGTGACAATGAAGATATTGAAATGCAAGGAGCTCAGTCATAAGAGATTAAATGTTGTTGGAGAGACCTGCATTAATTTCATGCACTTATTCAAAACCCAAGGGCTCTTTTGAGCGCCAACGTACAGGCATACGTACACCAGTTTTTAACAGAGGCCACGAGTTGAGTACCTGTGACCACAACTTGTGGTGGAGGGCTCAAAACATATGTCCAAGCACACCTACAGAGAAACAAAGCTTGAAGTCATTCTCTTACAATCCTGAGAGATTACATTCGAATTAAAGTGAGCGGGATGCTGTGACTACAGGGCCATAAATAATCACCGAGGTGGGATAAAGAAAAAAAATTCACAATTTTATCCAACCTTGGTGAATTTCACTGATAAGATTTTTTTCACAGAAAATAAGTTCAATTAGATCCAATATGACTCAGACAAATGTGCTTAGATCAAATTTGTGCTGGAGAACCACAAGTGGAGACTGCAGGAACTACTATTACACAGAGAGATGTATTAGGAATACTGGTATGAACTGTCACTAGCTACGTGAGGAAGCAGAACATGAAAATCATGTACCAAAAATCTCCTGAGACCTCAAGTAGATTGATATTCAATTGACACCATAACTTATTTGGCTACAAATGCTTACCACACAAGTGAGTTCCTCTCTCAACTTATCCAGCTGAACAGAACTACTGTTCACAGAGTTCCCTTCTGCAACTTCTGCCTCAGCTTTCACGCTCGTTGATTTCGCACAAGGATTCGTATCCTTATCCTCTGCACCTTCAGAACGCTGCTGATGCGAACCTACGGATTAAGTCAAAAAGGATCAGAGCCTATAAAAGACGGTTTGAAAATAGAAGCATTCAAAATTCCATGATTTGAGATTCCTACTCCAATTACTGTCACATTTCACCAGGCCGGAGACACCAAGATTCTGTACTCCAGAACTGCCAAATGCTACTTCAGCTGACGAAAACGATGAAATCGATTAAACTATACCTTCGGCTTCTCTGACACGTTCCCCACGTTTGTCACCCTCGTCAACAAAACCTGCCATAGGAATGGGAACCAGAGGCTCCTCATTAACTCGGCGTACTCTCCTGTACCTGCCAATCACACCTGTCGTGGTTGAATAATACACGAACAGAACCTCATCTTGCTCTAAAGTTTGACTGTGAAAGACGAGCAAAGACTTCACATGTCTTCTTATAACTTTCCGCTTCGAGTAACAATTTGCTAACCCTAGAGTACTGAAGTTGACCTATACAGATGGAATTCTTCATACCTTCGTCCCGCACTGAGTGGCGTAGCAGCTAGCCCCGGAGTACGAGTCCCTCGTTTCCGCTCACGACATTGAGGACAACCCTCACACGAATTTGTACATGAGGGACCTTCGGGTGTTCCTCTCCCGATTGCTGCCGAAAGCAAAGTTTCATCATCCCACCCCGCCATAGCTGCTGCCGAGCGAAAGTTAGGGGTAAGGACTGCTTCATTCCCTGTGCGCCTCGCTCTCGGGGTAATGGTCGACGCTTGCTGAATTCTGGAAGAAGCTCCCCCGCCATGGTCACGACCTAACGGTAGAAGATACCAAAACCATTAGGTACCTAATCCCGACCCCTTTTACCGACAGCAACTTACCTATTAACACGCTTAATTCGCCTTCAATTAGTATGTTAAATGTAAGCATGACTTGGCTAAATGCCGATGAAACCTGCTCTCCGAATGGAGACAAGATACTCTGTAATCAATTCAATAGAAGTCTACAGTCTCCCTCTTTAAAAGATGTCATAATAAATTCAAATTGCGAGAGAAAAATTTAGTCTCAAGAGAGTTTGGGTCTTGCAACCGAAGTGATCTCTCCGGAGCTTAATTAAAAGAAAACACACTCCTAAGAATGGTTAAATTCTTGAGGAGACAGAAAGAGTTATCCCAGACCTAACACTGCATCTGCAGACTTCTACTCAAGTTCAACAAGCAAAGCATGAACTGCGCAATTTCCACTCAACCTTTTACTTCTCTCCAGAATTTCAGAGCTCCACACTATCTTGTCACTCTTTTTCTAGGTCACAATTTCAGCATACCTCTGTCATCACCAGAGCCTTCGTCTCCGGATGAAACAATTGTAATAACAGGAGCCGTCGTCTCAAAGCCCCGTGGACGTCTACCCGAACTCACACCTCGTTGAGCCCTTAATTTTCTCCTCCCACCTAAGCTTAAAGACCGTGAGCTTTCCACACCATCTCGTCCAGCTCTTGAACCAGTTGAAGTGCTTCCCTCGCCCTCCACGAAACCCTCTGTCACAACCATTTCTCGCAACACGGAAAAGGCTTCCTTCAAACCCTAATCCCAGCATCCACCATCGGATGGATTGTTAGCACCAAACCAAGGAACAATTTCAAGCAACACGGCGCAAATTGAAATTTGAACACACGCCCGGCTCTGCGGAAGAATTCTTGAGAGGTTGAAATCCTTGTTTCGAATTGTCTTCGAGTGGAAGACTGATTGTGATCGAGAGTCGGAGCGCTGTGATCGAGAGTCGGTGGTGAAGCTTCATCGACACTCTCGAATTGCGGGCCGGGTGACATTTTCAAACCTTGTGAGGGGGTAGCCGTTGAGGTGCGTAGCCGTTGGATGCTGCCTTGGTTGGGGCTCGCCGGAGGAGTAAGGGCCAGCTTACATCCTGGTGGGCAAGTTTACAACTAAATCAAGCAAGAAGACAAAAGCGGCTCCATCGATTGTCTAGCCTGGGTGGGCAAGCGGGAAGGAGGAGTTGAAGTTTCACCGATATCGGTAAACAACCTCATGGGTGGAGACCAGGGCTCTTTTTTTTCATTTTTTAGGAAGTGTCAAAGTGATGATACTAAAAAATTTAGTGGTGCTCCAAATTTCAACATTCATCCACATATTAGATAGATATTAGATAGGAAATATCAAATTAGCATATATTACATGTGTATAATTGGATTTTCATCTACAATTTGGCGATTTCATCTGAGATTTTTTTTTTAATTCAAACTTTTTTGGCAATTTCATCTAAGTTTTTTTGGCATTTTTTTAACATTTTTCAGCTAGATTATTTTTCTGGTGCAATTTGGCACCAGAAAGCCAAAAAAAAAAGTCCTAGTGGAGACTAGTGAATCTAATACGTGTGAATTTCTAATTGTATCCTTCCCATCCACCGGGTCCACATGAAAGTGCGATGGCTATTTTCCTTGTAGTACTCCTTGTGAAACTTCCCCGATGGCCCATATATGTAAAGAGACCCTAAGGGCCTCCTTACATGCTCGCCCAATGGAGAAGTTTACAACTAATTCAAGTAAGAAGACAAAAGCGGCTTCACCGATTGTCTTGTCGGGGTGGGCAAGCGTAAAAGGAGGAGTTAAAGTTTTATTGATATTAGTGGATAATCTCATTGATGGAGACTAAAGAATCTAATACATGTGAATTTTTTTATTGTTTCCCTTTCCATCGACAAGGTCCACATGAAAGTCCAATGGCTATTTTTTCCTATAGCATCCGCTGTGCAATTCCCCCAATGACCAATACATGTAAGTAGGTCCTAAGTTAGTTTTTGTTAAGAGCATGCCCACCTCCATTCACCACACCTAGTCGGGACGATTTGGCAAGGCCAAAAGCCAGAGCATTCTTCACTTCTACTCGCTATAATGTTTTTGAGATTTTAGGCTCACCACATTTTTTCATTTATCCCTTAGCATCCTATGGACAAAGAAAATTTTTGGAGCCCAGAGTTGATTGTGGTGATGCTCCTTGGGATAAGAGACAGAGGCTTATCTAGATTTAATAAGAAATTAAGGCATCTTCAATAGACTTACATGTTGTTTAATGAACTAGATTGTTTAATGAACTAGAGGTTTGTTGCCCAACCCACATTGGGCGGTCTAGGAGCCATAGTGCATGCCATTTTACAAAGCCCCCCAAGTTGTCTTCTCCGAGCAAATAGCAATGGGGAAGACAGTCTGGCGGGCTTGTTATTTGAACAGTGCCGACAAGGAGGCCTCTCTCTATATAACATTGGAAGGAATTGAATCCGCTTAAAATTGATCAGTGCTCCCTACGGTGATCAATGGGCATTAAACTTGGAATCAAATTAGACATTATTGAGCATAATGATGAGTCAGGTAGCTCCCATTCTTCCTGCATTGCGTTGATTCCTTCCCCCCTTGCCCCCTTTAACAACGCCCAACCATTATGAAATGATTAATTTACAGAAAAAAAAATCAAAACTGAGATGAAATCGGTGAACACCGGGATCGCTCAAAACTTCCTCGCCTTTGGGAAGCTAGGATATTCATTGCAAAATTGGTTGTGCCTGGTATTCAAAATCTTACTACCAATGCTATGGTGGAGGATGCTTAGGCTACTGGCCCCTGCCAATGGTGTCCTAACCGTGTATTGGAGATAGGAATAGACATGCTCTAGAGGCATTGCCACTGTGGGGCGGTCAATTTTCTACGATGAATCTACGATGGCGTGCCAAAAAATTATCCTAACCACTATTGAGTGAGACCACCCTACCGTGCAAACAGCTAGAGCGCCCCAAACCTGGGAATGCTTTTGTTGACTTGGCCACAATTCCACACTTCCACATATTTCAGCCATGGAACGGTTAAAATAGACACACAATCTCCTTAGAAGTTGTTGCTATAGTAATCATCAGCTTGTTTTTGAGGACATGCTCTATTGCTTTGCACAAGACTATTTTAGAAAACAAAGATAACCTTGAAACTCCAAGCACGGTTCAATTTTCCTCATGCACATTGTGTTAAGAAAAAATTTCAAATTTTTGATGCACTTCATCACGAAAATGAGCCTATTTTTTTCAATATCCTTGCAGTACTGCATCTATATGAGTGGAGAGGCTTAACAGTAGAGTACCTAATTAATACTCTTACAGTATTGCAATTTAGCAATATTTAGTGTATACAAATGTTGTACTGCACTTAATTAAAAAACTTAAGCGTAGTACTACATGCAGTACTGCAAAAGTATTAAGAAAAGAGTGTTTGTTGACATTTTGCAATTGAAAAATATTTAAATAGTAAGTATTGTATTTTTAAGAAACAAAGTATTAATACAATATAAACGCAATATTAGAATTTAAAAAAGAAATTGTTATTGTCTTTGTATAAGTGCAATATTACATGCAGTACTGCAAGAATATTAGCTAGTATAGCCCCTTCTGCAATACTGAATCTGTACGAGTGGAGTCAAGGGGCACTTTCCTGATGTTGGTGGCCAACCGGGCTCTGCCAGAGTTACGGTGGGGGGGGGGGATTTGGAGACCAACTTGCATTTTGGCCATTTTAGCCCTATGTATTGGATAGAGGTGGTGACGCTCTAAGAAATATATTATATTAACCTCTAAAGGACCAAGGAGCCCACTTTGGGCTTTTTGAAAACTTGGACAAGCTCTATTGACTTCATACTTTTAAATTTTTGCATAATTTTTTTGAAATGGATGCTTTTCATCATAATCTACATGTGAAGCTTTGTTTCATGTCATTCTGATAAATATTGCAAAAGTTATGAGTTTTTTTAAAATTTCAATGTCAAATCAAGCAGCAAAAAATATATTCTAAAAAAAGATTAATTATTTTTTTGGAATTTTATGGATTGGTACCTACTCAAAAAAATTAAACCACTGAATTCCAAATAATGAGGTAAAGGTTATGAGGAATTTTATTTTGTAGGCAATGACGGTAGAAAAACATTGAAGTCGTCTTTTGTTCTCAATTTTGAAAATTTTGAATTTTTTTTTTTTAAGTGGATATTAATTATTTACTAGAACATTCTCACCATTGGGATTAGAAATTGTAAAATTCTCCCCAAAGTTATTAGCATATTAGTTATATATTTCATTCAATAACACCTTCTACTTTACAATTTTTTTAAAAATGAACATGAAGTTCTTTTTGTTAAAATTTTTATATGTATTCTTGACCCAATTTTTAGCATATTGACCAAAATGCACAAGTTATAGGACATACAGGTTGTTTCTTTAAATGTTGAAAGACAAAAATTCACCTTTTGGAAGGACTAGAAAAGCCTACATTTTGAAGTTTAGACACATTGAACTTGCAATCAATGGAGATATTTGTTATAAAATTTTGAGGCAAAATAATTAATAAGCTAATCAAAAGATCTTATGGTAGGTTATGTTAAAAAATAAATATTGATGAACATTTTGACCTTGCTTTGGGGACAAGTATTTTGAAGCAGTTTTGGGCCTCTAAACACAATGGTCCTTTTAGAGGTTAATATGCTTTCTACTATATAGTTCATTGTAGTTATAAAGGCAACTAGGGATTAGCTTAGAATTCCTTGAATCAATAGTAGGGGAAGAAGATTATTTATATTCTCTCTTCTTGGTATATAGTTTCAAGCCTACTTTGAATATATTTACTTCTTTTTCCTTCTATACCTTGGTTTTGTAGCCTTTTGTAGTTTTGTTTTGTTTCCTATTCTCAACAATTCTTACCCGTTGAGGCATTATCTATGTTGTTATGGGTTGTAATGCCTAAAGATACTTGCCACTAGCCGCTTATTAAAATACAATAGTTATCATTGGTCTTCTATTGTGGTGGATTTAAAATATCTATAAATGTTGAATTCAACATTTATAGATATTTTCAAGGTGTGGATTAGTAGAAAAGGTGCTTTAATAATTAGGATAGAAAAATGAATTACTAAACTATGTAGTTTGTGTAATATGGGGAATCACTTCCCTTACCGCTTGCCTAGTTGCAAGCGTCTTTTCCACTTATAGTGTCTTGGTTGTAGGATTGTAAATGAAAAAGTAATCGATTTTTTTAATTTTAAGTTATAAATTTTATGTAAGTACAAAATTTCTTTAAAAAGCTCTCAAAGGTCATCTTCTATAAAAAGTCTTAAATGGATTTATTACCAGTTATCACAATAAATTCACTATATTCTTAGACTCTTAATTCAATAAAGTATTTTTATATTGAAATGATTTCAAAGATCTTTTCATTGCTAATTTTTCTAATTTTTTTGAGGATAAAAATGCTTTAAAACTTTTCAAAAATAATTGTATTAGATCTTAGCTTACTTATACTAAATATAGGGCCAAAAATTGTTGAAAGTAAGTTAAGACTGTAATTGAAAAAATATATATATTATTATATTCTACAAGAATGATTAATTTCCAAATATAATGATAAAAGGTTCAAGAAGTTGTAATCTAAGAAAAAACTTCAATGAATTTTTATTATTGTGGCTCTTCATGGCTATTTTGATGTAATCCTTCAATGATGGTTTTAATGTTGAAATTTTTTCAAAGAACCATTCATTGTCTATTATTATGGAGCACCAATAATCTCTTTAACTCCTAAAGTCCCATTATCCCCTCAGGAGATAAAATGAATTTTAGGTAAGCTTCTTTGGTCTCAATATTTGTGAAGATAGAAAAATACATTAGCTTTCCAAAAATATAATTTTTGTTTTAATCTAAGCCCGGGAGCAAAAGTTATGGCACAAAAAGCCCTTTTTTAGTTCACCAAAAAAGAACTTAGAAAGAACTTAAAGTAAAAAAGAAAATTAAATACTTTTGTATAAATACTTTTGTGCATGGAAAGCTTTGATTTATTCCATTTGGATATGCTATGTGAAAGTTATGGACAATCTTGTTTTTTGGGCAATTTGAGCATCTTCTAAAAAAAATAACTCACACGATTCACTTTTGAAATCAATTTTCACAATTTTGAAAAAAAATTTCACCAAGATAAAATCTATAGCTAGAACAATCTCACCATTAAGATTAGTGTATTTCAATTCCATCTTAGCTATTAACAACTTAGATTCCCTTCAATGGAAAATCGTGAGCATATTCCATGCCTAAAAGTCCCTTTTACAAAGACACATTCCCATCTACCCTCAATAGAGCTTCCAGATAGGGTTCAGGATATAACAATTTTTCCAAGTGAAGGTCATTCAACAATCTATCAATAGCATAGGCCTTCCCACCGTAAACACAATTTGGTCCTCTTAGACCCCAACACATCTATACATACACTTATTTATTATTGTGTGTGTGCATTTCACCTTCTCTGTGCTTGAAGAAAGAATGGAGATCCTTCTAATTGGCCTCATTGCTAGATGCTGAAGATCGACTTTGCTTCCTTCTCTTCCCAGTAGATAAGGTTGATCTTTGAGCAATTTTGCCCTTTAATTCCTCCACTTTTCTTGGCATACAAAATTCCACAAACATGGTTCATCAAATTTACCTCCAAGTTCCATTTTATCTACAACATCTATGTCCCTTCTGTATTATCTATTACAATTTTAAAGGCATCTTGCAAGGGCTTGTAATGCATGTCTTCCACCTACATTACAATATAATCAACTAACTACATGCAATTTTTATCCAACCTATATAACTACTTGTTCACATGAAGACATAATTGAACCATCTATGTCCAAAGTTTGTCATTTGTTTGCACCTTTTGATGAAGCCTAATGCCATTTCAATCACCAAGCCATCCATTGAACTCCAAAGCCCTATTATTGATAAATTTTTACTACTTTGCTTATTGAAGCAACCTTATTTGTACCAAACATTGGCTTGTCTACCAGACATCACACTTGAAGTGATGACCTCTAAAGGGATTGAGCAAAAAATAAATCTCATTTGATCCTACACCTCTACTTTAAAATAAATAAATAAATGCCCCTCTTTCCCCTGAAAATGAAAAGTCATAGTATTAATAAAATCAAAACAAAAACCACCTTATACCCCCAAATTTAAACAAACAAACACCAAAAACCAAAACTAGAATAGTACTATCCACTTACACCAAAAGAACAAGCATATGGGTCAAAATCAAGAAATCAAACCGAGAACCAAACCAAACTAAAAAGAACGACAAACAAAAGATAGAATAAAAAATAAAAACAAAAACAAAAACCTCGAAATAAAAACAAATACATGCACGGGATGTTGCGGGCATTGTATAGGACGGATCAAAACAAAAAGGTTTTGTTTTACTAGGTTTGCTACCGCCACCTTCCATAGCCAAAAAGAGTCAAACTGTCATAGAAGGGAAGGAAAGATGGAAGGAAATGAATAAGTAAGAAAGAGATTTGTCTTTGGATGGGAAGCAAGAGGTTTTGGGGAGGCTAGAAGAGATAATTAAATCCCCTTTCAATCCCTACTAAACCTCATTTCTTAAGTAGCTATTTTGGCAGTAAAAAATGAGGTTTATAAATGTTTGAAAGGAGATTTGCAAATCTTCTTTGAATCCCTAATGTAATAGTTGCCGCACACAAAAATAAAATAAAATAAAATAAATTTTGATATTTTATGTGTTTTTAGTCCATGGTGGTGGCTACATTAGGATTCAAAGAAGATTTTAAAATCTCCATTTAAAACCTATTAAACCTTATTTTCTACTTCCAATATAATTACTTAAGAAAATGTAAGTAGGGTTTGAAAGGAGATTTAAGAATCTCATTTGAAACCCTAATATAGCCGTTGCCCTCCATCCTAATTGAGGTCTTAAGAGATTTTTCATTTCAATGATGTTCATTTTCAGTATAAATGTGAGCAAGATCCTTTGGTCCCTCCACTTTTCTTCTTCACTAACTCTTGTAAGTTTCTCCATAGTATTCATACATTCTTTTGTCCTCTTTACTTTAGGTACAATTTCTTTTGGCTTTGGTGCCTTGATTGATGGTGAATTAGATTGGTCAATAGATTCATGTACTTGGTGTTCTTTCAAATGATTGGAATCAGCTTGCTTTGATTGAGAAGTTTGTGACATTTTGGTTCATTGTAGTACCTCATTTCAAATGAAGTACACTAAAGATGATATTTAGTGTTGAGTGACATTTAGTGTTGAGTGACATTTAGTGTTTTTACCCCCCTACTAGCTACAACACTAAATCTGAACTTGTCCACAATTAGTGTTAGACTTGAATGTGCCGGCTGCAAACTTCAGAGCCTTGTAACTTTTGCAAAAATTCTTCAAATCAGGAAAATGAGATGTTTTTCGGCATCTACAGTTTTGTAGATGCCGAAAAACATCTCATTTTCCTTATTTGAAGAATTTTTGCAAAAGTTACAAGGCTCTGAAGTTTGCAGCCGCCTAGCCCTAATCGGTCCGATTTTGTCCGTGAACAGTGATATTCCGTCTAATATGACAACTCTGGTTCACATTTAGTGTTTGAATTGACATTTAATGTTACTTACTTTCATAGGGTAATTGGCTTTTAGTGTATGCCTTCGTATTTAGTGTACAAGACACTAAATATCATCTTTAGTGTAGTTGGTTTATTTGGTTTATTAGCATATTGTATTAGCTTATTTCAATTGCAATACTTATGTATTTTATTGGTTAGTTCTACTACATTGCTTACATTGGGATACTTACTATTTCTTATTTGTTGCATTAGTTTACTTTTATTGAGATACTAGGCTTTTTGTTTGTTGTATTGTAGTAGCTTACTTAGCTGAGATAGGTATTGTTTTTATGTATATATAGAATCAACTTTCTTCTAAGTAAAATACTTGGTGTACTTCATATTCTTTGTTTTCTATGCGATAGATTGCTTTAATTGATGTTGTTGATATTGTTGATGTTCTTGATGTTCTTTTGGTTCTTTGCATTAGCTTGCTTTGGTTGGGATAGTTGATGTCTATTAGTTAATTTGTTGCATATTAGACTTGTTTAAATTTTAAATGCATTCTCAGTTTTGTTTTTTCTTCATTGCACTTGCTTGCTACTATAGTGAGTTACTTCTTTCTTCTTTTTCTTCATTATACGAGCTTGCTTCAATTGATGTATATTAGGGTGTACTTTTTTCTTCATGAAATTGTTGGATGCTGAATTAACTTGCTTTGACAACAACAATTATTATTCTATCTTGAATTGCTCTCGCAATTGATTGTTCACTCACTTTTCATTCTTTTCATCTTAAGTTTCCTCAAAGTTGCAAATTCCCAAGTCAAGATGGAGTGCATACCAAGAGTCACAATGCTCGGCATTGTTGCACTAGCTCTTTTTATCCTCTTCATCTTCACAACGCACCAAGCTCATGGCACTAGGACCATGGCAAGCGTCTCAAACTACAAATTCCAACAACATCTACGCAATCCCGAGTGGTGTAATGGCGACAATAGAATTATGGATCTCTTCAACCAATGGATCGAAAAGCATGCACGTGTTTACCACTCTTGGAGCAAAAAACAATGTCAATTCCAAATCTTCCGGGAGAATGTGCAATACATCCGAAGCCACAATGCGCAACGGAAGAGCTACTGGATGGGGCTCAACAAGTTTAGCGACCTCACACACCAAGAGTTTCGGCACAATACTTGGGAGGATTTCGGTTTGGCACATCACACAATGTTCTAAGCAAAGCAAACTTCATCTACAACAATGTCATGGCAGAGTCCAATGTGAATTGGAGAAAGATCGGTGCCATCTTAGAGATTAGAGACCAAGGCCAATGTAGTTCGTCACTCTCATTCTCCATAGTTTTTTTACAAGTAGCTTTAGATCTTGCAATTTTGCTTTTAAGGTTTCATCTTCCAAGGTTGCTCTTTTTGGTTGGTTTGTCAATTTAGCTATGATTGTTTCATCTTCATTTGCAATTGAAAAAATGGCAACCCTTTGTTGAAGTCATTCACTTTTTGGCACTCTTTCACTAAATATTCGAATTGATTTCATTAAACGGACACATTTGAAATATTTTCATAATTAGTATCCCCTTTTGTCTAGTATGAGTCATCTTACCTTTCATATTACATCCATTGTGCTTCTAATGTGGCCAACAACAAAGCTGGAGTAGATGGATCTTCAACTTTTTGGCCAATTGAAAATCTTTGGTAATTATTGGTGTGCATTATTAAGGAAATACATACACTTAATATTATGCTTGTCTTCAAAGGTCATGGAAGGCTTTTAACAAATGTGGAGACTATCAAAGCTCTTGAAGCTTCAGTTGTGGATTGCACTATTTCTAATTCTTGTCTCTTAACAAAGTTGTGGGGTTGGTAGAATTATTTGTATAGGGAGTTGTTGGACATTTTCCACGACCAGTGTAGTAGAGGCAGTGAACCAAATTGCGATAGGACAAATGATTACTCTATTTGAGCAAGAGCTTTTAGATTGTGACTCTCCACCCAATTTGGGTTGCAATGGCGGATCCATGCTAAGGGCATTTCAATACATTTATGAGAATGGGGGCATTCACACAGAGAATGATTACCCTTACATGAGGCATACCAGTTTCTAGTGTGCAACTAAGGTAAGCTACTTAGAACTTTAATTTCTTTACCCTAAAATTCATGGTCTATTACAAAAATTTGTGAAAAAGGCTTGTTTTAGAGTCCAATTCAATTGCGTAAGACTAGTACCAATTCCATTGAAAATGTGCTATTTGTTATTTTCTTGATTCTATTTCAATTTGGAGGAGTCTTTTAGGACTTATGTTGGAATTAAGCTTAGGTACAAATATTTGACATCATGGTTAAGTATTATGATTTATGACAATAGTCAGGGAAATTCATCAAAAGAGATAGATATTTAGATATAGAATAGTTCTTGCTTGAAGACATGCTCACTAAAACTACTTCATTTTATATTTTTATTTTGCGACATTCTTTTTTTTACAGAAGCCAAATTCAACTATTGTATCCATCAATGGCTACCGGTAGGTGCCCACACAATCAAAGAACTCTCTTCTCAAGGCCGTCTCAATGAACCCAGTTAGTGTTGCTATTGAAACTTCTAGACGTGACTTTCAACATTATCAAAGGATATGTACTTGAGAATGAAATCTTATAAATTCTAGGTTTATCTAGAATTGCTTGTTTGTTTGCCTCTATTTGCTAATTGACATTTGTTTTGGGCCACGTTGTTCAATCATTTAAATAATCTTCTAGCACATCTACAGTAGTGATGATGTTGTTTTGAATTGACGAAAGAGATTTGAATGAGAAAATAACAGCTTTTAATCTTCTTGAGATTTGACAAACCAAAGTATATATTATTTAAATTGATAGTCTTTTTTTAGTCTTTGAATAGAATTATGGAAATTGTACCAGAGGTCAAATCTTAAAGCTTTTCACTTGTCAAACTACTTGTGCATCTCAAGTCTAACAAATAAAAAACTACAATTTCAACAAATATGTCATGGATATCAACGATATTTTGAAATAGTTGCCCAACTAGAACATTACACAATGATATAAGTTGGGATTGTCAATGTGAATAATTTGAGGATATTGTTTCTTTCATGTTCTTCAATGTTTTGTCATTTATCATTAGATCCATTGCTTATTCTTTGATTGTTTCTTCTTTCACTTGGATAATAGGGCGTGTTTATTGGCTCATGTGGCACCAATCTCAACCATGCAATGTTGGTTGTAGGTTACGGCACCGAAGAGGATGGCTTGCCCTACTAGATTGTGAAGAACTCTTGGGGCTCATGGTGGGAAGAAGTGGGGTACATTCACATGGCGCGAATGGGATCTAGTGATCCTCACAAAAAGTGTGGCATCAACATAGATCCCTCCTTTTCCATCAAATATGCTATCAAATCAACTTAATTAAGATCAAATCATATCCGTATTTGAATTGAAACATACATATAATAAATATTTCTGTAGTATATTTTAGTGGGATTGGTGTACGTGCTTTGGAATTGTTGAGCACGTGGTGGGGCACATTCTTGCTTGTATGTATGGATCGGATGTACAGATTTATCTCATGGAATACAAAGTTGTTATACATGCTGTAGAATGACTGGAATTTGACTCTAGAGCAATTAAGTGTTTGGAGTATAATTCACCTAGATTGTGGTTGTAAGCTCTAGAATTTGTCAGTCGTAATGATTCAATCCAACCCTCAAATACTGAAAACTTTAGTTGCAACTCATTCCAACTTTGCAAGAGAAGAACACCAATGAGCCTGACACATTGATGCCTTTCAGCACATTGGGGACAAGAATATATGAATTTGACAATATGTCCAATTGCATTGAAAAGATGTACGTGGAAGCATGTACAGCTGCAATAGTTACAACTGTAGCTGCTTCACTTATTCTTCAGGATACAAAATAATAGTTTGAGTATTTTCCCAACAACGTCTTGCCCATTCAATTGGAAAGGACTACAGTACTGCCTTCGCAATCAGGATTGATTGCGTTTCAGAGAAAGGAAAAGAAACAATTCAATAACTTTCATCACTAAATATTAATCATCACCCCCCTCAAGTAAGCACGGAATTCAGTGAAATCCATGGACGTCGTCTCATGAGATCAGGTATGCACTGAAAATCAATCAATCAATCATGTCGGAATTTAACAGAGTCCGCCGCTCTTGAAGATTCCGTCACGGACATTGAGCGCTTCGGAGGTCTCCACTTGGACCCTCCTCCATCTCCTGCACCAGCTGGCATTGCAATTGGGACGGTGTCCATCGATCGATCGAGCTGCAATCGAAGACGCTGGTAAGTTGTTATAAAACAAACGGACCTCTAGAACTTCTCAGCACCAAATCGATTGAACAGATTGAGGTTTATTCTGTTCACAATCCCAGATAGCTTGCCTGAAAACAGAAAATTTCTCGAGCTCGACAGAGGCGAGATCGATCAATGATCGATCAATCGATCAGGCAGATAAGTGGAACTTACAGAGATCGATATTTATCGATAAATTATCACAAGGAACATTTTCAATGTTCCCTGTACGGACTGTAATGGAAATCCCTTGTGAGAATTCCCGTTTTTTCCTGTTTTTTTCTACACACGGGGAATGTGGCCATCACAGGGAAATGTGAGACATGGAATTCTAATGAGGGGGGGGATTTGTGCATTTATAGTGTTATTTGAAATTGTCTCCAACTCCAAATCAACTCAATTTATGAAATTCAAGATTCTAGAATGTAGATCTATGCTTCTAAAATCTAAATGTAATGTAAATTTCAATGCATATTCTCAAAACAATTCATAGATTTCACAGTAGACTTGTTTGGAATTCCCTGTGACAGATTAGGAGATTTTGTAGTTTGTCCTGACTAGTTTTTGCCAATTCCTATGTTTCCCTTTGACCTAATGTCATCGTTGGGGGATTTTAAAAGAATTCCTATTCAAAAGGAAATCAAGTGGATTTTCTTTGTAGGGATTTTTATAAACATCTTACATTTCTATGTGGTTTTCACCTAATGTTTTGTAGATTTTACAAGATGAAATTGCCCCATATCGATTGTCAACGATACCGTGAGGTTAGACACATAAGAGTTTTAAGTTGTCAATCTTCTCACCAAGTGAATTCTACTCTCAGAAATCTAACATTTCTAGAGATCGTACGTTTAGGAATCTAAGAAATTTTATAATGTACAAAATTGTAAAATGTTTAAGCAAATGAAATGTCCATATTACTTACACTTTGAAATCTAGAAAAGGCTCTAGATCAAAAGTTCACAAATGTACAAATCAATGAAATTGGAAATTCAATATCTACAAATTAGTTAGATATAAGCCTCCAAAATCTACAAACTATTTTGATTACGCTCACTAAAATCTACATTAAATTTAGATTTTAGAGGCATAAATCTACATTCTAGAATTCATAAATCTACATGTTATAATGAATAGAATTCCCCTGTCTCACATTTCCCTGTGAGAGCCACATTCCCTGTGTTCTGAAAAAAGAGGCAAAAAACGTATTTGTTGCAGGAGATTTCCTTAACACTGCCTATAGGGGACCTCAAAAAGTGTTCCTTGTGTTTTGGGGGCTCATATCTAACTAACATGTAGACTTTGAATTTCCAATCTCATTGCTTTGTACAGTTCAGAATTTTTTTTATCTAAACGCTCTTCTAGGTTTCAAGAGCTCAAAATGTTAGTAATATGTACATTTCATTTGTTTAAACATTTTATAATTTCATGTATTTATAAAAAATTTAGGTTTCTAAACATACAAATTCTAGTTAGATTTCTATAAATAAAATTCCTTACATGGAGGTTGAAAACTTACAAGTCTCATGTGTCCAACCTCACAGTACCCTTAATAATCGATATGGGACAATTTTTTTTGTAAAATCTACCAAATATTAGGTGGAAACAACATTGAAATGTAAGATGTGTCAATGTGTTGTACAATCTACCAATTTGGATTGCACACGGGGGATTTGGGGAGAGTTTATGAAAATCCTTGCAAAGAAAACCCACTCAATTTCCTTCTTAATAGGAATTTTTCAAAGACCCCCCCACGATGACATTAGAACATAAAGAAACATAAAAAATAGCAAAAAATAGCAGGGACAAACTAAAGAATATCCAAACCAGTCACAGGGAATTCCACACAAGTCCGCTGTGTATGACTGATCGATTAGCCGTAAGCTGGAGGGCGGAATGAAACTAGAGAAGCAGCCCTCCCTTTAGTGAAAAAATCCCGCATGGACAGTCACACCCATAAACTAACGTCAATTTAGATCAACTGGAGATACTCTAATACTTCGGCACGTTTCAAGACGAAACATAAATCCTGAAACATAAATCCTGAAACATAAATCCTGAAACATAAATCCTGAAACATAAATCCTTACCTGTCCTCGAAATTTGTGGCCCGAAATTAGAAAATATATGTCACAATTTCTGGCTGCAGAATCGCACCAATTTTACGAAATTCCAGTTGAATTACCGGAAGTTGACTCTCTACCACCGATTGGCTCAACTTGGAGATTGAAATTAGGTGCAGGGATTGGAAACTTGCGAAAGTGCTAGGATTGTCGGACAGTATCTAAAGCAGCTCCGTACGTACGATTTGCCTAACGAGCTTTGCATGACTCAGAGCACCCACCCAAATTCCAGTTACTTCGGCCAAAATTTGCAGATTACAGCAAAAGGGGCATGCAGCGAGTGTAATAAACAAATTAGAGTTGACATGGAGTACCTGGTTTTTGGAAGCCGGTGCAGATAAAGTCTTGGGGAGAGACAGAGCTGCGGGATCGCAAGGATAGCCATTCACCAAAGGTGCAGTGGGCGACAGATCTGCCACGGAGAAGTCTTGCAAGGGGTCGAGATCGACGGCCCTGACACTTCCTGCCCCCATCAAAAGAACTGCACCATAACTTTCAGCCATTGCAATTGGTACGGTACGTGTCGATCGATCGAGCTGGAATCGAAGATGCTGGTAAGTTGTAATAAAAACAAATGGACCTCTGCAACTTCTCAGCACCAGATCGATTGAACTGATTGTGGTTTCTTCTATTCGATCACAATCCCAGATAGCTTGTCTGAAAACACAAATTTGAAACCCACGTACGGTGCCTGTGAAGATCGAAATGAGCTGAAGTCGATGTATGAATGCTCCATTCGTGAGCTCTTTATTCAGTTGGCAATCTGACCGATCACGCGATATTCAGAGATTCCTCGCATGTTCGACGACATGCAGTGTTTGAATTGGATTTCGATTTCTTCACGTGAATTGAAACTCGTGCGGACTGTCGAATTTGCAATTAAGTAAGTCCACTTGCAGCTGCATATATGCAATGCAACCGAGACCATTCGTAAGCAGAGTGAAAGGTAAGTTTCGCGGTTCCAGTAACGTTTTGAATGGAGCGTGCATTTCTGTCCGTCCTGATTTGTTCCCGCCCGCCCCAAGGATCGATTCTCGCTTGTAAGGGTGTGAACTGTTCCCGCCCGCCCAAAGGAATTCTTGCAAGGGTGTGAACTGTGAAGACCTGCGTCTGTCGCAGATGCAGTTGGAATGCAAGTGACGAGGTCCATCTGATGGCATTCACGTTCCTTCCTGGTGTTGAGCTCCAAGCGGCATGTCAAACCTCCAATTCGTACGGACAGGAGTTGGGCAGCTTCGACGCATTTCAGGCAAGATTGGTTGACCTTGCGTAGCGTTCGTCCGTCTCTCCATGTGCAGAGATTAGCCTCTAAACTCCCATTGTTCACATTGTTCCCTTCGGGGATTGACCAAATGGATTTTGGTAGGTTCCTGCGGTCTCAAATTTCGTTGTGATTTTTTTGAAACTTTTTTGAAGAGGTAGGAAAACACATTAGCTTCCTTAGAGTATAATTTTTTTTTCCAAGTGGTGTTTGAGAGCAAAAGTTATGCTACCCTAAGTTCAAAATGGAGTTTATTGGGCACCCCAAAGAAAATCACAAAAAAACAAAACAAGTTCCCAAAATTTTGTTTCTTATTGAATTTTTTTTTGCTTATAATGGAAAGAGTTGATTCATTCTATTTCAATTGTTTGGTTAGTGATAAGAAAGTTAGTTATAGGCAATTTTCACAAGTTAAAAAAAAGAAAATTCAACATGGTTTTAGTTAGCTTCCAAGGACAATCTCACCATTGAAAATAGTGATTTTTATTTCCATCTTTGAGCTATTAATCATTTTTTTTTCCCTTGAATCTCAACATCTTGTCTCTTTTTCTATTTAACAATTCTTTAAAGAATGAAAATCAAGTGTTTATTTTTCTTGAATTTTTCTTCCTAGACTTTCAACTCAATTCTTCAATATAAAAAATTAGGAATTTTCAAGCTTAAAAGATTCAAAGCCTTAAGATCTAGTCACAAAAGGTGCAAGAAAACTTGTTTACTTCACTTTAAACACACATATCATGCAATCTTTGCAATTTAAGTTTCTAAAGGGGTAAATGCATGGTTGGATGGCTCAAAATTGTGTCACACTCTCAATTTGTATACAAAACTAATTTCCAAATGCCTAAATGGTATATTGAAAAATTTAATTTTTTTTTTTAAAGTTCATTTTAGAGGTTTGAACTTCATTCTAAATACAACCATGTTGTTGAATATTTTTTAGAGCATTTTATGAAAGTGTTGGAGCCTTTAAAATTTTATGGGTGTGCCGGTGTGACGAATCTATTGTCAACAAATTTTTCAAGGACTTTTTAAAGATGATTTTGGTACTTCAAATCATTAGAAGGGTCACTCAAAAAGATAAGTGCTTATAGATTTTTGTCGATTTTTTTTTTTGTAGAATTCACGCCTAAGCATTTTAGTCTCAAATATTTTATTCACAAAAAAGGACTTTTTGGACTTTGACTTTTGCCAAAAATGAGCCACTCAACCATGCATTCACCCAAAATTTCTTCCACACATTCATAATAAAAAACTATAAAATTATAAAGTTTTTTACACTTTGCAATAGAAATGGCAATTGTTCTAAGTGGTTTATGATGAAGAAAAGGGCTTGGGAGTTTAGGCATCACTACAAGGGAAATGGGCCCGAGTTGACTGTATTTTTGACCACCATAACTTTTGGAACTTGGCACTCGGTCAACGTGGTTCATATTGCAACCTCTTTCAAAACGTTGTCAATTTTTGTGTCAATTTTTGTGTTTACCATGGTGATTCAAGAATTGAAAAGACAAGTATTTTATATAAGTGGGGTGGTAGGGAGGTAAGACAAACCATGTGGGATATCTAGTGGAAGCTCCACCGCTCATAGTTTAGTGAAAATTAAGTAGGAATAATGGTTAAAGTAGAATTTCAGACCTAATTTAAGCATAGTATAATACAAAATTTTAGAAAACTTTGAACTAATAAAATGTGGTATTTCAAACCAAATTTTATGTCCAAAAATCCGTTTGAGATTTAAAGCTTCTAATCAAAAGTTATAAGCAAATTTTAGTGAGGGATTGGAAGGGACATTTGTTTTTACAATTTCAAACATCTTCACTAAAATTTGCTTATAACTTTTGATTGGAAGCTTCAAATCTCAAACGGATTTTTGAACATAAAATTTGGTTTGAAATACCACATTTTTTTAGTTCAAAATTTAAGAAAAAAAATTATTCTACTATGTTAAAATTAGGTCTGAAATTTCACTTTAATTATTATTCCTAAACTATGAGCGGTGGAGCTCCTAACCCTCATTTACATATCCCATATGGGTTGTCTTACCTCTTACCAACCCACTTATATAAAGCACTTGTCTTCTAGCCATTTCTAATTTCTAGGTGAGTTGCATTCAAATGTGAAGTGTTAATTTAACAATCTAATCTTGAAAGTAGTGTTTAAAGTTATGGAAGTCCAATTCTAAAATGCATAATGTGCTTTTGAAATTTTAATTTATTTTTTAGGTAAAAATATTTTGGTTGCGAATGTGAAAAACTGACAGTCCTTCCTACATGGCAAAAATTTAAATAATTACAATTTTTTGGGTGAAAAAGCATGATGACGTGTATCTTTGTCCAAAATGACAGCCAAATTGACAGAATTCTGTCAATTCAATGTCCGAATCAAGTACTCCTAATCTACAGCAGAGTTGACAGAATTCTGTCAAATTTACTATCAAATAGGACATTGTTTTCCTTGTAGTGGATTAATATGCAAAATTGCAAATGATTCAAAGGTTTAAGCCTAATTTGTCAATGTCTCTATCCACAAGGAGAGATTAACCCCTAAAGGACTAAGGTCATTTTTCTATGAAAAAACACTCAAAATTGCCCTTACTGCTGCATTCATCAAAATTTTCAACAAAATGTTTTTTTTGAAAATATAACCTTAGGATCTTGTAGTAGACTTGTAGAAGAAGAAGTGGTAAAAAAATTTATGATATTTGACCATACGGATTGAGTATAAGCATTTGAAGGGAACATTTTTGTTTTTTTTCACTGTGCTTGACAATATCAGATGGCTTTGACCATTGATTGTGAAAAAAATTTGCACTGTGGATTTTGAATTAAAATATATAGAATCTTAAAAATAATGTTAATCATGTCTCCAAAAAATTTCAATCTAAAAAAAGATGTGTAGCACATCCAAAAAAATCTTACAATGCAACAATGTCCAAAAGTTCACAATTTATAACATAATTTTTTGAGCACATTTGCCACCACATAATTTTGAAACTTGGAAATCTGAACAGTGTATTGAAAGATATACTAATTAATGCTTTATAGTTTATTTATTTTAATTTGGAAAAAAAAAATCTTCTAATTCCTATTAAATTTAGAAGGACTATATGAATAATTATTAGGCAAAGGCTTTGGGCAACCTTTGACCAATGGATTCACTTGCCCCAACCTTTATCCTTCTAACTAGCCTAGCTTGTGCATCTAACCCAAACCTCAGTCAATCAAATATTGGCTGCTCAGCTTGCCCCTTGAGTTGAAATTTGCCATAAACAACCGATAACTTCTTTATATGATACTGGATTGAAATAAAAGTTATGTATTTATAAAGCTCTTGCAGAACAACATGTCCTCAAAAAGTTCAAATAAAATCAAATAAAAATTCAGCTCTTAGAAACCTACCCAAACTCCAAATTGTTCCTCTGAGGGAACAATGGGCCTTTAGGGGTTAATATACATTGGTTCAAAGATTCAAACTTTATAAAACTATATGAAGATGGGTTAAAAGCAATAGTGTCATGTTAGTGACCATTAGTCAACATAATGTAAATCATATGAATTTTAACCCTTGGCAAACCAACTATTCATTGCAAAATGATCAAACATCATTTTTGAGCTAAGTTTAGCCTTTTAAATTGTGTTCAAATACCAATTTTATATTTACAGTGCGTGATGTTACGGATTGTCTACCGCTATAAATCAAATTCAATTCATTTTTTGAAGAATTGTCACTCATTGTTAATTTTTGTACCAAAAATTAAAAATAAATCAATAAATTTAGCAAAGCAATTAATTTTATTTGAATTTTTTACAAAGTACAAGGAGCAATGGAGATTGGTGTGTAAATTTATCATTTAGATATTTTATATTTTACCACCACCCTTTTGCTAATAACCATCAAGTCAAATGTCACTATCAAGCGAAATTTGTCTTTTTGAATATAAAGTAAATTATGCTTTGATTTTTTTTAAACCCTATATATAACTAATTGTAGACAAATCACGAATTAAGGGCATTCTCTCTAATTGAAAATGTATTGACAAGGAGCCGATACTTGTCTATTTTTTTAATTTTAAATTTGATTCCAAAAGATGATTTTGATCCATTTTAACTCAAAAGTCTACATTTGGAACAAATATATGCATCAAATTTTTGTCATTCACCTATAGATGCGATAGGATGATTGCAAGAAAGACCACTATTATTTTGCATCACAATAAAAGTGACTCTCTTGTTATCCACTAACTTGAAAGTGACTCTCTTGTTATTCCATCCTCGAGCTGTAAAATTCCATAAAAGGTCACATTTAACTACTTTTGGACCATTCAATGAATTCTATACAAAACATTTGAAGATCTCCAAATAATATCATCATGAGATCTCACAATGTTTGCATAGATCTCTTGATGTTTGTACTAATCTCCTAATATTTTGCCTAGATTTTCCAATGTTTTGCATTATCTCTTGTTAACCATTTTCTTTTTTCCTAATGACCAATATTAATTCTGAACTTTCCAAAGTCCAAAAATAGTTAAATGTGGCATTAGTACGTTGCACGCACGGTTGTCTATCCGGACGTGACATGGGCTTTTCACGTCCGGATGTCATGACGCGTCCGTCCTGACGCGTCACAGCCCGTCGCCGATACTGACGGGACCATCCGGAGCGCGGATGAAGTCTGTCCATTCTGCGACGACGTCGGGTCGTCTCCTGGACGGTGACTCTGTCGCCAAATGGACATGCGTCTCTTGGATGGAGAGCCCGTCTGTGGACGAAGAGTCCGTCCGCTAGACGGAGAGTCCGTCGCTGGACGGAGAGTCCGTCGCTAGACGGCAAGCCCTCCGCTCGACGGAGAGTCCGTCGCTGGACGGTAAGCCGTCCGCTGGACGGAGAGTCCATCGCTGGACGGTAAGCCGTCCTCTGGACGGAGAGTCCGTCGCTGGACGGAGAGTCCGTCGCTGGACGGTAAGGCGTCCTTTGGACGGAGAGTCCGTCGTTGGACGGTAAGCCGTCCCTTGGACGGCCTCTCCATCCTCTAGACATTAAACCGTCCCGTCCCCTGGACTGGAATATTACAGGATGGGACAGTCGTCCCTTGGACGGTTTCGTTGGCAAGGCTGCAGGTTTAGGGTCCACCTCATCAGCCGTCACTCCGTCTACCTGGGTTTAGGGTTTAGGATTTTAGGGAGGGCTTCAAGGTGTATATTAAGGACTTCTGCCTATTCAAGATTACTTTCCCTTGCTGATTTTGCCTTTCATGACTTGGTTGGAGTACAACCATTGCGGTAGAGCGAAGTCCAAGAAGAGTGTGTTGTGGTGGCACTTGTTGTGAGAGCAACAAGTGTTGTTTCCACATCACATTTCAAACAGAATACTATTCTTTTTTTTGGTGCAGGGGCAGGTAAAGGAGGACAGATAAGAGCAATGGGTGGAGCAAGATCACAGTGGGAACCTTGGTACACACTACGGCCAGATGGAAAAGTTGTTTGCAAATTTTGCGAAGCTTTGCTAAGCTATCGAAAGGATCGGTTGCTTTTCCATTTGGGATATAGACGAAATGACACCCTCCTTGGAGTGAGAGCGTGCACAAAAGTCAATGCAGCCGTGAAGGTAATGTTTTTTAATTGTGGAGGACATATACCTACGGACACTTCGCACGGAACTGGACGCGACGTGGAAGTGACATCACCATCAACGATACTACCAAGTGTAGTACGTGGTGAGCAACAACATGATGCTTCAATCTCGGCAAACGATGGAGGAGAAAACACTGGGGGGCAAAGCTCTCAAGTACGATCATCGGAGGCGCCCAACCCTAGTTTGACCCACAGTCGATCGATGAGGCAACTGTCTCTACAAGAAGGACTGAACGCATCAAACAAACAAGTACTTGACAAGAAGTGGGCTAAGTTTTTCTACGAAGCCAATATACCATTCAATGTAGTGAGGCATCCTGCTTTTCTGGATGCAGTGAAATCAACATCGGAATTAAGAGTTGGCTACAAACCTCCAGCGTACCATGCACTTCGTACAAAGCTCATAAAATCTACAAAAGACGAAGTGGCAGCAATTGTAGCAGAGAAGACGAGGGCACCAATCCACAAATATGACGTTACAATATGCTCTGATGGATGGGACAACGTTACACATCGACCATTGATGAATATCATGTTGGCATGTACAAGTGGAGAGGTTTTTCTTGGATCGATAGACACAACAGGCGAATGCAAAGATGCTACTTACGTGGCTAATTGCATGGGTGATTACATTGACGAGGTAGGGGCACAGAACGTGGTACAAGTTTGTACAGACAATGCAGCAAACATGTTGGCCGCTGGCGCTCTGTTACTTCGTAGATTTCCACACATATATTTTCAAGGGTGTTCAGCACATGCACTTGACCTTCTATTTGAAGATTGGGGAAAACAAGATTGGATTACAAGTATGGTCAAGAAAGCCAAGTCAATTGTGAAATACATTCGAACGCATCACATGCCACTTGCAATCTTTCGACGACATTCTCCTAATCACGTTTTGAAAAATCCCGTTCAAACACGCTTTGCTACCATGTTCCTCATGATCGAACGTTTGGTGGAGGTGAGGGAAGCGATAGAATCGACAGTCCACGATCCGCAGTGGAATGAGTACACGCGGAGATTGACATCCAATCAAAAGCAAAGAAAAGCTAACGATGTGTGACGATATGTGCAAACGGATGAATTTTGGAGGAAATGTTTGAACTTTGTGCACATAGTGGAGCCCGTGTTGATTGCTCTTCGAGAGTTTGATGGCAAGCACCCGTGCTTAGACAAGGCATGGCTTGTAATGAAAAAGGTGGAAAAGCATGTTTTATCTTTGGAGGATCCACCATTTTCATTAGAGTGGAGATATGCAATTTTCGCCACCGATGATTTCTACAAGCGCTGGGACATGCTCAGGACTGATTTGCATTACGCTGGGGCTCTATTGAATCCCTTTTTACTTGACGAAGTCATGCTAATGGATGATAATGAGGCAAGAGAAGCCATACTGAGAGTTTTGCGCAAATTGGCTGTTGGAGATCAAGCATTTGCTTCAGCTTTGTCTGAGTACCAAGCATTTAGAGATCGGCGAGGCATTTTCAGTGGACTTCCTGATGTAAACGCCTTGAATTTGCAACCTCACGAATGGTGGGACCTTCTCGGAGCCGGTGCTCGTACACTTGCACCGATTGCCAGAAAGATCCTCGCGCAAGTGTGTTCTGCATCATCCTATGAACGCAATTGGAGCATGTATTCGTTTGTCCACAACAAATCACGCAATAGATTGACATCAGAGCGTGCTGAGGAATTGGTTTACATTTATACCAATTCCAAGACTCTTAGAGAAAGGGCTGCAGCAAATCCGACAAGGTGGTATACTGAAAATATGATGTCAGAGGATTCCATAATAGATGAATCTGATGGTCTAGACCGTGGTTCGGTTCTCTCTGATCCCAATGATGACGATTCAGATGATAGTTTCAATGACGACGATGAGCCACCGTTTGATAGATTTCGTGGGGCGGGAGGAGTGCGTCCTCTAATTGATGCATCCGTATTTGACTTTGAAGAGGGGGATAACAACGACAATGACTACGAGGGACATCAAGGAAGTCCACCACGAATGCCACAAACGTGGAATGCTGGGCCAAGTGGGGGCAATACAAACGAGGACGTTGTGGCACCGAGACCACTAAGTCCAGACCCTATGGATGTACAAGTTGATGCCACAATAGAAAGAGATGGTGTTGACGTTCAAAGAGGACGTGAAGAAGACGTAGTAGTACCACCGTCATTGCCCATGAGGACCACCCGCAGTGAAGGGCCCCCTCAAGGTGGAGAAGTACATATGGCCCCTCCAAATCGAGTCTCGGTTGCACAAAGGCAAATGCCAATATTGGAAAATCTACAAATCCAAAGTTCATCAAGGCCGTCTAGTTCCGACGGCTGTCCATATGAACCAACTTCGTCGATAGGTACATGATTGGCTGGTATGGTGTCACAGCGTGTGACTAGAAATACGACTTCATTGCGGCCACCTGTACATGCCAATAATCGAGGGAAGCGTCCACGACCACAAGGTACTACTAGTGAACGTGTAAGTAGTAGAACGCGTAGAAGGCTGAGGAGGGAAGAAGCGGCTTCCCAACCATTTTCAAGAGAAGTTCAAACAGGAGGACCCAATACAGATGGCATTATGGACGCAATGGGCCAACGACCTCTTTGGACGTTGTCTTCTATAGCTTGACCACAACGAAACCGCAATTCCAAGGCCTCCAGCGAGAGTGGTAGTGTAACATCCAATGATGATGGTGAATCCATCGGTGGTACTATAGGTGAAGATGGTGAGGTTCCAGGAGATAGTGATTACAGGGGGCCGGTGCCTCGACAAGGTCCACTCGAAGAAATGGGTGGTAGTGAACCAATAGTACAAGAAGCAAATGCAAATACTTCTATGCGCATTCTTAGGCATGGAAGACGTTGAATGTTTTTGAAAAGACAATAGGGTCTTCATGTTTTCAAATGCAATGGTTTTAGCGGCTCAATACCTTGCATATTGAAATCAGCATTAATATGAAATATGACTTTTGTTCCTTTCATTCTCATAGAACTGTTTACCCCTAAAGTCCCGAAGTCATTACACAAAAAAAACGCAAAATTGTCTTTTCTCTTGCATTTGCCTCAACATACGGAAAAAATGTTTTTTACAACATCTAACCATAAGATCTTATACTTCACATGTTTTTTATCACGTGGTAAAAATTTCATGAAGTTTGACCGAATAGATTGAAAGATATTAGCATTCAAACTTGGAAAAACTAGTTTTCTGAATGCTAGCTTTGCAATTTCAGATTAACTTTCACTGAGTGTGATTTATGGAAAATTGGGCCTTCGGGGCACTATTGTTTTTGAATTATTTTTTTGAATATTCAAGAATCGAGGTCAAAATTTGAAAGAATTATTGCAATTGGAAACTATGTTTGCAATCCAAATAACACAGTGTGGTGTTTTTTTCATGTATGTTTTCTTTTTTTCAAATTTCATTAAAATTAAAATTATAAAACTATGTTTTGTGTTCATTCATTCATTTATGGCCCCAGTTTCAGATTATTCTCATACATATTATAATTGATAAAATTTGATTTCCATGTTTAGCTTTATAAAATCACAATAAAATCAATTTTCCATTGAATTTTCTGGAAAAAAAAAAGCATAAATAGAAAATGAATTCTTACGTATGTTGAAAAATATTAAAATATTATGCTGATTTTCAATAAAAATATAAATTTGGTTTGATAGTCAAATTTGACTTCAAGCTTTTCTTTGTGGTTGTTTACTAGTTTTGGGCATGAAAAATTAAATAAACAATTGAAAATTTTTCTGACTAGAAATCTCTATTGATATTTGTACCTCTTGTAAAAAACTAAAAATTTATAATCTCTTGAATTGTTTTTTCTATTTTTACTTATTTATGGCATGAAGTGCAACAAAAATGTTGACAATTACAATTTTGCACAAAACTAATTGAAATTTCTTGTAGTGATATACAATTCAAAGTTTTTAGTACTAAAGATATAAGATGTGTGTTTACACGCAATTTAAATGATAAAGTTAGGGAAGACAAGAAATTTTTTACAACTCAATGTTTAGGTAAAATACGTTTATAACTTTATATAAACCAAAATGAGTACAAAATGCATTGAAGCCACAAAGTGTGCTACATTGCTATGAATGTCCTCAAGCCCATACTATAATAACCGCATGTACTAAGTGAACACTAATTTTGCAACTACATGGTAATACACTATTATCTAATCTTCATTGCGCGCCTGCTCTTCTTGAAGGTCTTGTTCTTTGCGGGCCTCGCGGTAGCAATCCATGGGTGGTGTCCAAAACGTTGGAGCACCACTTAGACGTTGCACGACTCCAGTCACCGAGTGTCGTTGTAGTGGCTCCGCCTTGCACAATTCACCCAGCATGGTTTGAAACGTATCAAATGCCGTAAGGTCCGGAACCATATCTACATTTCCGCGATCTTTTTTCCATACCTTCATAGCCAATTTCCCTATGGAGTATCCGTCCGTGTGTATACTAACACACGGTGGCTTAACCCTGCGAGTAGGAGATGATGAAGTTCCTGTCTCTCCAATTAAGTACATCAACTCAAGAGCCACCCACCAACGTTGCGCTCGGGTTGCCTGAAACTTCCTTGGACAATTGAATTGGTAAAGAGAAGGGATTTCTTCGTTGATGCGGCTACCCATTCTCCAATCACATAGACCAATCCACACGGTTCTTCCATCATCATTCGGAAAATGAAGCATAATGTTCTCCGGTGTGATGTCGTTGTGCAATACAGAGCACTGTTGCACTGCATCCACAATGCAAATCATCGCCCACGCAAGTTCAGTGCGCTTGCGTCTATATGCCATGAGTCGTTTGGCTTCTTGCATTGATTGAGGAGTTGCAGGGTAAGCCAACTCCCCAATTTCATCTGGATCTCGGTTCTTCTCATCAAGGGTAAACATGGCGCCGAGAGTACCGCCATTCCACCGTTGCGAATAACACTCCATGGTCATGTCATTTATAGCAAAGAATTTGATGACCCCTGGATGCTCGCACGGACATACCAATGCCTCGATGGACAACTTCTCCCTGGACTTCTTCAATTCATCCACGCGCAAGGCTGACTTCCCAGCTAATTCCATATTCTCGGGAATATGTTTTGAATTTTGAACACATACTTTGCGCACCCTCCCATGCCCCCCTTGTTTGCTATGGCCAGACAAAGGAACCACCACCACTCCTCTTTCAAGGAAAACCACTCCTCCTGCAGCTTGTTGACCAAAGGCCAAGTTCTGACTTCGTTGAAACTACGGAGCGGAACGGATGTTGCTTGAAGACAATCCACGCACTGCATCATGCCACCAATACACCTTCTTGTGCAACAAACTCAATGCTTGTTGTCTGGGCACTACACTCTTCTCAAAGCCTTTTATTTTTTCCGCAACTTGGGCAAGGTTGAAGATACACGTTTGCATTTGTGACTCCAACCAATGATCGAAGCATTCTTTCGTGCGGTCTTCATGCCACTCATCCACGCTCATTGTTGTCCAGAACATGTGGTGGAACTTTTGTTTAATTTTATCCACTCCCTGTAATCCGCATGAGACGTATGTTGAGTTCAACTGCAAAATCGAATACTGATCAAAAAATTCCAACGCCACTTCATGCAGTTTGCGCGTTGCACCCTTGCTTGGACACTTCTCCGGATTTGTAGCCTTGTGCCTCCTTCGTTGTTTTTTCTTCCCCTTCGAAGACTCTCCGCCCCCCACAGCAGCTACAGACCCTTCTGCAGCTACGGCCTCTGAAACGGGCTCTGGTGATTCCGCATCCAGGTCCATAATCGGTGCATCTCCAACACCTGTCCACCAATCATCAACCTTTCTCTTCGAGAAATCGCGACCAGCCATCGTGACAGTAACAAGTAACAAATAATCAAAATCAAAGGAATTAGGAATTCGTCTTCCACAAAGTGAAAAACCGCCCCCCTTATTCCTCAAAACAGCCTCTACCCAGCACCTGCGCTCGCAAGCAAGGACTGCAACCAATCCAAGACAAGAGAGCACCGTCAGAGCAGGAGAGACTGTGGCGAAAGTATCCTAAAAACAGTCTTATATACCCATTTCACGTGGCCGGGGTGAACTGACCCCCTCGCTCGGCGCTTCGGCCCTCCGGGCCGACCCTGTTTTCCGCACCATTCCTTTTTTGCAAATTCTGAATTCATAAAGACCCCTAATTAGTTCAATCACATCAAATAATAACCCTGGATCGGCCAAAAATAGAGGGCATTTTTTTACATGCACCCCTGGTAAAGCCGAACGAGGGGGTCAATCCACCCCAATCATTCACGTCGACGGACAGGTCGTCGAGAGGACGGATAGAGCGTTCAGGGCCGTCCAAGGCGTCCTGAGGACGGGAAGGCCGTCCAGAGGGACAAGCCGTCCAGCCCGCGGACTGGCCGTCGAGAGGACAGGAAGGGCGTCCAGGTGGGGAGACCGTCCAGCCCGCGGACTGGCCGTCGAGAGGACAGGAAGGGCGTCCAGGTGGGGAGACCGTCCAGGGGCCAAGCCGTCCAGCCCGCGGACTGGCCGTCGAGAGGACGGGAAGGCTGTCCACGGGGGGAGACCGTCCAGCCTACGGTTTTAGGCCTGAGGACGGGAAGGCCGTCCAGCCCGCGGACTGGCCGTCGAGAGGACGGGAAGACTTTCAAGAGACGGGAAGGCCGTCGAGAGGACGGAAAGGTCGTCGAGAGGGCGGGAAGGTCGTCGAGCGGGCCATTCAAAACAGTGCTGGCCGAGTGTAACTCATTTCTAATCCTTGTTCGGAGAATTTTTCATTTATGTGGTTTGGCACTCTCGGACTTGTCAGGACAGGTGTCCTCCCTCTCAATCGGGCATTAGACTACGGTGGCGGGTAGTTTAAGAATGCTAACTTAATGTTCACACTTGTTTCAATTAGAGGACAAATAAATACCAGAGATGACATTCAAATGCTCAAAAAACAAGGTTTAATGCTCATTTAGAATGGAATTATATTTTGTTGCACGTAAATAATGGAAAAAACATAGCAAAAACCATAGAAGGTCAAATTGAAAACTTCTTAATGTCAGTCCTAGAATGTTCTATTTGGATGTTCATGTTAATATTTGATTCATTCTAATTGCACCCATTTTCACGAAAGTTGTTGGCATTGGGCAATGTTTTTTTTACAAAAATCCCAGAATCTCTCAATCCCTTAAAATAATTTATATTCTGTAGGGCTCAAATTCGAATTCAAATGAATTTTATCAATTATAACTCGAACAATTTCACCTTTGGAATTATTGTATTTTGATTCCATCCTTCCCTGCATGTAAGTGCACCTAACAATTTAGTATTTTGTTGAATTTTAAACCCTGTCTACACTAATATACTCAACCCAAAGTCTCAAACGTACAAACATTCAATAACTTACTAAGCCCGGATCAAATATACAAAGACCAAGACAATAAACCACCCTCTAAATGCTCTAGTTAAAGGTAGTAAGATTAAAACTCTGAAATGGTTCATTATGAAATAAGTGAAAGACCTCCTAAACAACATATGTCATATGCATATCATTGATTAATGTAAAACATTGTTTTGGCTTTCCATTCATACATTACAGAAAAAGAATGTAGCCCTATACATCTAAACTTAAGAATGTTTTACCTTCTAAAGATATTGTTATGCCGTTTTTTGGTGTCTTCAATATGTTTTATAAAACTTTGATTTTAAATCATTAATCTATTTTTTTCCAATTCAAACTTCAAAGACTACATCTCGATCAAGTTTTGCACTTATAATGCCAACTAAAAAAAGGAAGAACATTTTTCGTGGTTTCCAGTCCATGCTAGGTTTTGAAGTAAATCCTATAGGACAATACCCTAAATCCCAAACCCTAAACCCTAAACCCTCTTCACTGTTGCAATTTTGACAGTATTTGATGTTCAAGTTTATGTAACTATAGCAAATAAGAGTGGATTGGTGTAATAAAATTGAAATGCAACATTGAGTACATGAACTTCACATTTTTGTGGTCTCTATATTTTTTTTATGGCTTCTAAACTATAAAGCATCTAACGAAGAATTATTATAGTTCTTCATATGGATTGTTTATTAATTGCTTATGTAGTACCGTATGTTAACCACTAAACTGACTAAAGTCCCAAGGCCTCTTTTGCATCCTATATCTGAAATAAATTGCCATTTCTATAGTAAAGAATGTAAAAAAAAAAAATGAATGTGTTTAGGACTTTAGGCCTTTAAGGTGCACATCTACTTGTAGTATGTAAGATCTCATACTAGAGTACTAGAGTAGTGTTCAATTGACCAGAAGAAATTTCACAAACTTTGCCTATATAGAATTGTAGATTGCAAGATATTTACAATAAACTTCAACCTCGGAACGCCCAACGACATCATTTAGTGCCAATTTGATGGCAATTCAATCACTTCAATGAGATGGAAAGATTGTGGAAGCGTTCAATTCATTTTTCGGGGACCTTCCATGTTGAGTTCCAAAGTGTATCCAAATGATTTTGTAGTCTTTCCGATATTTGCCTCCGCGTAATTTAGAGTTTAGGAAAAAAAAAACAAAAAAAAAACTACTTTAGTGTATCTTGGGAAGTTGTTGCTCTTTAGTCTAAATCTGAAATTTATCCCCCAAATTGATATTTTCTGAGTTTGAGTCTAACTATAAGGCAAAAGTTCATTTTCTCTAGTTCCTATTTTATGTAAAATCCCCCAACACGACCCTAAAAATGAAATTTCATTATTGCGATTTGCACTTCGAATGTGTTTTTAATGTCTACTACATTTAGTACATTCTAAATAAATCATGAAATGGAAATTAAGTTTATGCTATGATCGATTCTAATGTCATTATCCTTGTGATATAAGGTAAACCTGCCTATGACAAGCAGAATGACTGATTTGTTGTATTGCCTTTAGCAAAAATAATCAAATTTTTTCCATACAAAGACACATGTGAGAAATGAAGAACGCAATTGGAATTTTATTTTTTGGATTAAATATGATTTTTTAAAATTTTTTGAAGTGTACTGTCCAGTAAGCCCAAAAGAGTTTGTAGACTACCCCAAATCAGCAGAAAATTGTTTCCATGATGGTCATCTTCCCACCTAAAACAGTCATAACATTTTCTAAGATGGCTACAAGACTTTCTAACATGGACATGACATGAAGAAATAAAAAAACTGCTTTTTACTAAAAATAAAAAATCAATTTTCAAAAGAATACCCATAAAATTTTTAAAGGGCCTTCCAGGACGTTCGGCAGGCCGTCAAGAGGATGGGCGGGTCGTTCCCGACCAGGGACAGGCCGTCGAGAGGACGGGCAGGCCGTCCCAGACCACGAACAGGCCGTCGAGAGGATGGGCGGGCCGTTCCCGACCAGTGACAGGCCGTCAAAGAGACGGGTAGGCCGTCGAAGAGGACGGGTATCCCGTCGAGGAGACGGGTTTGCCGTCCACGAGACGGGTATTCCGTCGAGGAGACGGATATGCCGTCCACGAGACGGGTATTTCATCGACGAGACGAGTATGCCGTCCAGGAGAGGGGTATGCTGTCGAGGAGACGGGTATGCCGTCCAGAAGATGGGGATTCCGTCGAGGGGACGGGCAGACCGCCGAGAGGACGGAAAATCCGTCCGTCTAAGTCTCGGGCGGCGGTGTAATTATTTCTATGGTTGTCATACTGTACGGACGTCCGGTTTGCCCGTCCGTCCGTCCGGGACGTCCGTTAGAGGTCTCACCCGCCCGATACAGTCAACACAAAGTTGACTTTATGAAACCAAAAAAGTAGGCCACGGGGACGCCACGGGGACGCCACGTGGATTTAGGAACATGCAGGGCGGGGACTCCAGAGTCAGGGCGGGGACTCCATTAAGTGGGGGCAGGGACTCCAGACAGTGGGGGCGGGGACTCCAGTGAGTGGGGGCGGGGACTCCAGTGAGTGGGGGGCGGGGACTCCAGTGAGAGGGGGCGGGGACTCCACAGAGTGGGGCGGGGACTTCAAAGAGTGGGGCGGGGACTCCTGCGTGGGGGCGGGGACTCCAGCGACTGGGGCGGGAACGTGAGGAGGACGGGGCGTGGACAGCACGTGTCAAGGCGGGTACTTGAGGAGCGGGGGAACTATATAAAGCGAGTCCCCGCCCTCATTTCTTTGCCAAGTCCGCGCCCTACGCCTCACACACTAGTTCGTCCCCACGGCCTATGTGAGTGAGTTTGGTGGGTGGTGGACTTGGCCCTCATATGTGACCCGGTTTTTTTCAAATTTTCGGGGCTTTTGTGCTTGCAGAGGCCCATTGAACAATTTCTTTTCGTTATGGTGGGGGAAGGGAGTGCATCGGCGGAGAAACGTCCTATGTTTGTAGATTTAGATGATGTCGGTGAGATGGTAATTCCATCCACGGACAACTTGATGGCCTCAGGTTCATCGAACCCTTCTTCATCAAGCCAAAAAAAACGCAAGAAAGCACTCAATCCCCATATGCCTCCACATGAATTCATAGTTGAAGGGAGAGCAATAGTTGTGGTGTTCTACACTCGTCGCAGTACGACTATGTTGACCAGGGAGTATATGGCGCTCAACGAAGAAGGGTACCACAAACTCACGAGGGACCTGCGAACGGAGCTGGAGTCAAAGTTTGAAGCATCTGAGAAATTCAACAATTTCTCCGATTATTGGTTGCACCAAGACTGGCTGGATAAACAGGTGGTTGTCTTCACAACCAATATAGTGTCAAATTGGTGTTACCACATGGGGAAGAAAGAAGATGGTAGCGATTGGAACACACAAAATAAAGAGGTGGTTGCAAAGTTGAAAATCATTCAAAACTTTGCTCAACAATTTTCTTCATCACGTAAGAAAAAGCAAGCACCTTGGAAAGCGACAATTGAAGACACCATAACAGCTCATTGTGTTAGTGGAACATTCAAGTGGCTTGAAAGTTCAGTAAAAGTCATCCCCATGCCGGAACAGAGTGCCGTTGGTTCATATGGGACCGTGAGGAAGGTGATGCTTACAAAACTTCAGAGCATTCCTAGTTGGATAATTTTTGTTGGGAAGAGCTTGAAAACCACGAATAAAAAGGAGAAGCGCCAAGGAATCATCAATGAGGGGGGCGGGTGTCCAGTGAGACATCCTGGCATCATTCGAATTGCGTACCTCCACCCTAAAACGATGGAAGGCTACACGTTATGGTGGAATGGAGGCTCTCTAATTTCTTTCTTATCCAAATACAATTCGAAAGTAAGCGAAACATTGGATGTCGATGAGATTAAGCATGAACAAGGTACAGGGTTGACAAAAGAGGAGCTTACATAGGTTGCAACTTACCGACGGAACCGAGTGAACTTGGCACTCTCTTTGCTTGTCATTGTGGGGAAATGCCACGATGCGCAGTACATGCACAACGACATCACTCCATCCAATATTTTGCTCCATTTTGATGATTATAAAGAGCACACGGTGTATATAGGGATATGTGATTGGGACTTTCTAGCCGAGCTGTAGAGAAGGAGCCGTCAAGGTATGGCTTTCCCAACAAGGACATCCTAGTGAAGGAGAAGAGAATGCGAAGGTTTGCAGCCCCTGAATTGTTTTATATATACGGAGAGCAAGGTTCAGCAAATTCAATTGAGGCCATGCAAAAAATGCATTTGTATTCCATGGCAGCTGATGCATATGCGGCCGGATGGATAGCAGCACAAATTTGGAAGGAAGAGTGGGACTCCAAATACTTTACAACGAAGAATCCAGAGCAGTATCAGAACCTCAGGATCAAATTGGAAAGCCTCGTAAAAGAGGATGTGAGTGAAAGGGCGTCAGTGCCAGATGGTCTCGACGCATTGAAGAAGGCCCCCCACTGTTGGACTATGTCAGAATGTTGTTATCGTATATAGTATTTAATTTTTTTACTTTTTGTAGCTTAGCATATAGTTCAGGCATAGAAGGTAAATCATCCTCATAGAGGACCATGTATATGTACTTCGCAATTGCCGAACACCTCAAATATATATGAAGTCGGATGCATTGTACATTCAAAATCTCATGTGAATATATTAACCTGCTATGTCATTGTTCTTTCTCATTGCATGTTTATGAGTTCTATGAATTGATGATAAAACTTTTATAAAAATAGTGAATGCAATAGTTTGGTATAAAAATACATACACTTTATCTTTTCACTATGTCTATGTTTTACAGTTTTAGAAGTTAATGAAGCCCCCCCAAAATAAAATAAATGATCCAACAAAAAAAAGAATAACATTGAAGTACATTGGGATAATTTTAATCATGAACACAAAAAAAGGTTCAAAAAAATTAAAAATTATAAAACGAAAAAAAGAAAAGGAAAGGGAATGATGGAACCCAAAAATAAGATTAATGACTTTGAGTTGAGGTGGAAGAACTTTAGTAAATTAGAAAAAAATAAAGTAGGGAAAGGAAAGATTGAACGAATAAAGCTAAACTATGAATTCGAATAAAATAGTCTTCTCACTTAATGAACGAAAACAAAATAGAAAATGGAATGTTTGAACAAAAAAAAAAAAAATAACTATGAGTTGGGATGGGAGAGTTTTAGGAATGAAGCGAACAAAAAAAGATAATCATCCAAGCCAAAAGGAATGGCATAGAGTTGGCATGGGAACTCCTTTGTTCATTAATGAAAAAAAAAATAGAAAAGGAAATCATGGAACAAATCCGAAATGGCTTGGGGTTGGTATGGAATAATTTTGTGAGAGACATAGACCCACAAAAAATAGTGTGTCAAAGTGATTTCAACTAACACCCCAAAAAATTTACCATTTAGTTCGGATAGATTTGCGTTACCACAAAAAGTAAATGGAATTTCCTTTAGATGAAAGAGCTTGGCTAATAAAAGCAAAAAATGAAATTAATAGGAATGATCATTCAAAAATAAATGGCCTCGAGTTGGGATGGAACAATTTTGCTAATAGCGGGAAAAAAAAATCATTCCACCTTACACAAGTGGCATTGAATTCAAATAATTTTTTTTGGTAATGATGCCCACAAAATAGGGAAGAGAATGAAAACACCAGAAAAATTATGGCAATCACTTGAAATGGAAGTGTGCTTTAAAAATCAATGTCTAAAAGGGGAGATGGAGTGACCAAAGCTTTAGAAAAACATACCAATTTATTTTAGGATTTTTAGCGGGGGGAATTATTTTTACGGACTTAAATAATCTAACATTAAAAGAAATATGAATGGTGGAGTGCTTTCTTATATGGAAATGATTTGGGTGTCACTATAAAATAATGTAACATCCAAAAAATCTATGGAATAGTGGAGTGATTTGGACATGGAAGTGGTTTGGGGGTTACAAACTTATAATGAAGCAATTTAACACCCAAAAAAAATATGGAATGGTGGATTGATTAGGATATGGAAATTATTGAGGTGTTAGAGTGATATGATCTAACATTAAATCTCAATATGGACTGCTAGAGTCACTTAGAACATGGAGTAATGTAGAAGGCTCAGAAATCACTCATCTAAGGGCTGGTTCGCATTTCTACAGTATTTCTTTACATGGGAATATTTTTAAGCTCATCCTTGAAACCAAGAAAAATTGATGAGGAATGTAGCCCAATCGGTTTCATATTTTTTTAAACATTATTGAATTAATTATAAATTTTCAAAGGAGATGTGTCCTAGGTCCCTATTTATATTCTTACGTCCTTCATATTGCAATTCTAAAGAAAAATGGGGATAGCAAAGACAATGATTGGCTCTTGTGATAAAGAATGTTTTTTTCCTTCCTTCCTTTTTGTCTTTTGAGGTCAATTTGAAAACTGCATCATGTCCATTCTACAACCACTTATAGGGGCAGTTCTTAATGCCAAAACTCTTTTCGAGCCTTCTACCTTAGGAAATGGAAATATGTCTAAGCACATTAACTTCGTATATTTAAATCATGTCCGCGCCCACTCTCTAGAGTCCCCGCCCCACTCTCTGGAGTCCCCGCCCCCACTGTCTGGAGTCCCCGCCCCACTATCTGGAGTCCCCGCCCCACTGTCTGGAGTCCCCGCCCCCTCTCGGTGGAGTCCCCGGCCCCACTCTCTGGAGTCCCCGCCCCCACTCGGAGGAGTCCCCGCCCCAACTTGATGGAGTCCCCGCCCTGGCGTCCCCCAGCTGCAACTATATAAGGCCGTCCCCGCCTCATTTGTCCCCGCCCTGCATACTCTCAGCCTTCCATCTCTTCATTGAGCTGGTTGTAAGCGTTGTGCAGGGTCTACTTGATTGCCACGTGGAGGATTTCGCTTTTTTCTACAAAAATGGATACACCACCAAGAATGACCAAAGAAGAACGAGATAGGACCCGACCACGAGCCGGAAACAAACATCGTAAGCGACTACATGATCTACGAAACCCTGACAAGCTTGCATTCAGGAGGTGGGAGGGCGTGCTTGAACCATGGACATATGATGACTGCGCCAATTACATTGAGTGGTGCCACATAGACAAGTTGTTCCCGGAAGAGCGACACAACTGTCACAGACGCTTCCACAAGGCAAATTTAAAATACTGCCTGGACGAAGAGTTTACAAACCGATGCATTGAGGTGTACCAAGTGTTGTATGCTCTCTCAAACGTCATACGCAATGAAGTGCAACTTTTCCTTGCACGAGGGGTCTATGCGGAGCTGAAGTTGAACAAGAGAGTGGATTGGTCAACTTTGAAGCAAATGGGAGAAAATGTCAATATTCCTACTCCAGCAAATGGATTCATTCCAAGGGGGGTAAAAAGATACCCGGAAGGTGGTCTAGGGAAAACAAATACGCAGGTTCAAGCACCACGAAGATATGACACTGAAGACTCATCTACGGACGACGACTCAGATGGATCTCGTGTACCAGTTGTAGTCAGCCATAGAACTCAACTACTACGAGCTAAAAAGAGGAGGGCTTCGCGTCAAACTGCTGAGGTTTTACAAGAAAATGTTGTGGAGGAACAGGTGCCACCTATTGACGAACCAGTGGTAGGAATTGTGGATGTTACAGCTGCTACAAACCGAATCCAGGGTTTGTTGATTGAAGTGAATGAGAAGAATGAGGAATTGCATTCTTTGTATAATGATGTTAACAAAATGAGAGAAGACATGCAAGAGAAGGACAACATTATCAATCAACAACAACGTGAGATGGAGGTACTTCGGCACGCTCTTGAGGCAACAACATTGGCCAATCGTGGTCAAGATCCACGAGGGGAAGCGCAAGGGCCTTCAAATAATTCTCAAATTCCATTGGAACCTACAGAAGTTGGTGCAACAATGGATACTCAGGATGATTCTTTGTCCTTTGGAGAATTACCCGCAAATGTAGGTGCAGCAGGGCCAGTGGACCAAAGCATCCAACTGACGGACGCGCTTGCAATGAATTTGACATTGAAAAATCAATTGCATGCATTGATGGAGCAGTATTATCAATGGAAGCTGGCATGTGTCTTCAGTGTTGACAGGACTAGGCAAATGGTGGAGGAATTCAAAAAAATTGACCACAATTACGGTGCATACAATCAAGAGAGGGTTTTTGGTTTGACATCGTGGGCCCTGGTGGATGATCATTTCAACATGGATGAAATGGCAACCATTGACATTGCTGGTGGACAAACAACCATCGATTGGTCCAAACATGATTGGGATTTCAAGAATGAAGTTGGCTCTGCCGTGGACCATGAAGGCAATCCATTACTACTGTGGCCAAACCCTTCAACCTTCGTACACGATGGAACTACATGTCCCATTTGCCTTAATCCATTTGGCTCGGAAGGTGGAATGCATTTAGGCACGTGTGAACATTTGTACCACCCATTCTGCCTAATTAGCTTGATGATTGTCCGTCGACGTTGTTCACTATGCAAGGCTCCTTTCCATAAGCGCTTGTATGAGTTGTGTGGATTAATTCCCTACATGCCACCGCATTGGGAATTCAATGCTGAAAATGCCCCTGATCATTCTCAGAAGTGGGGAACAGACTTGGTGTGGAGTTGGAAATTGAACATCCATTCGTTGGGCAAACAACAACTTTGTACCGAATGGGGTTGGGAAAAAGATCCGGCTCAAATTGTGGAGGTGTGCCACCACTTGGTTCCATTGAAGGACAACTTTAGCCAAGGACGACGGAATTTCTTCTTCCAATGCTTCAATGGGCATTGGAATGAGGCACAAAAATACTTCTAATTTGGACCTCATCCTCTTGGATGGTTGTGGGGCGTTGATGGAGTTCGCATTACTGACGACTAGGGGATGCGGAGGAGGGAAGACATTGACATGCCAGACCCTGCTGAACTTGCACAATTATCGGAGTCAGAGTGGCGAGAAACCTTTCGAAATGATGGGATGAACTTCTTGTTGAAACAACATAGCCCGGGAACTCTCCAATGTCTTCAAAGCCTCAAGCAATCACAAATATTGAAGGCTCTTTTAGAGGAAGATGGACCAGCGAGGAGAACTCGATCCGCAGTTCGTAGACTTTGTTTGGGAACAGATGAAGACCTTCCAATTCGCGCCGGGACACATGACAATGAGGCTGGACCAAGTGGCAGTGCAAGTAGTCCAATGAACATGGACTAAGTATAGTTTTGAGTATAGTTTTGAGTGTTTTAGCTAGTGAGCTTAGGTTTTCTTAGAAGACTTATTTTCCTAGCACTATAATATTATATAGGCTTATATACTTTCCTACTTTGTATTACACTATGCATATGAAATATATTTGATTTTGTTTTGAATGATTTTGCCCAAAGTGACTTCATTTATTTTTTGCACGTACTCATTTGAAATTTGAATGGACTTATGGACTTCATACATATTAAAATTATTTATACCATGAAATGAAATGTCATTGAATTGGAGTACAATTCATTCCCAATTTCCACTCAATGAATAGAAGTAGGGAAGGTTGGACGGACCACAAAGGCACGAAGTGGCCCGAACTTGAAATAAGGGGAAAAAACGCTTTTCAAATGTCATTAATGCCTTGATGGAAATATATATATGCAAAGGAATGATGGAACTCCCCCCCAAAAGGGATTGAAATAGGTAAAAATTCACTTGCAAAATAGGCAAAGGAATGATAGAGAAAAGCAAAAAATAGGGAAGTAATTACCTACTTAAAAATGAATGGCATTTAGTTGGGATAGAATAACGTGACAAATGAAGCCCAAAAAAATTAGAATGGGTTTAGAGAATACAAAATTTAAATGGCCTTTGATTGAGAATTTTAGATGGAGCAATTTTGCTAATGAAGCACAATAAAAGTAGGAAGGTAAACTGAATGCCAAAAATTGGCATTGAGTTGGAGAAAAATTAGGAAGAGAATAATAATGCCATTTAGTTTTTATATAACTTGGGATGTAACAATTTTGCTAATCAATCTAAAAAAAATTGGAAAAGAAATGAATCCAAAAAATTAGGAAAGGGAAAGAATCCCCCCCAAAAAGGAAAGGGAATGAATCCCAAGAAACATTTGATAAGGGAATGAATCCCAAAGAAATAGGAAAGGGAATGATATACAAAAAATAAAGGGCATTGGCCATTGGGATGGCATGGGATAATGTTGCAAATGAAGTTCAAATAAAATTAGGAAGTAAATGATATACCCAAAAAAAAGGCATCTATTTGGGATACAATAATCTTGCAAATCACTAACAAAAAATAAGAAGGGCTTAGGTAATACAAAAATTAAATTATTTAAATGGCCTTCGGGCTCATGATGGAATGGAGCCATTTTGGCATTTTGCTAATGAATTTTACAAAGATTAGGAAGGGAAAGAAATGTAAGTGCATTTTAAATGTTGCTAATAAAAACAAACAAATGTGAAAGAAATATGAAACAAATATTGTTTCACATTACTTCTTATGTCATATGAAAAATGGGAAGTGAATGGATAGACTTCAATTTCGTACCATAAAGAAAAAAATTTAGGGAATCCCTTAGGATGGAATAATTGTGCTAATAAATAAAACAAATAGGAAAGGAAATAAGCAAAAAAAAAATGCTTACCGTTGGATTAAACAATTTTAGGAATTAATGAAGAAAAAAAATAGGAAAGGAAGTGAGTTGGATGAATAAATATTGGCATGGAGTTCACATAAAAGAGTTCTATGAATTAATGAAGAAAAAAATGGTGTCTTTGAGTTGGGGACTTGGGGTGGGAGAACTTCAGGAAATAAGCGAAAACAAAATAGAGATGGAAATGATTCAACAAAAAAAGATGAATTGAAAATTGGGATGGAAGATTGTTAGGAACAAAATAGAAAAAGGAATGATTCAACTAAACCAAAAAAATTAAATATAATTTGGGATGGGAGAGTCTTACGAATGAAGCATCTACAGAAAAAGAAGACAAAATGATCCAACCCAAAAAGAATGCCATACAATTGACAAGTTGGGATGGGAGACCTGTGCTAATTCCTGGAAAAAAATAGGAAAGGGAATGATGCCCCCCAAAAAAGGACAGTGACTTAGAATGGAAGACTTTTAGGAATGAAGCCCGAAAAATTAGGAAAGGAAATGATGGAATTAAAAATTGCAGTTGCATATTGAAGGCCTAGAATTTTAAATAACTCCCCTACTATTTCTTTCATTTCAAATACAATGCAGTTTTATCCTTTTATCTAGTACACTACATTTCAAAAATATTGATTAAACATTTACTAAATATTTCCTCAAAGTGTCCTAAACATTTCCTAAATCAAAGAATTTACATTGTTTTTTACAACCTAAATGATATGTTTGTTCAAAGTAGTTTGAAGTGTTAGAAGAAGTAAGGAAAAACATTTCTCACCACAACAAAGGAGACATCCTCTTCCATGGATTTTCTTCCAAATCTTAGGCCATGGACCTCTTTATTCGGCATCTTGCTTTCATTGTCTTGTCAGAATCCAAAATAAGTTGTTGAGGCTAAATTAATGCTTCCCACTCTCCAAGGAAAAGGGCGGTTCAAAGATGTCGCATTTCAAAGTCTTGCTTCCTATGCTGGACGAGTTAGTCCCCGCCCTGGAGTCCCCGCCCTGCCTTTGAGTCCCCGCCTTGGAGTCCCCGCCCTGCCTTCGAGTCCCCGCCCTAGAGTCCCCGCCCTGACTTTGAGTTCCCACCCTTATTTGAAGTCCCCACCATGGAGTCCCCGCCCTATTGTACAGTACCCTCCAAAAAGTCTTGCAACCCCATTATGAAGTCCTTCAAATTTTCCTTTTTAACTCCATTTTAAGAACATACTATGAAAAGTATCCTATTAAATCTATTGCTTTATGGAACCTTCACCAACATATGAAATTTCAATGTCTAAAAATAGAAACTCCATTTTTGGTGAATTATTTTATTTATTTTTCACAATATTATATAATAATTAATTAGAAAATGTGTATGATGATTTTTTAAGATCTGATTGCGTATATATTTAGGAAACATCATTGTTCACATCTTTCATATTACAAAGATGCACACTATGTAGGTAAATTTTTTGTCTATTTGGCTTTAATGTATTTTGCAATTTCCTTTCATACATGTTCAAGGCAAAGGTCATGTATTCAAAAACATTTGAATAAATATTGTCAAATAGGATATCATTAGGAAGCTATGGTATTGTAGAAGCCTACTATATCATGAATTTTACAGTATGTCTCGCTGACTAGCAACGACTTTGCAACAAAGTGTTACACCTACTACCATCAAGTACTACCACCTTGAGCTGCTATCTTAGCTTTGATTTGGTTTGGCATCGTAGAAATTGACTTTTGAATACTTTCTTGAGGTATATCCTTGCATGCCATATTCACTAATGTCCACATTTAGTCATTGTTGTAGGATCTACATCTTTTTTGTACTCGATCTTTGACTTGCTTCTATAAATTCTCTATAGGATTAAGGTCAAAAGAATTTGGTGGCCACTCAATGAATTTTACATTATGTCATGGTGCAAAGTTGACCAACATTGCTTAGAACTTCACAAGTTTGCTTATAGAACTTCTAGCAACATCATATATACAATATTTTAGACAAACATTAATTTTTTCTCACAAAACTTCTAGGCTATGTCTACAAGCAACAATCACTAGAAGCATGCATGCACTAATGTTGATCCTCTCAACCGCAAAACCGGTTGAAATCCACTACCTATGATCTTCTACAATGAAATTTTCAAATTAGCATTGTCCCTTTAAATTTAGCTTAGTGTTTTCAAAATCAACCACCTTTCACAAAGAAAGATTTTTCTAAGAAGTGGAATGAGTTACAACAAGGTGCATGACTCACCTAGTTTGGGGCAAAAAATCTCAATCAAATATCTAAATTTACCTACCATGAGTTTGATTTGTAATCAAACTACTCGGATGAGAACTAGACATGGGGTTGCAAGAGTTCTTGGAGGGTACTGTACATTCAATTAAAAAAGAGTCCCTTGTGCCAAGTATTCCAAAAAATGAATCCCTTTACATGAAGAACAAACTATAAATTGTAACTTCTCATTGTTCTAAGACAAGAATGAAATAAAAAATCAATAGGAATATGAATAATGGATTAAAAAACAAATGGCATTGAGTTCGGAACTTCGGATGGAAGAATTTGTTTATGGATGAAGCAAAAGTGATAAGAAAGGGAATGATTCAACAAATCAAGAATAGCAATGATTTAGGATGGAAGAGTTTTTGGAACGAAGCAAAGAACAAATATAGGAAAGGGAATGACTAAATAAAAAAAGATTGGCATAGACTTGGAATAAAAGAGTTTAGGAATTAAAGAAGGAAAAAAATAGGAACATATATAAAAATAGAGAATCGAATGATTCTACATATAACTATTGGCATGCAATTGGAATTAAAGAGTTTTAGGAATTAATGAAGCCAAACAAAATAGGAAAGGGAATGGTGGAACAAAAATAAAATGGCATTGAGTTGAAAACAAAGTGCTTAAGGAGTTCATGTAGCCAAAAAAACTAAGGGGCATTGAGGTGGAATGGAAGAATTTTAGAAATGAAGCAGAAAAAAAAACGAAAAAAAAGAGAATGATGGAACAAATAAATTATGGCTTTGAATTGAGGTGGTAGAACTTCAAGAAATAAGCAAAAATGAAGTAGGAAAGGGCATGATTCAACAAACAAAGATCGGCATGGTGTTGGAAGAATACTACAAAAGAGACTTGCTAAGTTTTGAAGCAAAACAAATTAGAAAAGGAGATCATTCAAAAAAAAAACCCAAAAAATATGAATTGGGATGGGAGAGTTTTAGGAATGATCCAAATAAATAGGGAAAGGAATGATGGAACCAAAAATGAACATTTGGCTTTGATTTGAGATGGAAGAGTTTTAGGAACAAAATAGAAAAAAGAATGATTCAACCAAAAGAAAAAAAATTAGAATAAGTTGGAATGGGAGAGTTCTAGGAATGAAGCCCAAAAAAAAGGAGAGAGAAAGATCCGACCTCGAATGAATGGCACAAACTTGGGATAGGAGAGTTTTCCTAATACCTTTCATCACAACGAAGGGGACATGCTCTTCCATGGAGTTGTTTTTTTTTTTTTTTTTTTGACACAAATGAAACGGGATTTCATTGCAAAAATAGAGTACAAGGCATCAGCCACAAGTGGCCTGATGACTCCATGGAGTTTCTTCCAAATCTTAGGCCGTAGAGCTCTTTATTCGGCATCTTGCTTTCATTGTCTTGTCAGAATTTGTTGAGGCTAAAATTAATGCTTCCCCCGCTCTAAGGAAAAGGCGGTTGAAGGATGTCAAGCACAAGCGCATTTCAAAGTCATGCTTCCTAGGCTGGACGAGTACGTCCCCGCCCTGGAGTCCCCGCCCTGCCTTCGAGTCCCCGCCCTGAAGTCCCCGCCCTACCTTCGAGTCCCCGCCCTGGAGTCCCCGCCCTGCCTTCGAGTCCCCGCCCTGGAGTCCGCGCCCTGCCTTCGAGTCCCCGCCTTAGAGTCCCCGCCCTGCCTTCAAGTCCGCGCCCTGACTTCGAGTTCGCGCCCTGATTTTGAGTCCATTCCATGGAGTCTGAGATTGAGCTGCGCTCTCTCAAGTTCCTCCATTTGTGTGAATTGTCCGCCCCGGAGTCCGCGCCCTAGCACAATCCATTCAACGAAAACATTGGGGAGTGAAAGCCATTTTCTTTGCCCATGAATTTGGGGGCGTGACGGCATTTAATGTTCCCCTTTTTCCATGAAAATGAGGGACACAATCTTCCTAGACCATTAAGGATGGCGAAGGTCAACGTACTTTTCGATGCATCCCCGTGAGTACACCTGCATTTCTGTACTGGAGTCGCGCCCTGGAGTCCGCGCGTTCGAGTCCCCGCCCTGGAGTCCCCGCCCTGTCTTCGAGTCCCCGCCCTGGAGTCCCCGCCCTGTCTTCGAGTCCCGCCCTGGAGTCCCCGCCCTGCCTTCGAGTCCCCGCCCTAGAGTCCCCGCCCTGACTTAGAGTCCGCGCCCTGACTTTGAGTCCATTCCATGGAGTCTGAGATTGAGCTGCGCTCTCTTAAGTTCCTCCATTTGTGTGAATTGTCCGCCCCGGAGTCCGCGCCCTGCGTCCGCGCCCTAGCACAATCCATTCAGCGAAAACATTGGGGAGTGAAAGCCATTTTCTTTGCCCACGAATTTGGGGGCGTGACGACATTTAATGTTCCCTTTTTTCCATGAAAAGGAGGGACACAATCTTCCCAGACTATTAAGGATGGTGAAGGTCAACGTACTTTTCGATGCATCCCCGTGAGCACACCTGCATTTCTGTACTGGAGTCGCGCCCTGGAGTCCGCGCGTTCGAAACCCCGCCCTGGAGTCCCCGCCTTGTCTTCGAGTCCCCGCCCTAGAGTCCCCGCCCTGTCTTCGAGTCCCCGCCTTGGAGTCCCCGCCCTGCCTTCGAGTCCTCGCCCTAGAGTCCCCGCCCTGACTTAGAGTCCCCGCCCTGACTTCAAGTCCGCGCCCTATACTTTGGTGACGAAGACGTCCGCGCCCCCTAAACCGCTAAGTATATAAAGGAAAGGAAGACCCAGCATTCCCCACATTTGTCACCTGGCCTCTATTTCTTGGACTTCAATTCATTTTGAGCTCCTTGTGAGTCTACTTGGGTGGCAGATGGCCCTAGTTTGCTGCTGAGGTGATGTCAAAATCAGTTCAAGCAGTGGAGTAGCGCTAACTGCTGTTACTGATATTGTATTTGGTATATCTTGGATCCTTTTAACTTCAATATAAAGGAGGAGGAAGACGGAAGAAAATATCCTTGGATCGTTGAACGCAATGGCAAGTCAAAGGAAGCAGACCAAGGAATGGGAGCCGTGGCTTCAGTTTACGAAGAATGGGGTTAAAGTGACTTCAGTTTTCTGTGCTGGGACCTTCAGTTACAAACGTGAGCGTGCTTTTGCACACTTTGGATATGGCTCCAAATCGGAGAGGTCAATTTGTCGAAGTATGCCTCGTCTAGTGCGACATAGATTTGCCAATTGTGCAGGATTTGTCCCGCTACGAATCGATGTCGGGGACATGTATGAAGGAGAACCAATTCAAAGTGCGCCATCTAGAGCAACTCCTCTTGCAAGTTCAAGTGAAGCCACTGAAAATGAGGTGACGGGTGGGATCAATGGTGGAAGAGCGGAAGAAGGGGCAAACGTTTCAGAAGTAATTGATATTCTACAAACGTCAAATAGTCTTGCTGGATCCAATTCTACGAGATCTGGATCATTACGTCAACAACGCATGGCGGACGCATTCAACATTGCAAAGAGGAAGGAGTTGGATGAGAAGTGGGCAAGTTTTTTCTATGAAGCGAATGTGCCATTTAATGTGGCAAGGCATCCAGCCTTCATTGAAGCGGTGAGGGCAACCTCAGTGGCGAAGTTTGAATACAGTCCACCTTCTTACCATCAATTTAGGACTAATTTGATTGAACCGAGGAGGTTGCAAATTGAGAAGCAGATTCAAGAGAAGGTTGGATTTGCTGTCAAGCACTACGGGGTGTCGATATGCACCGATGGTTGGGATGATGTCAATCGGAGACCCCTCATGAATGTGATGATGTCATGCCCCACAGGTGATGTATTTTTGGGGTCAATTGATACTACCTCGCAAAAGAAAACCATGCGCTACATATCGGACCAAATGAACGTGTACATTGAGAAGGTGGGTCCCAAATATGTAACACAAGTGTGCACAGATAATGCAGCAAACATGCTTGGCGCATTGAAGGACATCACTAACACATACCCGCATATTTTTGCGCAAGGCTGCATGGCACATGCACTAGATCTCATGTTGGAAGACTGGGCCAAAGTCCAAGAATTTTCCGATTTAATTGCCAGGGCAAAAAGATTGTGCCAATACATTCGAAACCATCATGCGACCATGTCAGTTTTCCGCGAGTTGAGTCCGAATCTACAACTCGTAGTGCCTAGCGAAACCCGCTTTGCTTGTAATTTCCTCATGTTGCAGCGATTGGTGAAACTCAGAGGAGTCTTGGAGCGGTTGAATAACCACCCACGTGTTCTAAATTTCTTTGATACCCTAAGGAATGAACAAAATGGACCGCAAGCAGTTACCGCTTCACGTAATGTCAAAAGAACCATTGAAGATGTGGCTTTCTGGCAACGGTGTGTGAATTATGTGTACATGACTGAAGACGTATTGAAGGCTTTGCGTGTGTTTGATGGACGAGAACCAGCCATGGGTCGGGCGTGGCTCGTAATGCACAATTTGCGAGGGCATGTGTTTTCTTTAAGAGAACCACCTTTCAGCTTACGTGATGACATAGCAGTCATTTTGGAAGAATCTTTCAGTGCAAGATGGCACATGGTTTTTGAAGATACACACTACGCAGCGGCCCTTTTGAATCCATACCTCTTGGATAACGTGTCGCTCAGGGAAGATCGAACTGCCCTACGTGCATTGTACAGAGTCATCCGCAACATGATGGGGAACCTGGGTGTCAATTTTGATGATGTGATGGCGGAATTAACAGAATTCGAGGAGGATATTGGACCCTACAGTCCAGCTGAGACACCCAACATCCGTGCGACACAAATGCTTCTCCACCAATGGTGGCACAGGGTTGGAGATCGGGCTCTTTCGAAAATTGCCGTGCGTGTTTTATCCCTCACGTGTTCCGCCAGCTCCTGTGAAAGGAATTGGAGTATGTATTCCTTTGTTCACAATAAGATCCGAAATCGATTGGCCCCTGAAAAGGCAGAGTCCCTGGTATATATTTATACCAATAGCCGTGTACTTCGCCAACGACCAGGAGCCAATCCAGTTCGTTGGTATGATGCGAATATGTACTCAGAGGATTCTGATCCAGATGCCCTTGGACCGATCCCGGTGAATGAAAGCAATCGGGAATTTGACGCACTGCAATCAGAGGAAGAAGAAGAGGTTGATGGGGAAGCCAACCGAGGAGCTCAAGAGTATCCGGCAAACCCAGATCTTTGGAGGCAAGGAGCCGATCACCTCGAAGAAGCGCGGAACTACTATGGAGATGCTGATGATGGAGAGGAGGAACTCCTTCGTGGTCGTAGGGGACCACCACCACCAAATCCTCGTCGTAGTCTTTCACCTCCACTTCCTCAAAATGAAGGGGTTGTAGAAGTCCCAGCTTTGTCGTCTTCTTTGGAGACCGACAATCCAAATGACGATAACATTGATGATGGTATTTCCCACAACAACAACAACGATGATGACAACCTCCCTCCAGGAAATGGCAGCGGAAATGGCGGTGGAAATGGAAATGGTGGTGGAAATGGAAATGGTGGTGGACATGAAAATGGCGAGAGAAACAGGGGGAGGAATGCGAATCCAAATCATGGAGGATCTTCTCACAATCGAGATGGCAATACACGCCCTATGGGAGTGGAACCAGCAACTCGTAACATTAGAGCTCTAGAAAGACAGCATGATAGAAACGTTAGAAATGCAAGAGTGCCATGCCCTTTTGCAAGAAATCAACCGGCTGGTAACATGAGAAGGCCTTTTGATCCAGAGCATGTGGACCATGATGATGTTTTTGCTTTTGTAGAACCACCCGAAGACATTGCCCCTATACCGGCTCCAGTTGCGGGCCATCCTGCTATTTCTGAACATAGTACACAAGTGCCACATTCCCTAGATCCATCTTCAGAAACAATTTCCAATGCCATCCAAAGACCTTCTCAAGAAGGATTAGGCTCAGTGGGAAATGTTGATTTGACTCTGCAAAGAGTTTCACATGGTAGACCACCTGTGGCCCCTCGGCCCTCCGTTCATCATGAAGTAGGTCAATATCAACAAGCCCGTGGACGAACGAGAGGCCATGGTAGAGCTGCAAGCCGTGGAGGGAGTACAGGCCGAGGATGAATAGAAGATCTGCATATTGGAGAAGCATCATCGCCAAGGCATGCTAATCGTTCACCCCTCGGAATTGGAGCAAGAGATCCAAATAGGGTGATAGAACCGTTCCTAAGTACATACGTACCAGGACCTAGCCGGTCAACTCCGGCATTTGTTGTTCGAACAATTCCAGGTGGGCCTACTATAAATTCTGATGCAGAAGACCCCAACGCACAACGATACAAGAGGTTGAAGCGCAAACGTACTCATGGCCAAACAACTATAGAGCTTCGAAATGAAAACTCGGAAGTTGAGGAACATTGGACCACCGACAGTGGTAAAGCAGAAGATGAATATGACAGCAATGAAGATGCCAATGACGAGGCACCAGAGGATGATGATGTTGTTGTTCGAGATGCTAATGCAGCGAATCCAAGTGCCCAAGAAGTTCGTAGGTCAAGTCGTTTGAATAATTGAGGTTATTGAGTTGCATCGATGGTAGATCTCGGATCTTTAAGAGTTGAAGACAATTGTAGCAATTGGAAGAAATATAGACGAGAAGCCAAAAAAATGTTTTGGATAACCTATGAGAAACAGAGAAAGTGAGCGTATTTTGGAAGTATAGATTCATTGTATTGATATTGTACTTTGCAATGCATGAATTTTATAAACTATTTTGGTTATCACAAACATTGCAGCCTACCTGTATTTTTTTTGTGTATTTTGTATTTGATGGGCCTCCTGGAAACCTTGGTGGGGAAATCATGTAAAATACATTCCAGTTACTGGTTCTTTTTAATGCAGTGGGGTCTCCTATTTGTTCCAAATTTTTTTTATACATATATATATATATATATATATATATATATATATATATATATATATATATATATATATATATGTATATATATTGTAGAACACATAAATTTAATCCACCATTGCCCGTCCGCGCCCTCCCACTCACGTTCAGATCCGCGCCGTACCTGAAGGAGTCCGCGCCCTAACGCGCTGAAGTCCGCGCCCTGCCTGAAGGAGTTCGCGCCCTGCCTGTCACAGTGAAGTCTCCGCCCTGCTTGAAGGGGTCCGCGCCCTAACGCGCTGAAGTCCGCGCCCTGACTGAAGGAGTCCGCGCCCTGACGCGTTGAAGTCCGCGCCCTGACTGAAGGAGTCCGCGCCCTGACTGTCACAGTGAAGTCCCCGCCCTTCTTGAAGGAGTCCGCGCCCTGACGCGCTGAAGTCCGCGCCCTGACTGAAGGAGTCCGCGCCTTGACTGTCACACAGAAGTCCCCGCCCTGCTTCGAGGAGTCCGCGCCCTGCTAGCCGAAGTCCGCGCCCTGCTTGAAGGAGTCCGCGCCCTGACGCTCACACTGAAGTCCCCGCCCTGATTCAATGAGTCCGCGCCCTGAAGCGTTGAAGTCCGCGCCCTGAATGAAGAAGTCCGCGCCCTGACGCTCACACTGATGTCCCCGCCTTGCTTGAAGGAGTCCGCGCCCTCACGCGCCGAAGTCCGCGCCCTGACTGAAGAAGTCCCCACCCCTGGATCCAGCTGTCCAAGCTGACGTGTCATTGAAAAAAATTCCACAACTTTGAGAAATTGAGGCCGTCCAGTTGGTCCGGACCGTCCGTCCGTCCGGTCCGGTTTGCCCGTCCGTCCGGGACGTCCGATGACCCTAACTCGCCCGTTATGACAACCCTGATTATTTCCCAAACCTGTCGACGGCGCCCCGAACCCGTTGACGGCGTCCCAACCCTGTGTCGGACCTCTGTGGACGTATTGGCCGTCCATTCCAGGGCTGTCCCACGCCCTGGACGGTCTGGATTCGGGGGGGGACGGGATGATGTTATGTTAATTACCCTGCCTAATCGGGTCGGTAATTGGGGGGGTATAAGTAAACTTTTTTGGACAGTTTACGTGCTTCCTCTTTTGAGTTGCACTGTCCGAGCTTGAGAAAGCTTCGCTCTGCAATTTGAGGGGAAGTGTTATACATTTGACATTGTTTTGCCACATTTCAGTTGCCTTCACGCAACAGAAGGCAAAGCAAATTGTCATTGTATTCGCATACAATATCGTGTGTGTCATTTTACAGGTATCAAGAATGGACGTAGAGGATGTAGCAGGAGGTTCGGGACCTGGAGGTGACCCCCCAGGAGGTTTGGGACTTGGAGGTGACCCCCCAGGAGGTTTGGTACCTGCAGGTGAACCCCCAGGTAGAAGGAAGAGAGGAAACAGAGCAACCTTGGATTGGGGCACACTTAATGCCGAAGAGGTTATGGCAAAGCCTGGGTGGTTGGAGGCAGATGGCCCATGGACAAGAGTGATATGTCGTCAATATATAGATTGGGCCCACATCAACCGCCATTGGCCACATGACCGGTACGAGGTGCACGTGAAATTTGGCGTGGTAAATATTGACCAGTGCCAACATCCGCACTTCAAGAAGAGGATGATTGAAGTATCATTGGCACTTTGGGGGGCAAGATCCAAGAAAGACGGGACACTTTCATTGTGCCAAATGGCGTATGCGGAGGGTTTTTTTGGCAAGGATGTGGACTGGAGCAGCTTTTTGGGCAAATCGCGGAATAATACATTTCCAAATCAAACTCGCCACATTGCACCAAATCCTACTGTGCCGCTGGACAATGTACCAAATCTTGCCGTGCCATTGGATGATGTCCAAAATGTGCAAATGGACGTGGTTCCACTGGCAGAGCGTCCAAGGTCGGAGTTGATGGAGATAGAAGTTGGTCAGGGCAGCGGTCCAGATGTAAACCAACAAGCTGTGATTGGTGGAGTGCAAGCTGACGGTGAAGAAGTAATTCGCTTGCGCCAATTAGTACAAACACTGCAAGCAGAAAAAGAAGAAACACAACGACAACATGCTGCAGTGTTGGAAGTTCATCATGCAAGGATGTGGGCCGTTCAAGATGAAAATGTGCGCCTCATCGCACGTGAAGCCGAGCTCATAGAGCGTGAAAGGCGGGTCAGCACAGACTCAGTTCCACCACTCGATCTTGTAGTGGAACGTGCTACATACGGTGCAGACGAAGACACACCAGGCCCGAGCAATACATCTGAGTTTGTGCTGCGATCACGATCCACTTTTCCAAGTGCAGAAAGTGCCACATTGGATATTATGCGTGCACGTGCTGAGCGAGTTGAAGCAGAGCTTGGAAGTACTCGCACAAACGTGGAAGAATTAACAAACGCCATGCGTGCTTTGGAACTTCGTGCCAACAACGCCGAGGCAGAGGTGGCGGTGGTTACTGCAGCTAGAACAACCTTGGAGCATACCATGACCGCATTGAGTGCTGAAAATATGCGGTTGGTTCAAAATCCTCAGACGGAGCAGAGGCTGCTTCAAATGTGCAACATGAAGTTGACATGCATCTTAGCGCTAAAAGAGGCTGAGCAAATGCAACGTGAAGTGAGGAGAGTGGCTGCAGAATTCAATGATGGCGGTCAACGTTATTTTGGCTTGACCTCGTGGCCTCGGGTGGCAGAAATGTTCACCGATGATTTGCCAGCGTATAGGGAGAATTCAAGCATCGATTGGAATGCCCGTCCAGACTTGGAATTCCAATATAATATCGATCGCCAACGGTACGGGCCACCCAACAACGATGGCATTACGCCACTAGTGTGGCCTTCCGTTCCAGATTTTGTAAAAGATGGAACAACATGTATAATGTGCCAACAACCGTTTGGCCCCGAGGGTGGATGGAATCTTGGTACATGTGGCCATCTATACCACCCCGTGTGTCTTATTCCACACATGGTCACCAAAAAGAGATGTGCGCAATGCAGGGCTCCATTTCATGCACGACTGTACAAAACGTTTGGCCTTGAAGACCACATGCCTCAACATTACGAGTACAATGAAGAAAATTTACCGGGCCCCGGTAATAGAGTACATTGGGGGTCCGACATGACATGGCTTTGGAAGTGGGGCCACCACAACCGACACCTCCCGGCAGGAACGGTGGCTGACATACCATGGACGAGTGACAACCAAGTGACAGAGGTGATCAGGAGGGTGTTTGGAGACAGTGATCCAGGGCGTCGACTATATTTTGGTCAGATTGCCGGTGGACATTGGGACCCAGAACGCTTAATTTTTATATGCGCACCACATCCACAACGCATCATGTTTAACTCTCAAGGCCAGCCAGTCGGATTTGAGGGGGAATTGAGCTATGAGGAAGAAATGGCGTACATTGAAGACAATACCTTCCATGAGCCAGCCCTCGTGAATGACATTTTTGGGCACTTACATGATAGATACAATATAGAAGCACTTCAGCTTCTGAGGACTTTTGAATCGCAAGAAGAACTGCAGCGATTTTTGAGAAATAGCATAGCACGCGGCGTTGTAATCGAAGATGTAGACTAGATTGTGTATAACTAGATAGATGTATAGAATTAAATACCGAAAGTTGTACAAAGTGAACGTATGTAATTATGTAAAGCCTTTATTAGTTTACCATGTACTTCAACGGATTTATAAAATATGTACATTTATCGTTTTCTTTCCACCTCGTGTATTGTTGCTTCGCCTTTGTCAATTTTTGTAATCTATTGGACCTTTTTGTAATAGTATAGAAGAAGCTTGTATGCTTAGATGGTAGGTAAAAGAGTGTTCTATTTTATTTTTGGTGAAGCCCTAAAGTCGGAAGTCCATTTTTTGGCCCAAACCACCCTAAATCACCACTTTTGCTATGTTCACCTATGAATTAAATTTTCCAATTTATTTTTTGAATCGAACCAAAGGATCTTGTTCTACACTTGTCTTAGATGACGTGATAAAAAATTTGTGATGTTTGACCGTATGGATTGAAAGTTATTAGCATTTGAAGTGAAAGAAACAAATTTATTTTAAGAAGTTGCTAGGATTGCCCGCTCCACAAAAAAACCATAACTTTTCCATTCCTAATCCAAATGGGATGAATGAAAGCCTCCCATTTAAAAGAAAATACAATCCAACTGGAAAAAAAATATACAAATTTGTATTTCATTTTTTTGTGGATTTTTTTGTCTACCCGGAGTCTTGGACCGCCCGGTGTCCCGATCTCCCCTGTTTGAGGTTATTGTGGCATACCCTTTGCTCCTAGGCACCGATTGGAATAGAAATTGTATTATGAATAAACTCATAAGTTTATCTATCATTCTATTTTATCATTCTTATGAAAAAAATTTCAAAAGTTTTAGTAAAAAATGAGATCATAGGAGCCTATCGAAAATCCATTTTGTCCCTGGCAGAAAGGACAATGAGAGTATGTTACTTTAGGGGCTAAGAAATAAAAACAATGGAAATTCTTTACCAAAGCAAGAAATAAGTAACAAATTATTTGATTGCTTCATATTTGATGAAATCTCCTTTAAGTCTTTAGAATTAAACCAAAAAATAATTCACGTTTTGTAACTTTTGTTCTATTAGTTTTAATGTTTTTTTAGTTGGACTATTGATTGACTACTCCCTCATGTTTATTTTTAAATCCAAAGTTTACAAATTAAAGTATTGAACATTTTCCATTTTTTCTCAAATGGCATTATGGAAATCAAATGATCAAAGTTTAATATCTTGCAATTGCTAACTTGATAAGGTCACACTACATGAAATTTATTTGAAAATCAATTGAAATAAATGACTTTATGAATGGCGATCCTATACTTGAAAGTCTTAAATTGAATAGATTCTAGTTTGTTTGTTTTCATTTCATTTCAAGGTGAACATGGAGAAATGCCAACTTGGATTTTTTTTTGGCAATAATTAGCATAGGGCCTACATGGCTACATGGATTAATATTTTTGAATTTCTTGCCATATAGTCAATGTAAAATCAATTTAGCAACTTCTCTAATTCGAAATTCAATAACAAACTTTAATCCCTAGAATCCTAGATGCCCAAGGCATGTTTTGAGCTTCTACAAATTTGCTCTAAATTGAACAAAATGTTAACATTTTGATTAGGTGACTAGGCGTATTAATTCCAAAAAAATTGTAACCATATAAATTCAAACAAGACATATTAGGGGCTCATAGGTTGCTAAAACACAACAATATCACTTATAGAGTAAATGATTATAATGTTTGAACATGAGGGTGTTAAAACTACAAAAATGATGTGAAGTCTTCCAATCCTCTTTTCAGTTTTCACAAGTAAAATTAAAAAAAATTTAGACTACAAAAATATGAGGTTAAATTGCCGAACATGTATAACCCCAAACAATTTATGGCTTTTAAAAATATACTCCATATTTTTTTTTAAATTAAAAAAAAAATTTGAATGTGATTTTTTCTCCAAGATCTTGTGTTTTCGAGGCACATTTCCAAAAGCTCTCAATGCTACAAGAAGTCAAGATTGCAATGGGTACCCTTGCACAAAGTCTTGAAACGAAAAATCACTATCATTTATTTTTAAGAATAGACTATTGATGCTATAACTAGACTTCAAGAAGAACTTACTAAAAATAGCAACTTGGATACTACTAAAAATAGCAACTTGGTTAGGTTTTATTTAACTTCAAAATTTTGCCAACACCAGATTTGGGTGCTTCGGGCATTTAAGCCAAAAATCCAATCCCACCCGTCCAGTCTATTTTTCCGTCCACAGAACCGTCTAGTTACCCATCCAGATGCCCGTCCACCCGCCCGTCCACTTACCCGTCCAGATGCCCGTCCACCCACCCGTCCACCCGCCCGTCCAATTATCCGTCCACTTACCCGTCCAGATGCCCGTCCACCCGCTCGTCCAATTACCCGTCCACTTACCCGTCCACCCGCCCATCCAGTTACCCGTCCACCCGCCCATCTACATGCCTGTCCAGTTACCCGTCCACCCGCCCGTCCACATGCCTGTCCACCCGCCCGTCCAGTTTTCCATCCACATACCCGTCCATCCCGCCCGTCCAGATACCCATCCACACAACCGCCCCTCCTCCCGTCCACATGCCTGTCCAGATGCCCGTCCACCCTCCCGTCCACCCGCCCGTCCACATGGTCGTCCAGTTTTCCGTCCAGATACCCGTCCATCACGCCCGTCCAGATACCCGTCCATCACGCCCGTTCCGTGCCCGTCGACGGAAGCTCGCCGCCCGTCAGCGAAGAATGTCCATCCATTTCCGTAGTTTTCATCCTCTGTCAACGGTTCTCGTCCAGATTTCATCCTGACGGACGCCGGGGTTGAATCCTGATGTCCGTCCGGACATGCTGATGGACGGACAGGACGTAACGGGGACAACCCTGGTTGCACGCACTAATATGGAAAATGGAATATCAAATTGTGTTCATGGACTTATGTATTTCACTGGTGAATACAGGTAGGGATCCACTAAGGTAATTCTGCCTATGATAGGCCAACTTTGGACCAGGTATTGCAGGCCAAAAACTTCATAAACAATACATTTCACAAGACACATGTACTGCTCATGAAGTTCTGGGCCTGCACTAGCCTAGTCCAAAGTTGGCCTATCACAGGCAGAGTTACCTTACCTCCGATCCAAGGGCAATGTTCATCACAACAAAATCATACAGTATATCGTGCCTAATCTAGGGCAATTAACTATAAGTGTTTGAGTGTAACTAAATTGTGGGTGTAAGTTCTAGAATTCGTCAGCGTCATTCAAAAATCACAATGACTCAATCCAACTCTCAAAACTGAAGACTTTAACTCCCGGCAACTCATTCCAAGAGAAGAACACCAATGAGCCTGACACAGTGATGCCAATCAGCAGATTGTGGATGTTAATAAATGAATTGGACAATGTGTCCACTATTGCATTGAAAAGATGTACTACACGTGGAAGCATGCACAACTGTACCTTTGCAGCTAGCTGCAATAGTTACAACCGTAGCTGCTTCACTTATTCTTCAGGATACAAAATAATAGTTCGAGTATTCTCCCAATCCATTCAAAGGGAAATGACTAACGTTTTCGCAATGATTTGCGTTTCAGAAATAGGAAAAAATAACAATTCAATAACTTTCATGACTATATATTCAGTAATCAATGCTCCCCCCTCAAGTACGCACGGAATTCAGTCAATTCCATGGAAGTCTCAAGAGATCAGGAATGCACTGAAAATCAATCAATCACATCGGAGTTGATTCAGCAGAGTCCGTGGCTCCTGAAGATCGAAATCTGACAGTTCGCCGCTCTTGATCAGGGACATTGAGCGCTTCGGAGGCTTCCACTTGGAATCCCCTCCATCTCCTGCACCAGTCATTGCAATTGGTGCGGTACGTGTCGATCGATCGAGCTGGAATCGAAGATGCTGGTAAGTTGTAATAAAAACAAATGGACCTCTACAACTTCTCAGCACCAGATCGATTGAACTGATTCTGGTTTTCTCTATTCACAATCCCAGATAGCTTGTCTGAAAACACAAATTTGAAACACACGTACGGTGCCTGTGATCGAAGATATGAACTGAAGTCGATGTATGAATACTCCGTTGGTGAGCTCTTTAAGCAGTTGGCAATCTGACTGATCACGCCATTTTCAGAGATTCCTCGCATGTTCGACGACATGCAGTGTTTGAATTGGATTTTGATTCCTTCACGGAATTGAAGCTCGTGCGGACTGTCGAATTCGCAATCAAGTAATTAAGTCCACTTGCAGCTGCATATATGCAATGCAATCGAGGCCATTCGTAAGCAGATTGAAAGGTAAGTTTTGCGGTTCCAGTAACGTTTTGAATGGAGCGTGGATTTCTGTCCGTCCTGATTTGTTCCCGCCCGCCCCAAGGATCGATTCTTGTAAGGGTGTGAATTGTTCCCGCCCGCCCAAAGAGATCCTTGCAAGGGTGTAAAGCCCTGCGTCTGTCGCAGATGCAGTTGGAATGCAAGTGAGGAGGTCCGTTTGATGGCATTCACGTTCCTTCCTGGTACGTGTTGAGCTCAAGCGGCATGTCAAACCTCCAATTCTTGCGTACGGACGGACAGGAGTTGGGGCAGCTTCGACGCACTTCAGGCAAGATCGGTTGACCTTGCGCACGTACCGTTCATCCTTGTCTCCGCATGCAGAGATTAGCTAATCTCTAAACTCCCATTGTCCCCTCGGGCATTGACAAAATGGATTTAGGGTAGGGTCCTACACTCCTACGGTCTCAATTTGTGATATGATTTTTTTTTAATTTCTTTTTAGAGATTGGAAAACGTATTCACTTTCTGGGAATTATACCATTTTTATTTCAAATGGTGCCGGAGAGCAGAAGTTATGCTACCCTTTTAGCCCAAAACGGAATCCATGAGGCAGCCCCAAGAAAATTACGGGATGAAAAAAATTGATTTCTAAAAGAAAGTATTTTAGTCTACATGGAAAGATTTGATTCATTCTATTTGGATTATTTGAATTAGTGATGAGAAAGTTTGTTATCGGCAATTTTCACATGTTTTCAAAAAAATAAATTCAAAATTGATGGTTTAGTTAACTTATAGGCAATTTTGTTAAAATGGAGTCATTCCGCTACTTTGGCTTTTTTTATGGTTCAGACCAGGTGGTTTGAAATGTACATTAGAGAAAGTATGAGGCCTACGAAAGTCTGCTCCACAGTGACCAAACCAGTCTATTAAAATGTCGGTCTAACAATTGCAATGCTGGCCAAAGTGAGTAATCAGACTAACTGACTTTCTCGAAAATAGTCAGGCCATGACTATTTTCATGAAGAAAAAAATGTATTTGCAGTTGCTGGGTTTTTTTTAAAACATTTGGACCATTGTATCCACAGTTTTTAATGTTACTAACAATGTTTAAACTTCTTTTTTCCAATGAAATCAAATTAAATGCAATCAAGCTACAAAATTTGGCTTAATTGGATTTAATTTGACTTCATTGAAAAAAAATAAGTTTCTAATAAATCAAATTAAATGGCTATTGAAGCTAATTGCCATCGGCAACTAGTTTCAAAAGTCACTTAATTTGACCTATTTGAAACCAAAATGAACTTAATTTGTGAGTTACAAGATGAGAAGAGGAGGTCTTTATGGAATTGGGCTCAGTATGGTAGAGTTCACAATCCATGTGGAATATGTATCTTCATCCATTTGTCAATAAAAAAACAAAAAACTACAAGGTCCTGGGTTGTGGAGCAACCTTTTGGACTTCGGAGGCCCTAAATTATCTCCAACGCAATCTTTCTACATGTTTGAAATCTTTACCTTACTTAGATGTCTGAAATCTACATTTCACTTAGATGTCACTTTTGTAGTTCAGATCACACGTTCTAAAATCCACACAAATCTTAGATTTTTTAAATCTATGTAAGTCCAGTACTCCAATATCTCTTAAATCTATAATTGTCCTAAATTGCACTTTCATGGTCTAGTCTAAAAATGGCACAAAGAATACTGCCATTTTAACAAAATTCTCCATACTTACAAGAATAATCTAACCATTGAAAATAGTGATTTTCATTTCCATCTTACAATAGAGCTATTAATCATTTCATTTTTCCTTCAGTTGAATCTTATGTCTTCCTCTACTTAACAATTCTTTGATAATAAAGAATGAAAATCAAGGTTTTTTTTCTTGATTTCTTTTTCTAAGACTTTCAATTTTCAACTCAATTCTTCAATATAAAGAATATTAGAAATTTTCAAGCTTAAGACATTCAAAGTCTTCAAATGTAGTCACAATTCACAAAAGGTGCAAAAAAACGTGTTTATTTCACTTTAAACACGCATATCATGCAATCTTTGTAGTTGAAGTTTCTAGTTGGAATTTCTTCCTCATATTCATATTCTAGCCTAGTGCTACATTCTATGCTTAGATATAGGGAAAAAAAATTATAAAGTTTTTTGCACTTTGCAATAGATATGGCAACTATTTCAAGTAGTTCATGATGCAGAAAAGGCCTTGGGAGTTTAGAGGTTAACCCTTTAATGACCGGTCGGCCACTTTTTGGTTGATTTTTGGACTCTCGGTCTAATATTGTTCAAAATACATTTGATCACAAAAATCTCAAAGAAGAAGGCAATTAGAATGTCTTTGTGCGCTTCAAACAAAACCAATTTCAAGAGAATTGGAGTATTGATGAATTAGCTATGAGGTTGCAAACTCAAATGGCTTGGACCTTCAAATGGGAAGTGTTCAACAAAAATACAAAAAAATATCAACCAAATTGTGGGATTTTTTTGTAATTTGATGTCTTGACAAGACATAAGTATTGCTTTGTAATGTCATGAATGCCCAAAGTAAACTTATGTATTGGTATTTATGTAGCGCAAATTCTAAAGGGTCATTTAAGTCATTGATTTTTGAAAATTAAGGAAAGCAACTCAAACTTCAACAAGGTTCTAGAAGCAAACATGATTTAGAGGTACATTTCATTTTCTTCAATGTACCAAATCTGCACATTTTAGAAGAGTTATTGTTTTGATGACCCCAGATGACCATTTTTTGTGAACTTCAAAAATTTGTAACTAATTTCACAAAGCTTAAAAAAATATGAAATGACTTGGATTAGATGCCTATTCTACTTGTCTTTTGAAGAAAATTTACTAAAAAAATATTTAAAGATATTTCATCTCTCCAAAATTCAATTTTAGCCTTTAAAAGGTTGATTTATGGACCTCCTATCTTATTTATAGCAATTTGTATCGTTAGATGAGTTTGATTTTTTGTTAGGTTGAAAAATCTCCCTTATGAAAATACCTTGTACGGTTTGATCTAAGACTACATATTTAGAGTGGCCACAAAATTCATTTTTTTGAAAAACTATGCCCGCCCCCCAAATCAACCACGGTCACTAAGGGGTTAATATGCAAAATTACAAATGGTTCAAAGGCTTAAACTTTATTTGTTAATGTCTCTATCTAGAAGGAGAGATTAATATGCATTGGCTAAAAGATTTAAACTTTATAAAACTATATGAAGATGGGTTAAAAGTAACAATCAGTCACGTTAGGGACCATTAGTCAAAAGAATGTATGACAAGTAAATTTCAACTCTAATGAACCTACTATCCATTGCAAAATTGTCAAACATTATATCAAAGCTAAATTTAGCCTTTGAAATTGTATTAAAAATATCAATTAATATTGTATTTATTGTTTCTAGTGTAATGTATTATTCACCACTGTAAATCAAATTCAATTCATTTTGTGAAAATTGTCATCCATACTAGAAGAAAATGAGGGATTTTGCAACTGCAATGGACAACTAGTTTTTAGTTGCATAGAACATTTTGCAACTAGTGCTAATTTGGAGACCCAAAGTTGTTGTGGACAAGTTGCATATAGAATTAGAGTTCCATGTCACAATAGCCACTTGGAACTTTGTCCATGACTTTTGTGATATGGTTGCTTATGTTGTATTTGTTGTCACGTGAAGTTGGTCATTCAATTGATGAGTTGTGCAACTTGTTGGCAACTCATTTGCAACTCATTTGTGACTTCATTGCGACTCATCCATAACTTCACCGCATTTCATTGCAATTCATTTGTGACTCTATTGTGACTTGTTTGTGACTCATTTGCAATTTGTCTATAACTTATAAATTTGTAGATTTTGAAATTTTAATTTGAATGATTTGTAAATTTGTAAATTTCAGATCTAGATTCTTTTTAAAGCTTTAAAATTTAAATGTTGCCATATTGGTATTTAATAGATTTAATTGGTTTAGAAAATTTTACAATTTTATAGGTTTTAAAGTTTCTTGAATTTTAAATATTTTTAGGTTTTTATAGAATGTAAAAATCTACAAATTGTAAAAGTCTACATACTATAGAAATCTACAAAATGAAGAAATCTAAAAATTAAAAATATCTACATATTGTAGAAATTTATATATTATAGAAATCTCCAAAATGTAGAAATCTTAGAATTCAATTAACAAAATTCATTGCATTTGAATACAACAACTTACAAATTTAAAAGTCCAACCTAATAATACTCTTGACAATTTATACGGCACAATTGATATAAGACAATTAGGAAATGACTTTAGAAATGAGTAGGAAACAACTTAAAAACAACTAAAATACAATTAGAAAACAACTAGGAAACAACTATTGTCATTTTACAGTTGCAATCATTCTCTAGTCATTTTTTGCTATTGCAAATAGATACGGTGGATTCCACAAAGCTTAGACTTGCTCACATCAACAACAATGATGAATATTGAATAAAGAATAATTCACATTCATTCTAAATTTGAACTCTATTACAACTCTCATAATCCTACACTTCATTCTATAACTGCTTTGCAACTAAAACAATGTCTCCACTTCATTCTACAATTACTTTGTAACTAAAACACTGTACGAATGATATAAAGTAATGATGTTAAAATTTGGTGCAAATAGAGAAGACTACAATCACAAGATAATTGTACATGCCACTTAGTTGCATTTTAGCCGGTTGTGGCGGACACATTTTTCTTCTAATGTCATTGTTATAATTTTGTAGCAAAAAGTGAAAAAAAATTATTAAATTTAGCAAAGCAATAAATTTTATTTTAACTTTTTAAAGAGGTTCAAGGAAGAATGGAGATTGGTGTGTAAATTTATCAATTAAATATTTTAAACCTTATCCCACCACACACATACGCACCCTTGTTAATAACCTTCAAGTCAAATGCCAATATCAAGCTAAAAGTTGTCCTTTTATATATATGAAAATACATTATGCTTTGATATTTTTACTTATGAAAGAAAGTATTTTCTATTGATGTTTAGTTCTTTTAGAGTTTTTGATGGAAGAATCAATTTATTGGCATATTTTTAAATACAATATGAAATAAAATTATATCAATTAGATTATTAGAATGTAAATTAGAATAATTCGAAATCTTCACAAGAATTGAAAGTTAGAATGATTTTCTTTTATGAAAATTGAATTTTAAAACCATTAAAGGAAAAAAAAAATGCAAATGAAATACACACAATACTGTGTAATTTTGATTGGCTAATGCATAGAGCTTGCAATTGCAATATTTCTTCCCAATTTTTTAAAATTCATTTTCAAAATATCAAAATGAAGTAGAAACAAATTCATCAAGCTTCATTTTCTTAATTTAAAGCAAATATTAAAAATGGATATTTAAAAAATTACAATCAAGGTTGACCATGACGCATTTATTTTTTGGATATGTAGATCTTTAGGAGTTAATTTAAATTCACCTAATTATTATAAAAAATTTAATAGTGTAAGATCATTTTACAAGAGTTTAGTGAATTTGTTTCAATTAGTGTGAACAATTGGATGAAATTTAGATGACAACCATTATATATGAGAAAATTAAAATAATAAGTAGACTACATTACATTATTTTATATTAAATACAATGAAATTGTATATTAGTACAACTTGCCTTTGATTTCAGAATTAAAGTAAGTTAGTATAATTATTCTCGTGTGGTAAATTATTGAATTAGTTTGGGTAGTAGAACTATTACAAATGATTGTAGGAATCATGACTTGAAAGTTACAATTCCAAAGGAAGTATATAAGACATGCATTAGAAAATAAAAAATAAAAAGTTTGAATGAAAGCTTGTGAATGCAAATGGAAGCAATGCAAGTTAAAGGAATTCTTCTACTAAGGAAAATGTTGAGTCACATTCATTCAATCACCAAGAAATTTCTTATCCATTGAGGTAGATACTAGCTTTCACCAATTATTGCTTATAAAAAGACTAAGGTAGAGGCACTTAAAGTTTCCATTGTCCGTTTGCTACCACCTATGAGATGGTTTGGAAAGAGCATATAAGGGTGACAAAAGAGTAGAGCCACTACATCCACCAAAACCACTACAATCAATGGAAGTTGAAGCATCTTTTGCGTAAAGTGTGACCGTTTAAGGGTGACTCTAGTAGCATAAGTAGATATCCTATGCTTTTACCTTTGAAAATTCAAAAAATATTATCTAAGTATCGAAAAATTATAAAATAGTGACTTGGGCTAGATTTTCTTGAGGTTGCTAATAAATTCATCAAAAAAAATTTGGAATTTGATTTTAGAAGAGAGTAGAGGCAATAGGATCAAAAAAATAGTAGTATTTGGTGAGACTAATTGAGTAGATGACACTTGAATAGTTGTAGCTATGCCAATAGCATTATTATGAAATTTATTTATTTTGGTGCATTGTTCATAAGAAGTGTTGATTTTTTTAGACTTTTTATGAATTTCTAGTGTCACAAAACTATTTCATATTCAAGCGACTACATTGATTTGCCCTAATTTGTCCTAATAGTAAGAAGGGAGAAATAGCAACACCTAGAAAATTAGTATCACCACAAAATTTTACTTTTGTAGACTTTCGTATGAAATAGAAATTATTCAAACTTCAGTAATTTAAAATAGTGTGACTTTGATAAATTAGTATCCCGTGCACTACTAGAACAAATCAATGTACTTTTCAAAATAAACATCTTTGTTTTAAATAAATATTCTTCTTACCAAGACAAGCATTGGAGCACACTTTGCTCTTAATATTGTAGTACTCCTTGTCAACAATGAAGGCATTTCAATTGCTAAAAGGCAAATTTGTATCAAAAGAGGCAAATTAAAATAATCTCATAACTATCATTTCAAATGCAAGTTTCCAATTTAATTTTAAAATTAGAGTGGTAGCAAAATTATAACAAATGTTCTCAAATAACCTACAGACCTTTTGTAGAGCTACCACTATAAGCTTAGAGGTGAAATACAAATTTAATATTCTCAATTAATATTGCATATGACAATGATAGGTGGAAGCCTCTAACATTCTACCTATGCAATTTTTTCAACTTAATTTTTAGTCTGCAAATAGATGAAGTATTCCAACTTTATAAAAAAAAGTCATACCAAACCATGGTAGTTTGCAAAATTTGTCACATGTGTATATATAATTTTACTACCTTCAAATAAATAAAAAGTGTCAACTAAAGGCATCCCAATATTTTTTTCATTGTTACCATGATAGGATCCTATTGGATGAGGGAGTTTGCCCTCATTTGATAAATTCCTCGAAATTATTGTACTCTTTAAGTGTGGTATTTGTTAGAAGTTTGAACGCTGTAAAGGTGTCTTGCTTGGCAAGCTTTCTTCAATTCACCATCATATGCTCGTCAATTTCCATCTTCACCATTAATGGTTTCTTGATTTGCATTTAAAACTCTAGAATATTGAATGCCTCCATCACATACTAGTAATAACTTTAGTTACTAATTTTTCTCCTATGGAATGGCAATCTAAAAGGGGGTGTAGACTTCATGTGCATCCTAAGAGTTGTACTTGAAGATAGTGGTTGTTTACCTTGTCTTTTGAGTGGATAGTGAGAGAATTTGATTTTCAGAGAAAAACATTGAAAGGGGTACAAATTATTTTCATCATTTTCAAAGGGTTACAAGTGGCATTTAGCCATTGGCCATTGAACTTTTCCAAAAAATGTGAAAGGGGATACGCGTGCCACTTTGCCACTAGATTAAAAATTGACATGGGTACTTCTGACATACACTTCAAACCCCATACTTTGTATTTTTGTGACATATGCTTCATCTGCAAACAATATGGGACAACATATGACCACACATATATATAATGCATCTTTCACATATTGTACATATTTCATATTCTTTACTTGTCTTATGTATCCGTATCCATCCCAAAGTATCCATATCTATCTTATTTATTTTTCAAGATCAACGGTGTTGGAGGGGGGAGGGAGGAATTTTTGTTTACAAAATCAACAGCTCTCAATTCTTACAAAGAGGGGGGATGGGGTGCATTAATTGGAACTTAAACATGGATGCATCATCACAAAAGATAGTAATGAGGAATGAGAGACGAAGGCAAGTGTGGGGTAGAGGAGAAGGAGGGCAAGCGTACTTTAGGAGGAGGAGTCCGGAAGACGTCTATTTGTATTAGGAAGAGGAACTCAAAGCAAGTATAAGAGATTTGAATGGATTGCTCAACTTGAGGTGAAGGCATCACCCACTATATGATATTTTGGATTACCTAGCCAAGACAATATGGAATGAAGGAAGAGGGTGCAGTTATCAACTCCATCGAACATCTAAATATGAATAAATACAATTTTAAATTCACACACATGCTAAATTTTCTTCTCATGTTAAGATAAACTAGTGTGCCTTGTGTCATTGCTACCGTCAAAATAAAAGTATAGGTGAATTTCTATATTTTTAAATTTATAAAAACTTCCAAATTCAATATCTTTTTTGCCATGAGTTGGAACGTCACAAAACATAGCACTCCTCCTTGCTAAGAGTTTTTTCATGTAGTAAGAACATGACGTGGGATGCACGAGCTAAGGTATCTCATCATTACAAAATAAATAAATGAACATGACTAACTTAAGATATGGTTCAGAAAGAGTTCAATTATGTGACTTGTCGTGTGACCAAACTTTCTAAGATAAATATTTCTATATCATTTACCTAGATTTTGGCAAAGTAATTGTTCCATCATACTCAAATGTACAAAATTGGATACTATGTGAGGGGCAAATAGAATAATCTAATTATGATAAAGAGATATCTATTTTTACAAAAGTTGGGCACTATCACCTCAACATTGAAATCTCTATAGAAAGAACTGTAAAACTTTTATGGACATACCAAATTTCAGTTTACTGTGTAAGGATGCAATGATAATTATGTTTACCAAAATACTCCGGTTAAACTCTATGTTATACCCAAAAAATTGAATGGCTCAAGTAAGCTGGTTGTAAGATAAGTGTATATTAAGGAGTTTAAGGTAGGAGGCTCTGAAATGGAACGGGCATTAAGAACAGACCCTATAAATGGCTATAAAATGGACATGAGTTGGTTCTGAAATTGACATGTACAGTCATTGAATGAATCAAGGAAAGCATTACCAATTGCAAGAGCCAATCATTTGCTTTGCTTTCCCCATCTTTCTTTAGAATTGCAAGTGAACTGTTTATAGAAGACCTAGGGTCATAAATAGGGATCTATGATCCAACTTGTTTGAAAATTCATAAGTAGTTCAAAAATGCTTGGAAAAACACGAAACCACTTAGGTTAGATTCCTCATCTATTTCTCTTTTTCTGAAAAATGAGCTAAAATTATTCCCATCCAATGAAATACATGGAAAAGCCAGCCCAGCCCTTAGATGTGCCATTCTGAGCCCCCTACCTTAAGGTGAACTGAGTTGAGCAGCGAAAGTTCATGTCACAAAGATGATGAGGCCATGGCAGAAGTTTGGAATATGTAACAACATAGTGACTGGAGCCAGATCTCCAAAATCTCTCTTGGAGTTTCACTCTTTATTGATTGTTGTATTTTTTTTTTTTTCTCCAGACTAAAAAAATGGAAACTCTTCCATACACTTTCAAAAGCATATTTTTATTTTCAGCAACTACCAGATATATTGATCTATTATATGACATTCTAAAGATAGTGGCATATTACACTAGATAACCCAAGTAAACCATTACTTTGGTGGGCAAATACAACACGTAAATATACGTATGTTAACTCCTCAAGCCCCATTGTTTATATGGGGAAAACGTAGATTTTGGGCAGGTTCTTTTGAGCTCAATTTTTGGCAATGCTTTTTGAAACTTTTGGCAAGATTTAAAAACCTATTAGATTTTGGGGAATATAATTTTGATTTCAATAGACTAGTGCCCGAGAGCATAAGTTATAGCACAATAAGTCCAATTTCAATTTAGCAAGCAATTATGAAATAAATCCACAATAACTTGAAATATAAATTTCAAAAATTTGATTTTCATTGATTGTATATTTGTTTACATGGAAAGCTTTGATTCATTCCATTTGGATTCATGATGTGAAAATTATGGGCAAGGTGAACTAATATGCAAGTTCATCATATTTAAGACAAAATCATGGAATGTAGTCTATTTGTTATTTCAATTTTTTCCAAATACAATGATTGTCATCTAAATTTTATCTAAGTGTTCATACTAATTGAATTACATTCATCCAATCATTGTGAGATAGTCTTATACTATTCAAACTCTCACAGTACTCAAATTCTCACAATAATTAAATGAATTTGAATAGACATTAATCCCTAAAGATCCACACATCCAAACACGAATGTGTTATGGTCAACCTTGATGATAACTTTCAAAATATCCATTTCTAATATTTGATCTAAATTAAGAAAATGAAGCTTGTTAAGTTTTGTTTCTACTTCATTTCAAAATTTTGTGAATAAAAAAAAACATTGGACAAAATATTGCAATTGCAAGCTCAGTGGCTCTATGTATTAGAATCAAAATTACATATTCGAAATTACATATTTGATATTGCATGTGATTTTATTTGCATTTTCTTCTTTTAAATGGTTTTAAAATCCAACTTACATAATTATATTTTCACTCTAACTTTCAATTCTTTTTAAGATTCCAAATTATTCTAATATATATTCTAATTGATATGTTTTTATTTCTATATTTACTTTAAAATATCTCAATAATTTTATGCTTCTATCAATTTTTTTTTAAAAACTAGACATCAATTGAAAGTATGTTCTTTTACAAGTAAAAATTCAAAACATAATGTATTTCACATATAAAAGGGCAAATTTAGCTTGATAGTGGCATCAGTGATGGTAGCATGTGAGCCTAGAAATGCAAGCCTACAAGCCTTGAACCCAAAGTTTACTTAGTTAAGTTGGTACTCCACAACTATGGAAGGTGCCTATAACATATATACCTATAATATAAATATCCTATAACTATGAAAGTTGCTTATAAAATAGGTACCTATAACATACATTTATAATATAAATATCCTATAACCATAGAAGATGCTTATAACATAGGTACCTATATCATAAACACCTGTAATACATGTATCTATAATGAAAATATCCTAAAACTATGGAAGGTGCTTATAACATATGTACATAAAATATATGAGCTTAGGCGTCTAAAATCTTGGGCTCAAGATCTTAGGCTCACATGCTAGCAATCATGATACTAGCATTTGTCTTTAACGTTATTAGCAACTTTGTGTGAGGTGGGGATAAAATATGAAATATTTATTTGATAAATTTTTACACCAATCTCCATTGCTCCTTATACCTCTTGAAGAAATTCACAAAAATTTAATCATATTGTTGTATTTACTAATTTTATTTTATTTTATTCTACAATATTAAACCAAAGACAATTTTTACAAAATGAATTGAATTTGATTTACAGTGTTGGACAATACATTATATCACTAACAATAAATACAATATTAATTGATATTTTTTAACATAGTTTCAAAGGCTAAATTTAGCTTGGACATAATATTTGACAATTTTGCAATAGATATTGGTTCATTAGAGTTGAAATTCACTTGTCATACATTCTTTTGACTAATGGTCCCCAATGTGACATTGTTACTTTTAACCCACCTTCATATAGTTTTATAAAGTTTGAATCTTATAGTTAATGCATATTAATCTCTCTTTGTAGGTAGAGACATTGACAAATAAAGTTTAAGCTTTTGAACCATTTGCAATTTTGCATATTAAAGCCTAAACTCCCAAGGCCTTTTTTCATCAAGAACCACTCAAAACAGTTGCCATTTCTATTTGTAAAGTGCAAAAAACTTTATAAATTTTTTTTCCATATCTAAGCGTAGAACCTAGCACTAGACTTGTATATGAATATGCGGAAGAAATTCTAGCCAGAAGCTTCACCTACAAACTTACAAAGATTGCATGATATGTGTGTTTAAAGTGAAATAAATAAGTTTTTTTGCACCTTTTGTGACTACATTTGAAAACTTTGAATCTTTTAAGCTTGAAAACTCCTTATTCTTCATGTTGAAAAATTGAATTGAGAATATAGCAAAAAGAATTCAAGAAAAATAAACACTTGATTCTCATTCTTTAAAGAATTGCTAAGTATAAGACACGAGATTCAAGGAAAAACAAAATGATTAATAGCTCTAACTAAAGATGGAAATGAAAATCACCAATTTCAGTGGCGAGATTGTTCTTGCAAGCTAACTAAACCATCAATTTTGAATTTATTTTTTTGAAAACATGTGAAAATTGCCGATAACAAACTTTCTCATCACTAATTCAAATAATCCAAATAGAATGAATCAAATCTTTCCATGTAGACTAAAATACTTTCTTTTAGAAATCAATTTTTTTCATCCCGTGATTTTCTTTGGGCTGCCTCATGGATTCCGTTTTGGGCTAAAAGGGTAGCATAACTTCTGCTCTCCGGCATCATTTGAAATAAAAATGGTATAATTCCCAGAAAGTGAATACGTTTTCCAATCTCTAAAAAGAAATTAAAAAAAAATCATATCACAAATTGAGACCGTAGGAGTGTAGGACCCTACCCTAAATCCACTTGGTCAATGCCCGAGGGGACAATGGGAGTTTAGAGATTAGCTAATCTCTGCATGCGGAGACAAGGATGAACGGTACGTGCGCAAGGTCAACCGATCTTGCCTGAAGTGCGTCGAAGCTGCCCCAACTCCTGTCCGTCCGTACGCAAGAATTGGAGGTTTGACATGCCGCTTGAGCTCAACACGTACCAGGAAGGAACGTGAATGCCATCAAACGGACCTCCTCACTTGCATTCCAACTGCATCTGCGACAGACGCAGGGCTTTACACCCTTGCAAGGATCTCTTTGGGCGGGCGGGAACAATTCACACCCTTACAAGAATCGATCCTTGGGGCGGGCGGGAACAAATCAGGACGGACAGAAATCCACGCTCCATTCAAAACGTTACTGGAACCGCGAAACTTACCTTTCAATCTGCTTACGAATGGCCTCGGTTGCATTGCATATATGCAGCTGCAAGTGGACTTACTTGATTGCGAATTCGACAGTCCGCACGAGCTTCAATTCCGTGAAGGAATCAAAATCCAATTCAAACACTGCATGTCGTCGAACATGCGAGGAATCTCTGAATATCGCGTGATCAGTCAGATTGCCAACTGCTTAAAGAGCTCACCAACGGAGCATTCATGCATCGACTTGAGCTCATATCTTCGATCACAGGCACCGTACGTGGGTTTCAAATTTGTGTTTTTAGACAAGCTATCGATCTGCGAATAGAAGAAACCACAATCAGTTCAATCGATCTGGTGCTGAGAAGTTCAAGAGGTCCATTTGTTTTAATACAACTTACCAGCCTCTTCGATTCCAGCTCGGTCGATCGATCGACACCGTACCAATTGCAATGGCTGGTGCAGGCGATGGAGGGGATTCCAAGTGGAAGCCTCCGAAGCGCTTCGAGGATGTCCATGACGAAATCTTGAAGAGCGGCGAACTCTGTCAGATTTCGATCTAAAGGAGCCGCGGACTCTGCTGAATTAATACCGCTATGATCGATTGATTGATTTTCAGTGCATACCTGATCTAGCTGATGAGACGTCCATGGAATTGACTGATTTCCGTGCGTACTTGAGGTGGGAGCATCGATTACTGAATATATAGTCATGAAAGTTATGGAACTGTTATTTTTTCCTATTTCTGAAACCCAATCCATTGCGAAAACGTTAGTCATTTCCCTTTGAATGGGTTGGACCCTGGTGGGAGAATACTCAAACTACTATTATTTTGTATCCCGAAGAATAAGCTAGTGAAGCACCTATGGTTGTAACTATTGCAGCTTGCTGCAAAGGTACAGTTGTACAGTACATGCTTCCACGTACATCTCTTCAATACAATAGTGGACACATTGTCCAATTCATTTATTAACTGCTGATTGGCATCACTGTGTCAGGCTCATTGGGGTTCTTCTCTTGGAATGAGTTGCCGGGAGTTAAAGTCTTCAGTATTTGGGAGTTGGATTGAATCATTATGATTTTTAAATGACACTGACGAATTCTCGAACTTACACCCACAATTTAGGTGCATTACACTCAAACATTTATAATTAATTGCCCCAACTTAGGCACGATATACTGTATGATTTTGTTGTGATGAACATTGACCTTGGATCGGACGTAGTGGATCACTACCTGTATTCACCAGTGAAATACAGAAGTCCATGAACATAATTAGATATTCCATTTTCCATAGTAGTGCGTGCAAATTTTACAGCTCGAGGATGGAATACCGACAGCCGGGAATTCCATAGACGTCGATCGATCTGTGAAATTCCACAGGAACACTAAGGAATTGGGTCTTTGGGCATTCTGGACTTCTATGGTGCGTGATTGATCGGACTTCAATCTTTTCACTGACAACTCATACCTTAATCAGATGGCCGTGATGGAGAACCTCAAGAAACTACACAGTTACCAATTGCCAAATCATCTTAGGTTCATGTATGGGTGCATCGCTCACAAATGCACTCCATCGAATTGCAGGTTCAGTCAACGTAACGACAGTCGAATTTCAGTTTACTAATAAAGATGGCAAAGTTTGAATGTGGGCAGCGTGGCAAGTGGCTATGATAATGGTTCACTAAGTGTGCGGAATGTACCGTTTACTGTCGTATACAGAAAGTAATACTAAAGGAAAACTTTCTAAATTATTTGAGAGTCCGACTAACAAAATATATTCATTTGCTAATTCTGCTTTACATTTTAGTAACTCTCGCAACATCAACACATTCAATTTTTTTGGAACCCTGCGGTTCTTATTTCCCCCAAAACACTACAGTCAAATGAGATATGGTTATATGTAGATTTGGCCCGGAAACACTATAGATGTAAGATCCATCTTTCACTTTAAAGAAAAGTCCAAGCCCTCAAACCATTGAATGTTCAAGCAAGGGAAAGAAATAGAGACCATAGATTGAATTGAAAAAAAGATAGCTACAATCACTACTACCTAAGGTGGAGGCACCTTAAAGCGTCCTTGCACCCAATGCCGTCAGTATCTTTAGAGGGGTGTCATTCTAAAACGCAGATGTGAGTCATGCTTACATGACTTAATGGTGTTAGTCAATAATCATAAGTGCTGTTAAGCTTACGTACATGCAACTTCTGAAATGACTTCCATTTATGGATACTGACGGTATTGGGTGCAGGGATGCTTTAAGGTGCCTCCACCTTACATGACAGAGTCAAATAAATTGGTCAAATAGATACTTACAAAAGATATCCAATTACTTTCAAAAAGGACAAGTACTAGACAATCAACTTGGTGTATAGTTTAACATTTCTTCAAAATAATCTCTTGAAGATCCATCAATGGCATATATATGTATTCCTTGAAATAAACTTGTACATCTAAACCATACATACAAAGAAGAATGTGCTCCATTACACACTGAACAATTCTAAAGCACGTACAATAATCCCACTAATATATATTGCACAAATATTTATTAAGTGTATGTTTCAATTCAAATACAGACATGATTTGATCTTAATTAAATTGATTTGGTAGCATAATTGATGGGGAAGGAAGGATCCATGTTGATGCTGCACTTTCCACAAGGATCACTAGATCTCATAATGTTTGTCATAGAGACCTCCCAATATAAACTACTAAACGAAAAGCTTGTGAGTAAAGATCATCTCTTTCTACGCATTCCTTGTGTTTGTAGGTGCCTTGTGTAATCATCTCTTACGTTCAATAGTACTATGAGACATTGTAGCCATATATGCAACCTACATTTCCTTGAACATTGCGTCATTTGCTATTCAAGGATGAATACTTTAGCGTGTTGCACTATCTCAAGAAAAGTGTAAAATTATCAATGATTGGACTCCAGGATGGGGTTGCAAAATAAGGTGCAACGACTCCCATTCTTAAATGGACTTCGAAGCTAGCTTCTCATGAGATTGAGTTGTAATTTCAATATAACCAATAAATGATACAAGGTTACTTGTGCAATCTCATCAGAGCTTTTTGTCCCCAAAGTCCAAGTCTAATAAAAAAATTAGAGTAATGTTAAGAGTGCCATAGCTAGCAACACATAGTGATTAAGCTAACTTAAAATATCTACCTATCTATGTAATGATAATACAATTACAACTTCTTTATTTTAAAAACTGAGCTAAGACAAGAATTTGTCGAAGTCCATCATAGCCAATAGCATGCATTGATCAAATCTACTTTACCTCTAAAGCTCTTTACAACTCTCCAAATTTGTAGAATTGCAAAGATACATTATAAAATTTGATAGGTGTTGTGTATAAAAGTTGCGGATTATGCATTTTGGATTCTATCTATACAATTAGATCATTGATTGCTATGACCATTGTTTTTGTATAAAATTTGAAAGTTAAAATTCAAATTTTTTTTGAATTTGATTACAAATAAGATATTGACAATCTATGAATGGAAATTGTTGCAATGGATTGAAATGTTATATTCTACGTATAGTGATTTTAGAGATTTTTTGGTTGTTTAATTTTATGAGTTGACTTTTTTAAGATCACTTTTGAATTAAGATATTAGAAATTTGTTGCAAATCATTTCAACATGAACCGAGGCATATGTACAATTTTCACAAATCATTCCCTTAATCCCTTTCTAATCAATTCACGTACGCATAAAGTCAACTTCGGTCCCAATAAATCTATACTAAAAAATCCACATTGCAAAAAGTGCATAACGGATGAGAAAATAAAGTTTGATTCTACACATCATCTAAAATATGGATGGTTGGTCTTTTAGGGGTTAAAACATTTGTCAGTCTCTTGGATGATAATTTAATTGTTTGCTTGTTCAAACTAGTTGATAATAATTTTTCAAAATCCATTTTAATCTTTATTATGTGGAAATGATTACATTGAAATGACAACCCCAACGTGGTGAGATCTTTTTTCCGTTTGGGTCCCCAAAGTCCATGTCCATTTAAGAATTGGAGTCAACTTATTGGTTAACCCTTAAGCGTGCAAGGAGCCCCGTGGAGTCATGTTTGGTTGTTTTTCAATCAAATGCTATTTTTTATTTAGTTCCTAATTCCAAATGAAGCTGGTCCCAACTAAGAAAGTGTGTGGGGGCTATCTTCTTCTTTCAATTCCAATTTACCATTCTTCAAAAATTGTTAAAATTGCAATTTTTACAACACTTTAAAGCTCAAACCCCCTAAACTTCCAATATACACTACAGAAAAGAAAAATCTATTGAATTTCTATTTATGTAAGCTCAAGAAGCATGCCACCTATATCTTACTATTCATCACTATTATTTGCATTTTCCCTCAAAATTTCATATCATTTAAAGCATTTTTGTAGTTACTATGATTTATACAAGAAAAACAATTTGAAAAACCTTATAAATTCCAATTTTATTTACATAATTATGAAAATACTAGCGTAGCTCAGTCTAACAATAATTTATATGAGAAGAAAAACTATTAAAGGAATATAATATATTTTAAAATGTTAGAAATTGATGAATTGAATGATGCTTCAATGTAAGAATGATGCTTCAATGTGTTGCAAAATCTACTAATTTAGGTTGCACACCAAGGATTTGGGGGAAATTTATGAAAATCCTTGCAAAGAAAATCCACAATTTCCTTTTGCATAGAAATTCTTTGGAAGATCCCTCCATGATGACATTAGAACAAAGGAAAGCATAGAAACTAGAAAATACTTGCAGTAAAAAACTACAGTATCTCTAAAGCAGTCGCATGGAATTTTAAAAGAGTCCGCTGTGATGAGCAGCATTCTCAGAAGTGGCTAAATTTTGCTCCATTGCTACTTAAAATTTGTAGTTGCTAAAAGTATATTGGAAAAAATCCTTGAAAAATTTAAATTTTAGCCACGATTGCAACAAACAATAGAATTTGATAGCCAGTGTGTAACTTCCTCCACATTAGAATTAGCGTCTATTTAGTCCGAATGTATTATAATACTCCCTATAATTCTTTACAACTTGAAAAATCCTTTCTTTTTTGTTTTTTTAAATACTACTCACTCTCAAGGTAGCCAAAGTTGATGCCCGTTTGTCTTGGAGGTAGCATATTGCACTAAATCCTATTAACTTATGTAGCATGTTGCACTAAATTCTGTAACGTAGTCCTGAGATCACTGGTGATGAGTCCATTCATGTAAGGTAGAACTGCCTATCACCACGCTGATTTGCAATCTGAATATTCTGGGGTCATTTCCAAGAAGGGCACATATTTTTCAGAGGTGTGTGCTTGTTTCACGAATCGAACCCAACTGGAATTATAATTTTCCAATCAAAATTGTAATTTCTGTGAATTTTAGAAGTAATCAGCCTGAAATTACAAAACCGCCTCTAGAGTGAAGTCATAACACTCCCTAAACACCCCATAATCGCCATCTCATGTATCTATTAGCATTGAAGTTTCTACCAATCAAACATTGACACGCCACCCATTTTGATATAAATATACTGAAATTGTCAGAAGTTAAGAGGGATTTGAATAATTTCAGGGCAGATTTGGATTAAGTCACTGTCGAAATTGAGAGCAAACCTAGCTGACGGAATTGGGAGGCTGACGGAATTGGGAGGCTGACGGAATTGGGCAGACTTAGGGCCGCTTTACACCTAGAGGCCGGGCCAATTTGGTGTGTCAGAGGTCAAGAATCATGGCTTGTGATTGGTTGAAAGGCTTGAATCAGCCTCAACCCCTTTACACTTAGAGGCCGGGCCAATTTATTATGTCAGAGTTTTTTTCCCTCAAATAGATGATCTGACATGGCCCGAGCATGGCCCCAGCTTGTTGAATTGGGTGCACCAAAAATGGGAGCCCAATTCAAGGCCAATTCTTGGCCTGAAGGCCAATGTCAGATTTAATGAGGCTGACTTCTAACCCAAGAATGGGCTGAAATTTTGGGCAATTGGCTTGGTGAAAAATTGGCCTGGCCTCTAGGTGTAAAGCGGCCCTTACCTTATATGTATCCCCAGCCCACCTTTTCATTCATTAACTGTCAGCCCAGTTTGATACTTCCACATGTCAATATAATCAATGTTGTTCACAGCACATGTCAATATATTCAATGTTGTTCACAGCAGCAGGTGTTGGTGCCACTGACCATAGTTGGATGCTTTGATACATGAGAACCTTGCTCTGAAACCAACGCGGTCATGTTGAGGCCAAGGTGGCAGTGCCTGTGGTCAAGGTGGTAGTTCATTTAAGCGGTAGATTAAGAATACGTACCTTACTCAGTCACCGTACTCTCACTCTCTCTCACCCAATCAATGTCACCCAGTCGGCCAGTCATCCATAATATGAGGCGTTTTGAACCTTGCTCCACACCCCTAGTCATGCATGTTTGGGGCTGACGGGCATCATAAGATTTTGAGCGATCGAGTAAGAATAGTGTTACCCACCCACTCACACGGCAACAGTCAAAATTTTCCTCAACTAACTACCGGTAGTTCCGTGAGGCTATATAATAGATCTGCTTCTGCTCAGCATCTCAACTCTCAAGTCACACCCAGCGCTGAAAGATTGATCTAGTCTGTTCGAGATCAAGCAGCTTGTGATCTCCCCAAGATGGCCCATCTTTGCACGGGTGTGCGCAAGGCCGCTGGCTCCGGTGCTTTCTACTACGACCACAACAGTGTGAACACGATCGACGTGCCAGTGGGGCAATGCGAGGGGACCTACATCCTCCAACCAGCGGAGCTGAGCGAGTACTTCGGCGTGGAGCCCGACCGCATGGGGAGGCTCCCGGAGTACCTCATTGCGACGCATCTCAACAGCACGTGGAACTATGGCAGGTCCAGCTCCACAGGACGCTCGTGGTGGGACATCACGGGGGAGGTAGTGGCGTACAGGCCCATCGAGTGGGTGCCGATCGTGAAGGAGCTCAGGACCATCCCCGTCAACGTCTTCAAGACCGAATCCACCAAGACCACCACAGAACTGACGGTCTCGTCGGTCTTCGGCTCTGTTGACGCTTCGTTTACCTTGTCTGGAGGGGGCGGCTGGGCGGGCATGAAGATGGAAGCCTCCACCACTACCACGGTGAACGCGACCTACGAAAAAAGCAAGGAGGTGAAGGAGGAGATCGTGGAGAAGGCCGAGCTGTTCGGGAATGCGGTGATCAAGGAGCTCGTGATGGGCATGTGCCTCAAGGTGGAGCGAGTCTACGAACGCACGGTGAAGCTCTATCTGAACGATGAGAAGAAGTCTGATTCTCTCACTTGGGATGGACCTGAGTCATGGAAAGGTCTCCATGTTCCTGCAAGTGCCATCCGAGACGTGAGTAACCTGCAGTTCCACCCCATCCGTATGACGGGATCTGGGCATAGTGATAGTTTGTGGATCCAGGCCCTGCCAGTGTTCGACACGACCACGAAGAAGCTGACGGACATGCACCTGCTCCTCAGCAACGCCGGTTGGGTCGATTGGTATGTGTACCCTGGGAAGGGGAGTCCTGTAACAAACAGGGTGGACATCTTGCCCATCCCTGACGGGGCCAGGACCCCTGTAACCACATTCATTGCCGTCGGGTCCAAATCAACGATCCCAGACCTACTTTCGATGGATTCGCCAGAAGGCTATTTCTGTGCATAATTGCGGGCTTTTCCAGCGACACCTAATTCCATGGGTGGAAACTAGTTACTATTTTGAAGTGCAAGATATAGTATTGTGTGTAAATTTTTTTTTGCAAGTAAAGTGCAATTTGCGATACGTATTATTTTGAAGTGCAAGACACTGTGCTAGTGCCTGAGTTTGCAGTGGCTGCAAATGCTATACAAAAAGAAAATACATCGAATGAATGTGCGAATTGTTGTACAAAGCCAGAGCACCAAATTTTTTTTGAAGTTGAATGATACATGTCTTTTTCAATAAGTTCCAATCAAATACAAACACAAAATTTCGAAGTTGAATGACACATCTTTATTTCAATGAGTTACAATCAACTTACAATCAAAGGAACCAACCTAAATACAATCAAAGTAAACAACCTAATCACAATCAAAGTAAACAACCTAATCACAATCAAAGTAAACAATCAAATTGCACTAATAAGGGAATTGAACCCTCTAAGACTGCCCATTTTGCAGTTATAGTGATTTGCAACACACAACAAACAAAACACATTAGAAGCATTAGTACCCTAAACTAATTGGCAATAAGATTGCTAAATCGTGGCAGGTCAATCACAGCAACTCCTCGCGCACATGGAGCAGATCAGCAACAGCTCCACCGAGACCTCCAAAACACCCACGGAAGACAAGTCGAAGCCATAAAATCGTGTTGAAGCTTGATGTAAGGTTTCATGAGTTTCAGAGCGTGCTTGACCTCATGAAAACTAAAGAAAACAAATTTTTTTGAGGATACTGCTCCTTCGCTCCAGATCCGCTACACTGTTATAGCTTTTTCTCACACATCCCCTTGTCGGCCAGCCTTAACAGCTCTTTTCCATGATTCTATCGCTTCCTTGTAAGGAAAATCATCAAGTAAAAAGAATTTCTGGCCAAACATGCGCACAACTAGGGGCAAGTGTTTCCCTAACCTATTCCGTTGACATGATTTCAGAAATTTCAAAGTGGAGAAACATCTCTCATCTTCCATTGAGCCAAGAACTAAGCAACAATCTATTTGTGCAAGCTTAAAATATTCCGAGATAAGCTTAGAGAGATGATGGGACTACGAAAGCTTACACCACAACTTTACCACAGGGTTTATATTGAACGGTGGACCACAGTCTGCATCCACATTTGACCTCATCGCCACTTTAAACAAGCCCGCCTGGTTGTCAAGTGCTGATGCTGAAAGCATCTCTGGAACAGTGTATGCCTTACCCACGGCATTCAAAGGCCCTTGGTTCATTACCCTGGCTGAGCAATAGAATTGCTTCAAAATAGACAAGTGGTGGGCGAAAGTTTGCTCTGCCCCATCCTAGCGCCAGTACTGTGGATAAACAATCCTGAAAGCATCCAACAGTTCCTGCTGAGGAAAACGGTGATCAAGTTCATCACACAAGCACTGTGCAATCTCTGCATGCAAACAAAGCAAGATGCATTAGAAAAAAAAATCGGCAAGTGATTCAAGTATGCCATTCAAGTAATAAAAAAAAATGCAAGAGAAGAAGAAGCCTTGAAAGTTGAAAGGCAAACATTGAAATATAAAAAAAAAAATAAGCAAAAAAAAAAATGGAATATGAAGCAAACCGGCGTCACAGCAAGGAAAGACAAAAACAAAGCATATTTCACATAAAGAGGAAACTTACCAGAAAATTGCCGCTCAATGTTGTCCTGGACACGGTTGAATTCTTGCCGGGTCACAAAAAGATGGTTGCCAGTTGCCTTGTCGTGACAGCGGGCATACATAGTACCATGGCTGAAATCAAAAAGTAAGTGGACAATTCTACTATCTCCTGGCAAAGGACGCCACTACAAAGGTATTTCGGCACAGGACAGTGTCACCAATTCGTTGTATCGGGGAAAATCAGCCTTTTGGTATGCTGTGGAAGCATTTAGAAACATTCTCCCCAACTCAACCTGGCAAATCTTAATAGCTTGTAAGAAATCACAAATGAAGATATCACGCGTCTGTGACAGCTTGATCAAGCAATGCACAACGTTTACAAGTGGAATAAAGCAAGCCAGAGAAAGCAAGAGCTCAACATTGGCAAGTGAATCGAAGTTATCAGCGACACCAGGATGCGGTTTGTGACCAGCAGAGGCGGTCATATCTTGCGCCATTTTTACCAAAAGAGTGCGGTACTCGGACATGATTCTGGCAGCCGGGCTTCTCATTGATATCCACCGTGTTTCCGCATTTCTAAGCATTTTGTTTCCTTTAGTTTCCATGAGGTTAGCAAGCTTCTGCAATTCAGCATGGCGCTTGTTGCTTTTGCAAAAATAACTATAAACGGACTGGAAAAGACCTTCAAGATGGGACACCATAGGAAATTTCGAAATGGTCTCCACCACAAGGTTAAGACGATGGCTGACTCAACTTGCACCGATTAGAAAGGGCGCCCATTTCTCACAAATCTGGATGGTAACTCCCGTTTTCAATCCTTAAAATGTAGAGACCCCATTAGCTCCAAAGCAAACTAATTTAGAAGCGATTTCCTCATGAGACAACCCCCCTTCCCCCAACAATGCATTCATGATTACCTCTGTAATTGGACCAGCAGTACCGCTGTCTGCAATGTAGGACAAATGCAGCAAGTGCAACACCTTCTCCCAACCATCCATCACGTAAACGTGAACACCAATCCACGACGTTGAATCCATAGCAGTAACCTCGTCAGCACTAATAGAAATGATACTAGCAGCCTGAACAACGCTCCTCAAAGCACCAAGAACTGACTCATGCAAGTGCTCACTCATTTCCCAGCCGGTTGTCTCCGACCAATGCTTTCTGGGAAGATTTTTTACCTTCAGTTGCCGAAGCAACTACTGTTGTCGCTCGTAGTCACACATTGGGCGACCATTAGCAAGAATGTGGAAAAGGGTAGAGAATTGCACTCCCTTCCTTTTCAGATCGGCTTCAAGACCTCCAAGTAACTGCTTAGTGACAATGCCCGCTTGCTTTCGGGTTGCCTACAACATGCACAACTGCAAGTGTTTGTAGAAACGTTTGACAAACATGTCGCTTTTCTTCAAGTGCGGCAAGGGAACACCATCTTCACGGCAGGTACGCTTCCCCTCGTGCTTCTCCAAATTGTCTAATTTAGGCACCATCACCTTACGCCGCCTCGTGATTGTTGTGCAGCTACGACAGACCACGCCCACCACATCGCCATTTGAGTTGAAGTCTCCCTCAGCCCACGCAAAACGACAAGCCTACACCTCCTGCCAACGTCGGGTGATTGTGCTAGGGGCGACCTTGGCCTTCTTCCGCCCCGTTGCAGCCCCTTTCCGGCCTCTCTTTCCCTCCACCGCAGGAACGTCACCGTCGTCGTTGAGGGTGCTTGGCGAGACAACAGTCGCCTCCAAAGTTGCGCCAAGCGGCAGCACAGCACATGGAGGTAGCTGCGACAGGTGAGTCTCTGAGACATGAGTAACCTCCACGTCCATCAGTAGAGCATTGGGCATCACATATTTGCCCAAACCACTCGTGTTTCGGCTGGAGCCAAAGGTCCGAACACGAAAATTCTCTGGCAAGCGCAAAGGGGGAGCCTTCGGAAGATCGGATAATGAAGGCAGCCTGCAGTCCTGCACCCAAAACACCCCAAGCTAGTAGAACCCGACAAAGCAAACACTCAAAAATGCAAACAACAACTGCCAAAATCGAAATTCTCAGCGAACCCAGAGCCCAGAGGTTGATCGCAAGATGCGCAAGACGCCACCAGCAACAACAACTCGCAAAGTAAAGACCAGCAACAACAAATTGCAAATTGAAGATACACAATGTGCAAAGGTAAGGTGAAAAATGCAGATGCACAAATCACAATGGAGCTGTGGTTATATTTGTGGCTAATCCGATACTCTGATCACGTTCAAGGTTTTTTATCCATTGCCGCATTCAAAATTGTGAAGCCGCCTGTCACCTTGACTGCCTCATCCCGCCTCCATTCCCAAATTGCAATAAATGCAGGAGAACGTGAAGATTGAATGTTTAACCTCCAAATCTCGCCAAATTACACAACAGCAAGGAAGTGGCGCAGTATTGGCAAATTTGACATTATTTCCAGGGCAACTTTTCCAGCGCCATTCAAAGGCCAAATGCGGAGGGAAACTAAATTTCAAATACAAACTTCAATGAAGACACAAATCTCCATGAGCGCCAAGGACAGGCCAACGACAACGATGGCAGCACGTCGCCAACTTGCCACTCACACCAAATTATTGCTAAACCGGATCCAAACAATGAGCAATTAATGCGAAAAAACACATTTGAGTGCAAGCAGATGCGCTAAATAGGTGGGGTTTTGGCAGAGGGCGCCAAACCCTAACCTTGCTAACCTCCACCCTATGATGGAGCCGCCTGCGAAACTGATCGACGGCACAGCAGATGCAGCGCTACCAGATGAAAAATATTTAGTCATCCCAGGCTATTGCGGACAGTGGATGATAACTAGAATTGCGACATCTTGCGCAGCAGCCCGGTGGATTTTGCTCAAATTTTTTTTTAAAACAACATTTCTCCCATGTACATTTCGCACATGTACATTTTGGGTAGAAAACTGACGCAATTTAGCCAATTTGGGGATCACTGGTCCAAATCATCTGGAGTAAACAGAAAAATGCAAGGGTCCGTTCAGCGAAATAGGAACCCTCATTTCCAGCATATGCAATGGTTTTTAAGACTCTTTGTTGTTTCTGTACTGTAATTGAATGATGTGATTAGCGTCGCTGATTTTTCTCATTTGTTCTTTCAATCTGTAAGTTACTGAATGCTCTCATTACTTGCATGTGCAACTTTTGATTCAATCCACTCGTTTTTTTCAACTTCATAGGCACGATTGAAAGTTTGAAACCCCAGCCTTCGGCATTCGGTTCTCTATTTCTACAGGGCTGGCTCATTTCGACTGCACTAACGAATTCTCTCCGGATCCCAGTCTGTCACTATCACAGGAAGATTTCGTGGCATTAGCCCCTGGGGCTAAAGTTTTGGAGGGGTCTAAACTGCCCCACTTTAGACCCCAAGGCTTAAGCCCGCATGAACTTTAGCCGGGCCAAGGTGGGACATTTTGGGGTCTAAAGTAGTGTGAAAAAAAAAATCCGAGATTTTTCAAACACTTTGTACAAGGGGGCTAAAGTGGGGGCTATTCCTCAAAGGATTAGCCCCGGTTAACGTCACTAAATCTTCCTGTGTATATGTGCAGCTAGCTAGCGGCCTATCCTTTGAACGTTAACGTATCGATCGAGGTAGCTATCAATCTTGTACGTACTGCCAACGATTCACTTCTAGCTCGATTTTGAAACTACTGATCGAGTAGATACTTGTAGCTTCTGATGAAACCACTAATTAAAACACTTCTTGACAATGTTGAAAGTATCACTGTGATTCGGGTGACAAGATTTTTGCCGATTCTTGATGTTTTAATTCGAATCAAGCGTTTGTAGTTCAGATATGGTATAGATATTGTTATAATACAGATATAAGTATATGTACTATAAAGATACAAATACGGTACGAGATACGGTTTAGGGTACAAGATACGGATACGGGTGGGATATACTTGCCACCCGCACCCCCACCTGAAAATTACAAGAGGTGGGATGTCAAAAATAAAAATTAATTAAAAAATTTTGAGCTCACGAGTTTTTAGTTTTTTTTTGAGCTTGTTGTGACAATTTGTTACAATGACAATGACACAATGAGCAATGAGCTCAAAAGTGGCAGTAGATGCTATTCCCAATAACTTGCATATTAATACACCTTGCATAATTTTAAAATTTAGAGCTAGTTAGTATAATCATTCTTGAAGGACAAGTTGTCTTATTAAATTAGTTTGAGTAGTAGAATTGTTATCAAATTATTATAGGAATTGTGGCTTAAAAGTCAATGAGTTACAATGCCTAATGAAAATTTATGAAATCTACACCTTAAATTAGGTTGTTTTGTTTTGTTTGATATGTGGAGACATGGCATGTTCAAAGGCTACAAAACAAAGCCCTTGCATTCCTTCGTGCATAAGCTTTATATTTGTAACAAGAATGCAACCTCTCACATATTAGTGTAAAAGTTCATGAATATCAATTTTTTTTTAAATCACTTTTATTTTACTATAATGTGGCAACAACACAAGGTACATTAGTATGCATATTCTATTCCTATCCGTAAACTAGAATCCGTCTTAACTTTCTTCTCATTAATCAAAATGGAATGGTTCAAAGCTTTAGACACATATATAAATCTAGAAAATCAATTTTAAATTTTTGTTTTTTAAAAATGTGATTTTTTTAGTTGCTCAAGCTGCTTAGGTTTAGAAAGAAACTGCACATCATTCAATAACTTTTTAACCATCATGTAGTCAAAAGTTACAAAAATTGTTGTACCTTGAAGCTAATCCTTGACCACATGTTGTATGAAAATATCAAAGGAAAAAAATGGAAATTTTGTTTTTGTTTTTGAAGAGTTGCTGAAAATTCCTATGTTGCCAAAAAATATTCTTTGGTCTTTTAGGGATAAAAATTCAATTGTCTTTTTATACAACTCAAAATTAGTGTTGCTTCTGAGAATTTATAAGAAACTATAGTGTCAAAAAGCTATTACATGTTCAAGTCACTACATTGATTTGTCCTAATTTGTCCTAATAGTGAAGGGAGAATTACTATACAGTCACCTAGAAAATTAGTTTCACTATAAAATTTTACCTTGTAGATTTTGGTATGAGATATATAGTAATAATTCAAACTATACTAATTCAAAATAGTGCAAGTTTGATAAATTAGTGTCCTAATGTCCCACACACTATTATTAGGACAAATCAATATACTTTTCAAAGAAAGTATCTTTGTTTTACATAAATACTCTTCTATGAACATTGGAGCATACTTATGAACAACCACATGGATGATCATTATGTTAGTTCTTAATACTTTAAGAAGAAGGTATGTTCGCACTTGGTGTTAAAGATGATGCTTGCAATTTCAATTCGGTCTAGACGTAGGTCTACATTCATTCGTAAGACCCTCAGTAACAACACTTATTAACACCAAGTGCAAACATACCTTTAGTCCTTGCCAACAATGAAGGCAAATTGTTACCAGCAGAGACAAATTGAAGTAATCTCACAACTGTCACCTCAAGAGCAAGTGTCGAGCGCTTGATGGGTCTTACACTGGCAATGAAAACGAGGTTAATGCAAAGATTCTTTTTTTTTCCTTCTTCTTGGTTTCTTCGCTCGGATTAGCATAGTTTTTGAGTCTCCTCGATGCAATAGGGTTGCGCTTCATACTCTTCAGCGTCTTTGCATTAGTATTTAGTTTTCTTGCCAGTTACATTCAAGCAATTTGAATTTGTGAAGTAGTGGGTTCCCTGCATTGTTGTTACCGTCTCTGTGATCCTATTATTCCATTGCAACCGCCGGATTCAATGCCCATATAGTCTCTTTCTTGAAGCATAATAGCCTTTGGAATTGTTGTGTCATGTGAGAGCCTTTGATCGGTATCATTTCATTGAGTTTTTTCTGGCACCTTGGATTTGTGGTGCTCACCCAAGAGTTTTGACCTTGTGGATGCTTGGGTTTTGTCCTAGAAGAGGAATACTGGCTGGTGTTTATGTTGTTATGTATCAGATTGATGTGCAATCGAATGATTCACGCCATAATCTTGTAAGCTTTGTATCTGTCAATCCGATCTAGTTGAGCTTTGAGGACTTGTAGGGTTTGTTAATTTGTTTTTGTGGTTCTGAATTGTGCGTGTTGGGGTAGAGAGAGTTTGAGAGGGAAGACGCATATTAGAAAAGAATATTTTTGAGAAGGTAGGAGCGTAATCTTGCAGTACACTGCCTAGAAAATCTAGGTATATGCTGGAGCTTCATTGCTCCTTGCAGAGATATGAACATTTGCAGATTTTTGTGAGGGAAGTTCAGGTGTAAAGATGTGATGTAATTCAATTGTTGTGAGCAGGTGCTTCCTCCTTGAATTCTCAAAAGTCATCCTTGCAGTTTACACCGCAGCAAACTTGGCCATCACAAATCTTTGGTCGCTGTGCTTCTGTCTTTGTTGAGTACAGGTTCTTGCTCACTGTAATTTCCTCCTTTGTAGAGAGTATTGAAATCTCTCTTGCTATCAATTCAAACTTAAGCCAAATTGTTCACTGTGCAAGTATGTCTTGGTCTCAACATCTTTGTTCAATTTCGGTGGAAAGGGAAATTGGATCTGAATGTAACGCAGTTGGAATGAAAGAAATTGGAGACCAAATGAGTATATTGTGGGTTTCTAAAGCCGGAATGCGTAGGTGCTCTAAAGTCATCCGACTCTAAAATGTATAACACTGGTACATTGAATTACAACATTCCAAAAAATCCTCCTGTGTTTGGATAACCTAGGGGACACTTTTCTGGCATCCTGTCTGAATGTTTTTCTAGAATCTAATTTGCCTGCACCGATTTATCATTCTAATATGTAAAGAGCATCATTGCTCAGTGTGTTTTCCAATAGTCTGTAACTCAAATTCATTTGAGTAACTATTGATCATTCTCGTTCGCCTGCACAGACGAGGAGGTGGCGGTGACTTTGTGGTTGGTTTTGTTCTTGGTGGGGTGGTCTTCGGTGCCTTAGGCTACGTGCTTGCACCCCAGGTAAATTTCTCCGTGTTTGTATACTATTGTGAATGACATAAGAGTGGAATTTAGAGTTCAATAACAATTTTTTTGGTTCTTTTGATTCATTACTCTATGTTGAGCTCATGGAAAAGTGGGTATAACAGTAAGTCTATTTGCTGAGTTGATAATTCATTGGTTTCACTGTCTAGTAAATTGTTTGTGAGAGCCTTGTTTTCGTCTGGTCTGCTTTGCTTCCAGTTCCGTTGTTAATGGGTGTCACAAAGGGATATAGGGATTAACTGGTTCTTGAACAAAGATTCCTTTGTGAACTTAGAGAACTTGCCGTACACTTGCACTTGAGGTGACAATTATGAGATTTTTTGAGGAGTTTTTCTTTGTGGGAAATCATGGAACTTCTTCTCTACAATAAGCCTTGAAGTTCTTTATCTTACTCAATCTTTGATATTTTGGGTTAAAAAAACACACTTAGGGTGTACTTTTCTTACTACAACATTATAACCACTGAAATTGATATTTTTCAGTGCCTAAACTAAATTTTTAACAATTTTATATTTTGAATCTTTTTGTACTTTTTCCTACTTACTATTTTTTCCCTATATGTTATACAATTCCAAATGATGTGATATTTTCTATGCATATAGGCAATTTGTCTAGGAAAAAGAATCAGAAGAAGCGCTACCATTTTGTACATTTTTTCATAGGAAAGTAAGCTTGTAAAGTGCAGCTGCCCTGGTTCTCGCTAGGAAAAAGAACTGAGTCAAGTGAAATTGAATGCATATAATTTGCAATCCACGCAATGGAAATTTCTGAAATTTTGACCACATGTTGTTAAGACAACAAACTACAAGATCGTATAGTTATATGTGCCAAAACAATTTTTCCTTCGAAAACTTGGTACTTATACTAGAAATGGCAATTTGGAAGTTTTTTGGTTGAAAGCATAGTGAATGACTTTATGAGGTTCATGAACCCATGTGGGATATTCTCGGGGGGTGCACTGTACATAGTGTCTTTTGGTAACGTGCGTTCAAGGCCCTATAAGAGGGTGGCTATGTAGGTAAATTTTTGTAATATCTATAGGGCTATATTTACCTAAATTTCTAAATTGTGAAGATTAAATGTACCCTAAGCTTCATTTAAAAAAAGATCTTGTGATATTTTTGTGGACTTTATGTTCATTATAAATACATGAAGTCACAAAAATGAGTTCATATACCAAACGGTCCTAATAAAATTATGTTTCAAAAACTTACATACAAAACTTCATTTACAAACAAAGAGTGATTTGGGGGTTTCCTATGCACGATGTGGTCAAGGGCAAAAGGGATAGTCAAGGAACATGTGGTTCCAAAGTGAAGCTACTCTATAATAGATATTATAAGATATACGATACATACATTTGAAACAAAAAATATGGATAATCTCAAGAACAACGCAACAACAACATGCAATCAAACAAAAAACAAGTAGGAAAAATAACATGGTTGGTATCAAAGTGGAATTTGGCGGTAGTATGGCCTTGGCAGTACTGAAACAAAAACCAGTATAAGTTTAAACTCCTTTAATTCCTAATGCAGTTTGGAGATCAATGACGGGTAACATACGGTCAGGGTAGAGGAGCCGTTGGGGTGTACTTTGCAAATTTGGGGTCTGTTAGGAGTGGAGTAGTAATTCAACATTTTTTTGAAAAATCAGAGCTGTTGAAGATGATAAAACCACAAAAATCCCACAAGTAAGGGAGGTGCGTAAATAATTTCTGGAAATTATAGTATACCTAAGTATTCTCAGCACTCAAACTGTATCCGCAAGTCTGCCGGGATCGACATGCAAGGTAAAGGACTAGTGCCTGTCCGTGTTCTGGCGTTCTTTGTCATCTTTTGCAAGTCTTTCGTGCCACAAACTGCCAGTGGAGAGGTCAATAAATGAAGGCTATAGCGGTTGTCTAATCCAAGTACTGATATGACAACTTCTACAATAAATACGTGGACCAATGCAGGACGCCAAAATTTTGGGAGGATTCTAAGGCCGTTGTTTGCTGAAGTCCACCTACTGGAAAGTGATTTACAGTTGCCGCATGTTGAGCTCCTTCTCCTGGTTCCTTCATAGAATGCCTTCACTAATTTTGTGCTACCACCTCCACAGACTACACACCTCTTATAACTCCAATAAAAATCGAACTCAAGTTCAATGTCTAGTTGAGGCATAGATCAATGACTGAAATCACAAGAAATCATGCTACTAATTTCAAGATCCATGCGATTTGTAACCTCATGGCCGAGGTGACCACAACCTATCAACTTTGACATTTGCAACAAACTACATGAAAGAACTCAGATACGTGTCTCGTTGGAGTTTGATATCCACATGGTTGTTACACAATGAACCTCCCTTATTTCCTAATAAAATCTACAAAATTACCAAACATCTTCTCAATGGTTCAGAGGTCATCTCACTAAACTTCAGTTGACATTGAAGTCATTCATGATGACTACAAGATTGCTGGAGATTTTATATGTCCTCACTTCTAATCCTTGGATTTGGGAGATTTATGCCTTCAATTTCCACGTGGAACTAAGCTAGGTCATCTTCCCAATACAATAAGATTGTCAAACATAAAGCTTGCAAAAGCCACATACCAGTAGTCTTTGCTCCCTCCCCCGGCCTCCTCCTTTTCTTGTCTTCCACTACTGCATTGCATAGCATCCTCACTCCACACAGACAGACACATCTCTCACGTACCTGCTAATTTTTGGAACACCTCGGTCCACTGTTTCGAACACCTCGGTTTGCAAGTGCTGCACTTGAGGTTCCAATTGAGACACTGGGGATCCCAGATGTAGCAATTGGAGTCCCAGTTGAGATACTCAGGGCCCTTAAATGTAGCACTTGGAGCCCTAGTTGAGACACTTGGGGTCCCAATTGAGATACTCGAGGCCCTTAGGTGTAGCACTTGAGGCGCTAGTTGAGACACTCGGGACCCTAGGTGTAGCACATGGGACACCTAGATGTAGATATATAGAGGTATTTTTTGTATATAATAAGGCCATATTCATTATATTGAAATAGAATGTAGGTTATTGAGAAATTCATTAGAAAAAATGGTGTACAAAATAAAATAAAAATAATGCTCAAGTAGACATTCTGCAATGAGATTCCAAAAAATGGGATCATTAACCATTTATAACGAAATAGTGTTGAAGAAACATAGTGATTCATCACGGATCCGATCGATTCAAAGAAGACTAAACAAAATGCCCCACTTTCTCCACTCAAACAGTGGAAGAGCACTTGGTTGCAGAATCCAAGAAAACCTCCACTTTATGCTTACGGAAGGTGACGTAATCTCAACTACCACATACCGGCTGAGCCCGCTCCACATGCCTTTAGAACAATACGGTGTTTAGGACTTAGTCAATGCCATAGAATTCGAAGGACAATCCCTTGTATGTAGTGAAAGATGGAGACAAACTATTTTTAGTTGCGAATGCGACGATTGGTTGATTTTTCAAATTTTTTTAGGTTTTTCCATAATTAGCTTCATCGCTATGCCTCCAATTAAATAGTTCGGAGTATATCCAGCAAAACACTAGAAACAGGTCTAAAAAATTAGCGACCTTGAAGTGTAGGCCAATTTGGACTGATAAATGCAAAAGGGGTTAAATCCTATCAAAATACCAACTGGTCTGCATCAAACCTTAAAGCATTTCTACAACATACTTATAGCAGTAGCATGTACAAATAACTGAAATTTTAGGTTTTAGAGTTCATGAGAATGTAGCTAAAACTGCCTTTGCAAAAACTGTTGGTGTTCCAAAACACAGTAGAGATCATTTAGAGGATTGACGATAATTGCAAATAGTACAAGTTGGAGCACAAAACCTTGACCAAAAGTTCAGAAACTAGACCAATGCATAACTCTAAATGGAAAGGCCAGAACTAGTTTGAAAACTGAGTCAAAGAAGGGATTACAAAAACCAGGGTTGAGCAGTTCACTAAGTTTACGGCACCAAAATTCCCTGTCATCGTGGCAACGTCCACATCTGTAGATAGAAAACTGAATGAGCTTCAGGGAAGTACAAAACGCATTGACATTTAAGATGAATGTGGGGAGTTTTTAAAGAATAGGGTTGAGCATCATACCTCATCTACATGTCGGGGTTACCCACACATTAAAGGCATTGGCTTGCCCGTCTCCTCTAAGTACGTTTATTTTACGTTGCCATCTTCCTTGAAGAATTCGGCAAAGTTCATGTAGTTTTGGTGCCTGCAATTTGTCAAGAGCGGTGGTGTACAAGTTGTTGGGAATGTCAACCTCAACTGCCCAAGAGTATAGCTACTCAACATAGACACACAATATGAAAGCTTGGAGAGTAAAGACCACAGAAATCATGAAAATCGACAAGGGAATTGGTAACCAATTGATTTGTGCAAAATGAAGAGAGCCAAAAGTTTGCGTACCTTCTAGAGAACGCGACATCGAATGTAGGTGGATCGTGCCTTCACAAAGGTTCAAGCTGTGTAGTTTCCAACTGAACAATGCTGCAGTGCAGAAGCAACAAACACTAGAAGAAACTTGTGTTTTTTTTGACGCATTATTTTGGACGTCCACTTTTTTATGTTAAAATTCATGTTAAAACCAACATTTGAGTGCTTTTTTGATGTCAAAACTAACATCTTAATGTTATGTTTGATGTTATTGTTAACAAAAAAAAAGGACGTCTAAAAAAATGTATCAAGAAAAACACAAGTTTCTTCTAGTGAAAAGTGGGTGTAGTTTTCGATTGAACAATGCTATAACACAGAAGCAACAAAAGCGGGTCTACAAACAAGAGAAATAAAAATGAACCACATCACCTCGAGTGTAGAGGCGCCCCCTGTCCACCTTCCCAAAATACTCCGATTGTGAATCATCTGCTTCCAATGTCCACAACGTCACCTTCTCAGGGAAGATAGAAGCCATTCCCATAACTCAATTCTTGAAACCCTGAACCACCGTTATTCTCACCAGCATTGCTCAGGTCATTCAAGCCATGAAGTCCCACTTTGATCAATGCAGATTCTAAATCCTAATGCAAATTACTAAAAGCAAGTAGATGCAAGAAACTCTAAACCCACATAGTAACAAACATGTACAGTAATTTGCATGTGAACGTTGGTACAAAAACTTCAAATTCCACTCCCAATCTGAAACCTCTCACACGAAAGGTGTAATTTCATCACCCATCTAAACCATCGCTACTTTCATCCACCATTGTCAGTCCATGCTAACCTATTTCATCCACCTCCTTTAACAATATGTATAAACCCACCTTTCCTGCTCTGAACCAGCTTGTTATGAATGCCCATTGGGGCCTGAATAGGATACTTTGATAACATTTATCACTGAAACATGCCTCCAACACTAATCCTACAAATTTTTCATAATTTTTTTAATATTGGCGAGCAGTAACCCTATAAACTTTTCAAATTTAAAAAAAAAATATTGACAAGCCTATTGTAGATTAAAAAAATACCTAAATCTCAATAATATACCCTACCCTTCATTATTTATAAAGAATCCAAATCCATTACAATGATGCTAATTTATTTCTAAGTCATGTCAAAAATTTAGGACCAAGGCAATTATAATAATCCTTCGTTCGATTGCACGTGAACAAAAAAAAATAAGGAGTGTACCCCCCGAGGGGATATTAGAATGAAGATTAGTAGAAGCTAAACAATTCATACCTAGAGAAGTCAAACGCAAAAATTGTATTCAATGTAGAACTTTAGACTTCATGTAGGCATAGTAAAATAATGTAAGTTTATCAAAAAACTTTTAAGTAGGAAAAGTTATGGGATGCAGATGACATATATTTCCCGTCCACACCTTGTAGGTGTGTGAGGCAAAAAACATAGGAATTAGTAGCCGCACATGTTTGCTCGCCATTGATACCATCCACTTCCTAAATTCAATAACTTTGTCTATTTTGGGTTAAATTTAGTTAGTTTGTTTCATGTGTTGAGATCTAAGGAAGTAATAGACATCCAACCATGCTTTCATTGTTGTTGAAGAGCTCTTCGCAAGAATGGATGTAGGAACTTTGTTTCAAGGACTTGGATTCTACTGTATGAAAGTTGTTGAATTTGAGGAATAGAATGAATTCTAATAATGAAGTAAATTGTTCTTCGAAATGAATAAACTAAAACTACTATGTTTCATGTTCAAACGCAATGAAACGAAGTCCTCAGCCTACTGCATGCACTAAAATTTCACTTCATGTCAATTTTGTGACCTAAAGATATATGATGTAGAAGCTAGAATTTCTTTAAATTGAAAAGGTGGATACAATTATCTAGTCTCAGCATTCACTGGACACATAGTTGAACTTCTAAAAATAAATTGTATTTTTTATGTATTTTTATTTTTATTTTTTGAAAATGGTATCAAATATAAAAGATACCTTCGGATGTATAAGTGGATTGAGCATATAACAAATTTCATTTTGTTATATATATTATTGTGAACTTGTGAAATGGAAGATTTTACTTGTGAGTTTTGTGGTGCACGTCCATTTAGACATAAGAGAGCCTTGTCTACCCATTAGAGAACATGTGTAGGAAACAAAAGGCCACCTGTGGATCAAAATTTTGTTTTTGGATCTACATCAAGATCAACAGATATTCCTGAAGCAAGTGAGCCTCATGAAGATATTGAAAGTCTTAGACCTGAAGAGCCTCAAGAAGGTCCTCCACAAATAGAGCCTTCCCTTTTAGACTTAGACGAGTCAATGGATGATGTCGTGGATGCTAAATTATAGGAGTTTGCTCGAAATGAATCATCCAGATATTTACATGATTCAACTTTTAGCCTTGTTAATTGGATAAGAACAGTAAAACGAGGTGAAGGTATAAGCAATAGCGCTATAAATAGGTTGTTCACAAAGGTCTTACTTCATCCTAGTTTCAAACTAGAAGACATTTCCATGAAATCAGCATACGACATAGAGAAGTATGAAAGATCACTTTACAATGAAGTGGATGGCTGGAAGACTAAGAACATTAGTAGAAATATTTTGCAGTACCGTGATTCGTTGATTGCGTTGGAGTCCATTTTTGAAGGTCTTCATGCAGAATCAAGAGAATATTCAACACCTGGAACAACAAATTGGTGGCAGTCAATGCATGTGAGTCATCTTGCGAGTTGCCACTGCATTTGGAGAATTTGAAGTTGATGTTATTCATCAAATTAAAGGAAATTTAGAAGTTTATAAGCAATCCATACTGCAAAGTATGGATTCTGTTGTTTTTTATTACACTTTGTACAACACAAATGGAAATTCTATATAATTGTATCTATAAATTTGATTAGGAACATGTGAACCAAGAACACGAAAATGGCATTGTTGCACCACTTATATTTCACAGTGATAAAACATCATTATCAAGCGATAGGAAAATAAGTAGTCATCTGATTTATTTGTCCATAGCAAATGTATCATGCGAAGATAGATACTTTCCTGAAGGACATCGTTTATTAGCAATGTTGCCTACTTTCAACATTCAAGAACAAAATTCTTTGGAGCGCTTGCAAGCTTTCCAAGATTGCCTTACACATGTTTTACAACCATTGAAAGATGTAAGTTACAGGTTTGTTCACTTAGTCTTTGTACAATTAGATCACTTAAATTTTGGAGCATGCATTCCAGAGTTGAAGTACATGAAATACTATGTGCCAATGTTGAAATACAGTAAATTGTTGCTTGTACATTACAATTTGAACTACTAAGCAATGTGTTTTTTTGGTTTCAATGGAGTAACATTTGTTGATCTTTTTGGAAATGAGCAATGTATTTTTCCAAGATTGTATGCTTATGTGTGTGACCATGAGGAATCCTGTAAGGTAGGAAATCTTAAACAATTTCAATGTACTTGTCTGCTTAAGAAGGATGTTGACATTTGTATCATTTCATGGAGGTGAAGTACATTACAATAATAATAATTTATTGAACTTCAAATTGTGGATGCATGAATAGGTGACTTGTATGTACAACACAAACAAATGTAAGCATCCATGTAGCATGTGCATGTGTCCAACAAATGCATTAGTAAATGTTAGAGAACCAAATATTATTTAACGCACCAAATTTTCAATGAAAGATATTTAAGAAAGAATGATGAGAAGAAGTGCAAGAGTAAGGTTAACAATTTCTAAAGAGCACTCTCTTCATCCGGTGTGGGTGAGTCTATGAAGTACAACCCTTTGTTGACATACCACGTATTAGTTCTTCAAGAAAATTGTGTTCATTTTTCTCACTAAGAAGGGACAAATGGCATTCTCATTCACAAAATGAACGCATTTATTAGAAGTTGTAGGAAATCTCCCTTCATTTCTTTTTAGTGTTTTTCTACAATTCCCTTACAAATGCATACATCCACTAGTTTCATTTACATTTTCCTTGCGTTTGTTTAACATATGTATCATATGCTACAAAATAATCCGTATGTATTTAACTACAATGTATATAAACTTTTGTGTGGAGGCAAACGGGATACATGATTTTTAAAAGAAATAATAATATAATTTGATATTTGTTTTGCCACAATGTGCACTATGGGATTTTGCGGGAGGAGATATAGAATTTGGCAATCCTTATCTTACAATCAATGTTGATATGTTACACCAAACAGACTTGGGTGTTTTTAAGACACTTATGAACATTGTGCAAGATGTGTCGAAGGAATTGACCCAAATCCCATTCCAGAATTGGACAGGAGGCTTGCGGTAATAAAGGAATCGGCTCGTTTTTTTGAATTTTGAGTACCTGGAAGCGATAAGGGTGGATATTGCACGTTAAATGCAAACTTTGCCGCATTTGAGCACCGTTCAATTATGTAGGTGAGAGAAAAATGATCTTTTATGTTCTTTGAATTTTGAATTTTTGAATTTGTTGATTTCATAAATTGAAAAGTTGATTGACATTTCATTGCATATTTTATGGCATAGTAACGTAAACATGGTTAGTTATTGAATATATTCATGAAATAGTCTTTATGTATTTCAAAATATACAGGAATGTTGAAAGTTTAAGAACTTATAAATAAATATTATTTTTTCAGGTAATTGTATTCTGTATGTTAGAATTGTTGCCCAACTTTCTCATCGAAGCTGTTGTAAATTTTTTACATTGGTATGAAATAGCTTGCCGTACAAGAGAGTATCCTGAGCAAAAGATGTTAACAATGGACAAGTACATGCATAGGTGTGTGTGTTTGCATTTTCGTTTGAAATATTTTTTCCTATCAAATAAATAACATATACCAAGAAATTGAAATCCCTTTTATGTTGTGAATGACTTTTGTATATGTTGCAAGACTATAAATTTGTATAGAATCCACTTAACAAGGTGGCAGAAATCAAGTTTTAATTTGATAAAAGTTCACAATATAAAGCACTATGCACATTCAATACGTCGATCAGGAGCTCCAATTGAGTACAATTCAAATATGTACGAGCACTTGCATATATTGATGATAAAGACAGGATACCAAATTAGTAACAAAAAGAACTTTTTGGATCATATTGTGAAACAGAACCGCAGACTCAAAGCATTGCGAGAGAAAGCATCAGAGACAAATGGATATTCTCATTCTATTGGAAGAAATGCAACATTAGAGAAGGTAAGAAACTTCCATTCATTCCGAAAATCAAACAATGTTTTTTAATTCATATTTCCTCAACGACCATGTGGTACAAGTTATGTAATTCTATACTTGGTGTCATAATTGTTTGAACATTAATGCTTTTTTTTCTACAATGGCAGACACTAGAGATAGGAAATCATATTTTGGTTGGCTTTCAAGTAAACTTGGATATGAGGAACCTGCATGTTTATATTGAAGAAATGCATTTGACATCAAGTTCTAATGTTAAAGCTGCTCCATCAAAGAAACAAAAATTAATTAGCACAATTCTGCAATCAGATGTTGTCGCAAATTTGAGGACATGCTTGAATGCATACGTGACTGATCACCACTTGGCAGGTGGAGTGGTATGTATTTTTGTGAACTTTAAAGCATGGCAGCATTGAAAACCATTTTAGTTGTGCTCGTATTATCTTTGTTTGTAAGTATGAACTTAATAAAAATTGAATATTAAAATTTTCTTTTAATGCATGCAGATTCTATAAGTCTGTAGATTAGTGGCATTGTGTCCTAGCACTATAAGAAACCGACATTTTTGTCATGTTTTTGTCATGTTTTTAGTTTAATTTTAGGTGACGTCAGTAAAAACAACTTGTATTTTAGGTGACGTCAAAAACAACAACTTGTGTTTTAGGTGACATCACCTAAAACACAAGTTGTTGTTTTTGACGTCACCTAAAATCAATCTAAAAACATGACAAAACATTGTCTAAAACACCGGTTTCTTATAGTATAGTCAGGACTTGAGGAGTGAGAAGGCTCCAATGTTTGCTCATTCTACATCAAATTTTCATGGGAAAGAATGGTTTAGCAACATTTCAATTAAGATGGAGGGCGACAATGAACCAGAGAGAACATCTTATGGACAACTCCGACTACTATTCAAATCCAATATGGAAGAAGATGGGGTCAATAATGTCTCTAAAGAGTTGTGTCTAGTACAAATGTATGAAGAAGTCAAATTTGATAGCAGAGTTCAATGTCTTGCCCTGAAGTGGTGTGAAGCAAACCAGCATTCGTATAAAGTCAGAGATGTTTCCTAAAATTTTGTAGGCAATTCATGTTGTTCCAAATTTTGAGAGCAACAGCCATTTTTTTTAATTTGTATAAACTTTAGAATAATTATACTCTAGTAGAAACTGTAGAAGTGCATTTTGTTGTTTCTAAAAAATGTAGCAATGGTTAACAATTGTGTAGCACTTGTGTATTCAAAATTTGAAATGTATTTATTCCTATTGGAAAATTTAAAAAAAAAAATTACTAATCACTCTAGTATTGTCATGTAAGACATGCATTGAAACTAGAATCTCACGAATTGAAAAAACCCATGATGGAGTCATTCCATAGGTGACCACTACAGATCTTTTCACATTAATGGGTTTTTTTACCTTAGAGTTTGCCAAAGACGCATGTCAAATTCTAGTTTGTGAGGACCTTTAGGAATGACACCATTACTTTTGCAGTACTCTTGTAATACTATTTTAATACTTATGCAATATTATTTCAATTCAAATTTAGTACTGTTTGTTGCTGTTTTGCAATATACATTCAAGACTTTTGTCAGATACTGTTGCAATATTGTTACAATATAGCAAATTGAATCAGTATTGCAACAGACTCAATTTCTGTAGTATGGTAAGAAGACCTCCCCTCAACAATACAAAAAAGATTCATTTTCAATACTGCAGCAATGCTGCTAGTCATAAAGACTGCATCAATACTGACACAAAACTGTTCCTCGGGGGGGGTACTTTCCTAATGAGAAGAATTATTACATGCTAGCAATCATGATAATAGCATTTGTCTTTAATGTTATTAGCAGCTTTGTGTGAGGTGGGGGTAAAATATGAAATATTTATTTGATAAATTTTCACATCAATTTCCATTGCTCCTTATACCTCTTGAAGAAATTCACAAAAATTAAATCATATTGCTATATTTACTATTTTTGTTTTGTTTTTTGCTACAATATTAAATCAAGGACAATTTTCACAAAATGAATTGAATTTGATTTCCAGTATTGGACAATACATTATATCACAAACAATAAATACAATATTAATTGATATTTTTAACACAATTTCAAAGGCTAAATTTAGCTTGAATATAATGTTTGACAATTTTGCAATGGATAATGGTTCATTAGAGTTGAAATTCACTTGTCATACATTCTTTTGACTAATGGTCCCTAACATGACATTGTTACATTAGGAAAAATCTGGACTCTCCAGAAGGCTGTTTGACTTTTTGGAACTGTGCAAATCCAGGGGAATAAAAAGTGTTTTTTTATTTTTTATTTTTTATTTTTTTATTTTTTTTAATTAATTTTTTTTTAAATTTTCTTAAAAAGTCTCTAGTCTTGCGTGGCACACAAGGTGAAACTATGAAATAAATAAATAAATATTTTATTTCATTTTTTTATTTCAATTTTTTAATATTTTTTTTTTGTAATTGCACAATTCCAAAAAGTCAAACAGCCTTCTGGAGAGTCCAGATTTTTCCTAATGCTTTTAACCCATCTTCATATGGTTTTCTAAAGTTTGAATCTTATAGCCAATGCATATTAATCTCTCCTTGTAGGTAGAGACACTGACAAATAAAGTTTAAGCATTAATTTTGAACAATTTGCAATTTTGCATATTAAAGCCTAAACTCCCAAGGCCTTTTTGTCATCAAGAACCACTCTAAACAATTTCCATTTCTATTGTAAAGTACAAAAAACTTTATAAATTTTTTTTTTCCATATCTAAGCATAGAACCTAACGCTAGACTAGTATATGAATATACAGAAGAAATTCTAGCTAGAAACTTCACCTACAAACTTACAAAGATTGCATGATATGTGTGTTTAAAGTGAAATAAACAAGTTTTCTTGCACCTTTTGTGACTACATTTGAAGACTTTGAATCTTTTAAGCTTGAAAATTCCTTATTCTTGAATCTTGATGTTGAAAAATTGAGTTGAGAGTCTAGCAAAAAGAATTCAAGAAAAATAAACACTTGATTTTCATTCTTTAAAGAATTGATAAGTAGAAGAAGACACAAGATCCAAGGAAAAACGAAATGATTAATAGCTCTAAGATGGAAATGAAAATCACCAATTTCAATGGCGAGATTGTTCTTGCAAGCTAACTAAACCATCAATTTTGAATTTTTTTTGAAAACTTGTGAAAATTGCCGATAACAAACTTTCTCATCACTAATTCAAATAATCCAAATAGAATGAATCAGTTCTTTCCATGTAGACTAAAATACTTTCTATTAGAAAATTTATTTTTTCATTTCGTGATTTTCTTTGGATTGCCCAATGAGTCCGTTTTGGGGTAAGGGTAGCATAACTTCTGCTCTCCGGCACCATTTGAAATAAAAATGATATAGTTCCCAGAAAGCAAATACGTTTTCCAATCTCTAAAAAAAAGTTTCAAAAAATCACATCACAAATTGAGACCGTAGGACCCTACCCTAAATCCATTTTGTCAATCCCCGAGGGGACAGTGGGAGTTTAGAGATTAGCTAATCTCTGCATGCGGAGACAAGGATGAACGGTACGTGCGCAAGGTCAACCAATCTTGCCTGAAGTGCGTCGAAGCTGCCCAACTCCTGCCTGGACGTACGCAAGAATTGGAGGTTTGACATGTCGCTTGAGCTCAACACGTACCAGGAAGGAACGTGAATCGCATCAGATGGAACTCCTCACTTGCATCTGCGACAGACGCAGGTCTTCACACCTTTGCCAGGATCCCTTTGAGCGGGCGGGAACATTCACACCCTTACAAGAATCGATCCTCGGGGCGGGCGGGAACAAATCAGGACGGAGAGAAATAATCCACGTTCCATTCAAAATGTCACTGAAACCGCGAAACTTACCTTTCAATCTGCTTACGAATGGCCTTGGTTGCATTGCATATATGTAGCTGCAAGTGGACTTACTTAATTGCGAATTCGACAGTCCGCACGAGCTTCAATTCCGTGAAGGAATCAAAATCCAATTCAAACACTGCATGTTGTCGAACATGCGAGGAATCTCTGAAAATTGCGTGATCGGTCAGATTGCCAACTGAATAAAGAGCTCACCAATGGAGTATTCTTACATCGACTTCAGCTCATATCTTCGATCATAGGCACCGGACGTGGGTTTCAAGTTTGTGTTTTTAGACCACAGGGAGAACGGGGAGGCGTTACCCCCCCGGTGTAAACTTGGGGGGTGTAGCTTTTCCCCCCCCCAAATTTTCTTAAAACAGAAAGTTTGGGGGGGGGGGGTAAAGCTACACCCCCCAAGTTTACTCCAGGGGGGGTGACGCCTCCCCGATCTCCCTGTGGACAAGCTATCTGGGATTGTGAATAGAAGAAACCACAATCAGTTCAATCGATCTGGTGCTGAGAAGTTCAAGAGGTCCATTTGTTTTAATACAACTTACCAGCCTCTTCGATTCCAGCTCGGTCGATCGATCGACACCGTACCAATTGCAATGGCTGGTGCAGGCGATGGAGGGGATTCCAAGTGGAAGCCTCCGAAGCGCTTCGAGGATGTCCATGACGAAATCTTGAAGAGCGGCGAACTCTGTCAGATTTCGATCTAAAGGAGCCGCGGACTCTGCTGAATTAATACCGCTATGATCGATTGATTGATTTTCAGTGCATACCTGATCTAGCTGATGAGACGTCCATGGAATTGACTGATTTCCGTGCGTACTTGAGGGGGAAGCATTGATTACTGAATATATAGTCATGAAAGTTATTGAACTGTTATTTTTTCCTATTTCTGAAACCCAATCCATTGCGAAAACGTTAGTCATTTCCCTTTGAATGGATTGGACCCTGGTGGGAGAATACTCAAATTATTATTTTGTATCCCGAAGAATAAGCTAGTGAAGCAGCTACGGTTGTAACTATTGGAGCTTGCTGCAAAGGTACAGTTGTACAGTACATGCTTCCACGTACATCTCTTCAATACAATAGTGGACACATTGTCCAATTCATTTATTAACTGCTGATTGGCATCACTGTGTCAGGCTCATTGGTGTTCATCTCCTGGAATCAGTGTATTTTAATTAGGTGATTTACAGACTAAAAGCACCAAAAAAATTTGAGCAGCACCAGGGTCTATTAAAAAACAAGATCACAAAACTGCTGAAAATGCCACCTGAGCATTTCCTTTCAGAGAGTGACAGCCACGAGGTTGACAATGACTGCCCGGGTTTACCAAGCTGTCGCCACCTCAAGTTGCCCACTTTTCATCCGTTGTCGCCGAAAGTTCACCAAAATACCCACACTGCGTACATGGGACGCCACATTTGCAACGAAGCTTTCATCCTGGCGCCAGTCTAGGGTTTAGGGTCCGCTTCAAAATGCACTCGTACTTCACCACTCGTCGCCCCACTTGTTGTGTTCATAGTTGATGAATCGCCCCACTCGCTGTGTTCAGAGTTGATTAATCGCCCCACTCGCTGCATCCTCATTGTTGTAGCGCCAGAAACAAATTCAGCAAGTACACAATCTTGCCGGATTCATTGAGTGTCTTCATCTTGTGCAATTTTTTGTAGTTAAAATAATGGCCACTTTCAATGTCTGTGCGGATTTGGTGTTCATTGCTCGATTGAGGAGGTCCGGAAGCTTGAATTTGCACCCCCATGCATTCCAACTTAGGAGGTATAAGTTTTGTGATATCAGATCTCGCTTTGCTGGTGTATTCAGTGAAGTTTTGCATGGAATGTTTACGTGCTGGATTGCTGATGTAGACGGCTAGAGTGCTACACCGCTGCAAGTCTTCATGAATTGCTATCGAATGTTCACTTGCGCAAAGTTTGAATTTCAGCGTTTAGTCGTTGAATTTGAAGCTTCGGCTTTTGGTGATTCACCGTTTCAGTCTTGTGTTATTGCTTGCTAAAACTCTACTCACAATGGTGTTGGCTGATGCATCTGGGGCCGAAGACGCAAGCGGTGCATCTGAATCAAACTTGGGACGGAAGGTTGCTGCGGAGTCTCAATTGAGGAAGCAGAGGAAAGACCTTTGCAATCAGCAAATCGTGGATGCTGCGGAGAGAAAGCGGAAGCAGCAGCGCCGAGTCTCGGAGGAGCAAGGGAAGAAGAGAGCTAGAGACCAGGTCACCCTTCGGAGCTTTTACACAACTTCACGCAATTCTGAGAACCGTGGTCCCCTGGATCTCCACGATCCATTGAAGAAAACGCTATCTTCTTCAAGTAGAAGAAAGAGTGTATCCTCACAACCTCGCCGAGTCCTTTCCCCACCACCTGTATCTTTGGATGCAAATGATGCTGTTACATCTCCTGTAGAGCCAGGGAGTTGTGTAATTTTGAGTTCAAAGCCGCCAATTCCAGTAGTATCGTTATCTACTGACTCTCCAAGCTACCTGTGCAGTGAGGACGATGCAGACTTCCTTGCGGTGCATGGTCCTATGGAGAACAGTTACCTGTCTGGTGACGATATGGACGAGGAGGAGGAGCTGCAGCCACTTATTCGGTTGGGAAAACCTAATTATGATTTAACTCGCAAATTCCAAATGGAGTGGAGTGCAAAGTGTCCCTGGGCCGAAATGGTTCTCACTACAGATGGCTGGCTGCATATGGTTAAATGTCGAGTGTGCTCGGACGTTGGAAAGAAGCCTCGACTGATGGCACCAAAGTGGGACACCATCAGTAAGCATGCTCACCGTAAGGTACACAAAGTGAACATGTTATTGTATGTTGCCAAACGTCCATCTTCTGTTCTCCAACAAATCAACAACTGTACTTCTACAGAAGCACGAAGGAAGCGGGTGCAGTTTGCAACTTTGTTTCAGCTGTTATGTGCTGGTCGACCTATGGCTGAGTTCGAGGCAAAATTCAGTCTCTACCGTTTGTTGGAAACTCCAAACTGCCCGTCGATGCATTGGAGTGTTGGTGCTGGCTGGTTAATGGCTGAGCATATGTATTCCTTTGTGCAAGAGAGGATGAAAGCCATGATTAAATCTGCTAAGTATATTGCCCTAACGTGTGATGAAACGTCTGGCGTAGATAATTGTTCTTACATCGCTGTTCATATTTACATCATGCTAGACTGGGTTCGTGTGCCACTCCTCATTACCTTGCAGAAACTGGAGTCTGACGGTGCAACAGCTGATAATTTGACAGCCCTTTTAATGGGCGTTGTTGGAGTTCGTGGTGACTTGGATGAGGTCGCAATAGCGACAAAGTTGGTTTGCTTCGGAGCTGATGGCGTCTCTACCTTTCAAGGTTGCAGAACAGGAGTTACTGTCCAGTTGAAGGCGAAGTATGCGCCACATGTCACTGGTGTTCACTGCATGGGACACCGAGTTAACTTGGCAGTTAAAACACTGAGTAGGCTCGACTTGTTCCACGCAGTCGAAGATTTGTGTAAGCTTTGCCATGCATACTTTGCTCACTCTCCGAAATGCCAAGCAGAGTTCCGCGCGTTGGCACAATTGGTGGATACTAAAGGCCTGAAGCTCTTGAAAAATGTCACAACGCGATGGATCTCTCTCATTTCTCCACTGCGGCGCCTTCTCAGCGAGTATCGCTCAGTGATGTCCAAGCTGCGTTTGGATTCGATCAACAAGGCTGAAACGGTATGATTATGTTTTGCACATGTTTACACATTGTGGGGATCAGAGTGAGTTTGCATTCATTGTTGGGAGCTATGATAGGATTGCATACTAGAAGTGATGTGAGCAAGCAGGAGAGAGAGGTGGAGAGGATTTGTAGTCCATCCTTGTAGTTCTTTTTGGTCTTATTTCTGTTGTCATTGCAATTCATTTAAGCAGGGGAGAAGGCTTGTGAATTTTGGAAGAGTGAGCCTTGGAGGATTGTGGTGCATGGTTACCTGTTTGTCTGCTGGCTTTGTGGTCGAAATTTGCTTCCACACTGCTCTGTCTTGCATTCAAGGTGTTTGTGGCTGGCTGGTTCATAGCCTCACTGACTTGTGTTTTCATTTTTTGCAGCGGAGTCTTCGTGCAAAGGCTAAGGACTTGCTGGAGAAGATGCTGGATCCGTATCATGTGGTTGGTATGATATGTCTTCTCCCGCTTCTGGAAGTCGTGGATGTCCTAATCCAATTTGCACAACAGCGGGATGTTTATATTTGTGACTTCGTGGGGGCACTCCAGAAATGTTTAGGGAAGCTCTTTGAGATGTACAAGGGTCATGGCTTAGCTTTCTGTGGTCCCGAATTTGTGCACTTGACAAACTTGCTTGAGCTCCGTCATGACCAAATCTTTCTGTCATGGAGCTCTATGGACCTAAACGATGTCCAGCATTTGCAATTTGTTGTCAATGGAGAGGAGCTGACTGCACGGCATGAGGGTGCTATAATCACTAGAGAAACTTGGAATTCTCTCATTGAAGATATGAAGAGTGAATGCACGGGTAAGTGTGTTTTAATTGTTTTGATTAATTGCAAATTCAGTATTGGCAGTCTGAGGTGGTCTAGGCTCTGACCTCTACCTTCTTTGGATGCAGGTGCCGCCCAACAATTGATCGATGAGCTAGCTAGTCGTTTTCCTGCCCATGGTTTACTGGATGCTCTGGGTATAGTTTACCCTCAATATTGGAGGCAAAAAGATGCTGAAAAGAGCTTTCGAAAGCATCTCGACATGATAAAGAAATTTTATGGTGAGCCGAAGTGGATTGGCGAAGACGAGAACAAGCGTCTAGTTCCAGCCCTCCTTGATTGCTTCTAGCTTGAATTGCAGCAGCACTTGTTCAAATTGTCCATGCTATCAAACAGCATGGCTGCCTTGGAGGACCCTCAGTTGACTGTGAATCCTTTAACTCGCCTATGGCGGATTATCGATGCCAACACGTCCTTGGCAAAAGAGATTCTTGAATATGTGAAATTGGCTGAAATTGCCATGATCCATGTTCTTGGATCCGTTGAAGACGAACGCTGCTTCTCCTCACTTGCGTTCTTGAAGGACAAGCTCCGCAATTGGTTGCAAGGTGATCATCTAAGCCTAGTCGTTGGCATGCATGGGCAAAAGGTGTACACCTTGGAAGATTTTCCTTATGAGAAGTGTTTCCTCCAGTGGGTCAATCAAGCTGATAACTATCGGTATGGATTAATGGCTTAGCATTCCCATAGGTCTTGTGTTTTTCAGGTTTAGGTTCTATGTCTCTAGGGAAGGTTTGATGCCTACAGGGTTTTAGATATGTGGTAGTTGTAGTTTCTTTGCTTTAGATTCTATCTATCTTTCTGTAGCAATAGAAATGTATGAGGTTGCATTTTTGTGGCATACCACATTCCAAAGTTTAGAGTAGCATCATATTTCTGTTCATGCTACCTTGTCTTAAAGAAGAAACGGTTTTGCTTATGGGTTGTAGTCTTCTCACTTGTATGCAAGAACTTGTCTATTTTCTTGTTTCATTTTGCTTTGTGATGCCCTTTTAGTGAGCTCTAACTTTGAACTTGAAGTGTACAGTGTTTCTAAAGGAACGACAATGCTCTCCTATTGGGCATCGGAGTGTTCTTGTGTTTGTAGGTCTTCTTCTGTGCCAGGTTCAGTGCTCCTTTCTTATGTGAAAACTGAAATTCCTTCATTTTCTGACTTGAGCGTCGGAGTCTTTGTGTGTGTGTGCAGGTCTCCTTTTGTGCAACGTTGAATTGGATTGTACTAAGGCGCTTGGCCTTGATAAGAAGGTTAGTGGATGGAATATTCAGGTCTTTGAATATGACTTATGGGGAAATTGTGATGGAGTGGAGTTTGCTAATCTGCAATGATCAAATTGGTCTATGTCCATTGTTCTAATTTGCATTTGCTTGGGATTGGTAATGTTCTTCATCACTGCACAATCTAATGATCTAGCTGATTTGTTTGCAGAGTGCCAAAGGAGAGGCACAGCTTGTGAGTATTTAGAATACTACAATGAAGCTAACGATGGTAAGAAATAGCTTCTGTTCTTCTTGTCGTCTTGGTCAAATCCATTTGTTTGAGCTTAAACTTGGAACTTAGTAACCCCTACCTTCACAAACTAAAATTAGAAAGCCATTTTGGAAACTCAAAGTCTAATATATTAGAGAGACACACAGATGTCTGGTGTTCAAAAATGTAGCATTCATCTTAACTTTTTTCCAATCTCCGTTATTCCGTCTATGCAATACAGTAAAGCTCTCATCGAAATCTATTGTAGATCAACGGTGATTAATCTGGATTGAGTTCCTCTTTTACAGACTACAGACTACTCAGATCTAGATGAAACATCTTGATTGAAGGAGTCGTCATTTGGGGACTTACCTGAATGACACCAACAGGTCTGTGTTGATTTCTTTCTGAACTTTGAGTCAGCAAGTTTATATAGACTTAAACTCAGTACTTTTGTAGAAAAATTAGAAGGACTGGTCAATTGGCTCAAGATTCCATGCCACACAATCTCCTCCTGATAGCACTCCCACCGAATTCCAAAGATTTTTTATTCAAATGAACTATCTGTAGGATTTGTTTCTGAAATCTCTCTGAGCGTTTGAAGTCTTTGGGGATAATGCAAACAGTGAGATAATTGGATCGCAATGCCCACATTAACTACAGCTTAAGTGCTACTTGCTTTGTCAAAGTTGTATTTGCATTATTTCCTAACTTCGGTGTTGGAGTGCTTGTGTGTGTGTGTGCAGGTCCTTTTTTGTGCAGATTCAATGCTACTTGTTCTTTGAAAGTTAAGTTAATTATATTTTGACTTGCGCGTCGGAGTATTTGTGTGTGTGTGCAGGTCTTATGCGTCGGAGTCTTTGTAGGATACAAGTGTAGTTTAGCTCAGTGTGGTTGGCTAATGTTTGTAGAAATGTGAGATTCATTTACACATCAAAGTATTTTGAAAAGTTATCGAAGTTATTTTGAAAAGTGGATTGAATTAAAGCCTAAATTGGACTTTCTGAAATTATGGTGTTGCCCACTTTGCTCTATTCTTTCAAAAATTGTTGCCCAATCTTGCACCAACCCAAATTCTCAGTTGCCAAATTGCGCACCAATCTAAAAATTCAAATGGCCAAATGTGTTTTTTTGGCTTCTTCTCCTGATGCCATACCTCTCCCACTTCTTTTGTATGTGGAGCCAGATTTTGCACCACAGAAAATTGTGAGTGTGCCTAACCTTCATCACTTCCTTTTAAATTGGAGCCCACATCCAGATTCCTTGAATTAGAAAAAAAAAACACTGCTTGACATACATGCATCCGAAAACGATGGAAAGTTATTCGCTTTGGTGGAATGGCGGGTCTTTAATTAATTTCCTAAGCAAATACGATTCTAAAGTTCCCGAATCAATGGAAGTGGATGACATTGTGAAGATGACGGATACCCAATTGACAATTGACGAGTTGCAGTAGGTTGCCACATTTCGCAAAAATCGAGTGAACCTGGCACTGTCATTGCTGGTTATTGTGGGCAAATGCCACGAGGCGGACTACATACACAATGACATATCTACATCCAATATTTTGCTCCATTTTGATCCATGGAAAAAAGAGAAAATATATTTGGGGATTTGTGATTGGGGACTTTCCAGTCGAGTCCTAGAGAACGCGCCATCAAGATACGGTTACCGAAAGCAGGAGGCACTTGATAAGGAGAAAGCAGCTCGAAGGTTTGCTGCTCCGGAATTGTTCTATTTGTACGGAGAGCAAGGCTCAACTAACTCACTGGAGGTCATGGAAAAAAAACATTTATACTCTAAAGCTGCTGATGCATATGCCACAGGATGGATAGCAGCTCAAATCTGGAAACAAGAGTGGGATCCAGTTTATTTTCGCAAGAACCAAGTGTGGAAATATACAAACCTACTAGTGAAATTGAAAAGCCTTCAAAACGAAGAACCGCAAGGAAGGGCGTCCATCCCGGATGTTCTTGATAAATTGAGGATGGCACCGTACTGCTGGATTATGCCTGAGTGTTGTTATCGAAGACCGTAATTTTTTTTTTCACTCTAGAAAGTTCGGCAGATGAAAGTTAGGTTGAAGGAAAAGGTTAACGTTGTTAATCTATTATCCTCAGAGAGGATTATGTACATTTTGCCTCATTGGCTCAGCCAAACACTGTTCCATATATAAAACTATGGATATATTCAAAAGACTATTTTTTCCAATTACTAATTTTTTTTTTTGGCATGAAGTAAAAATTGATGACCTATGTATGTCCAAACTCTTGAACGACGCAATTATAACCCTAAATCAAACATTTGGCGCAGATAGAAGATACAAAATAATAAACAAATGCCTGTATAAATGTATAAATGTGTATGTAACTACCAAGTTTTAATCCAAAAATGTTTGGCTTCAAAAAGGCAGGGATGTAACAATGTAGCACTTCCCAAGAGGAAAATGAGCAGCAGCGTCCACGCCCCAACCAAATACCGTTGGCGCCTATATTAAAGTCCGCGCCCAATTGAACTTCAGTCCGCACCCTGACATGAATCCACGCCCCTGCTGTATTCTGTTTGCGCCCTGACACGAGTTCGCGCTCTGCCCAACTTAAGTCCGCGCCCGTCCTTTTTAAGTCCGCGCCCTGACTTAAGTCCGCACTCTGCCCGAATTAAGTCTGCGCCCACACATGAGTCCACGCCCCGTCCTGTTTAGGGTCCGCGCCTGGACTTAAGTCCGCGCCCCGTCCTGTTTAAGTCCACGCCCGCCCTTAAGTCCGCACCCCGTCCTATTTAAGTCCGTGCCCGGACTTAAATCCGCGCCTTATTCGACTGAAGTCCGCGCCCGGAGTCTGAGTTGGCAGCCAAGTAATTCCACGTCAATCTTTTTTTTAATTCACATAAAGTCAACAACATGTTGACTACATCGAACGGGTGAAGCCTCAATCGGACGGGCGAATTGGGCGGGCGGGCAACTTGCCCAGTGTGACAACCCTGGTGCTTGTCCTTTTTGAAAGTAATTGGATATCTTATGTGAGTATCTATTTGACCAATTTGTTTGACTCAGTCATGTAGGTGGTAATGATTGTAGCTATTTTTTTTTCTATTCAATCTATGATCTATGTTTATTTCCCTAGCTTGAGCATTCAATGGTTTGAGGGCTTGGACTTT